>JAJPUD010003231.1:146142-185725 GCA_023553655.1 Myrmecobius fasciatus
TGTGGACCACAACATAACATTTTCATGCTCTCTAATGATGTTTGCTTGCATTGTGTTTCCTTTCTCTGATTTTTTTTTTTCTTGTAGATAGGATTTTTCTTGCAAAACAACCTGTCAAGTATCTTATCATTATTAACATATAGTGGACTTCCTGCCATCTAAGAGAGGGGTGGGGACTGGGGGTAAAATCTGTAACGGAAAGCTTTGTAAAGATCAATACTGAGGAACTACCCACACATATGTTATACAAATAAACTTTAATAAAAAAAATTAATAAAATAAAGTGAAACGTTTAGGTGCAAATCTACCCTAAATCCATTTGCTATTCCCTCTTTTAGCACTAGGGCAAATTACCTTTAGTAAAAGTATCAAATTAAAAGGAAACCTAAGTCTATATGGAGAGAAAGAAAGAAAGACAATGGGAAAGACTAAAACAGTCCAAGTCCAAGTCTGTCAGGTTATTTCCTATTTTCACATTAAGTAACAATAGTAATCTCAGTTTCTCTGTAAAGTCACAGTGAATAGGAACTGTTTCATTCTTTGTACTTGTATCTGCCCATGAAAATGAAAAATTGTGTATAACCTACCAAACATTAAAAAAAAAAAAAAAGTTCCAAAGCTGTTTTTATTTTAAATAAAGGAATGGATTCCAAAATTCAAAGAATGACATTTCTCTCATGATAAATAGTTGACATTTTATGTTCTCTCAGGAGTTCCACTTTTTGTTTCCATTAAAAACAAATCTTCCAAACATTGAAGGATATGGATAATGATTCTAATCTGAAATCCAGAAATTAAACTTTTTTTTTTTTTTTGGGGGGGGGGGAGGCGCAGAAGAACTGATTAAGATTCACATGGTGAAAAGGATACAATTTCAATAGATGAAAAACTGTTCAAAGTGCTTCATATAAAGAAAAACTGGAAAAATCATAAATAGCAATATTATGGATGAAGTTTAGTAAATCAATAAAAAAGAATTTCTCAAAGGCAGGAACCTAATTAGCAGCTTTTTTTCTTTAATATGTGAATTCATGCTTTCTTCCTTGCGGCTTAATACAAAAATTCTTTTCTACTCTTAAGAAAGAGGCACATGAAAAATTCAGGACATATAGATAAGCCCTCTTTCTTAAGAATCAATTAATTAACCATTTATTAAACTCTCACTAAGTGAATGGTGCTAAGAATTGGGACACAAAGACAAAATTCAAGCAATCTTTGCTCTCAGAGAGTTCACATTCTACAAGTGGAGACATTAGTACTTTTTGAAATTAATTTATATATTCAAAGGGGATTCTGGGATCAGAAAGAACATCTTCAAAATAACTACAATTCTCATAATGACTATTCAATTGTAAAGTAACTACAATTAAATTTGCTTCAGGTAAATCAAACAAAAATTTAAAACAAAATATTTAAATAAAAAAATAAAAGCAACTGAGCACATTACAATATATTAAGAGCTTTTAGGATTATTTATTCTTAGAAGTAATTTCTCCATATTCATAGGATTTGTTATATTCTTGGAAAGTGGCACAAATACAACACTTATGAGTATAGATAATAAGAATTTTCAAATCCCCTCTCAAAAGAAACAAACCAAAAGAATTAGAGAAATATATGCAACAGACAACCCTATACTGAACACACACAGATTTTGATGAGACCACTGTTGCTCTTGTTATTATGGCACTATCACATCTAGATAAATTGGAGTGCCTTTAAATCCTTCCTTATAAAATTCCAGCATCTTTACTATAAACAGTAAATAATTTTTTAAACACTAAACTTTGAGGCTTTATAAAGCAATAAATTTTGATTTCTGAGATTTCAGCTTTTAGAAATTCATGCTAAAAGCATTATCTGTGACCAATAAAGTACCCTTCAGGTGTGATATTACAAATTTGATGACCTTGCTTAAAAAAAAAAAAAAAAAGACTTGTTTTAATTAGGTCTAATTCTTTTAAAGAAATACCAAAAGTTTTCTGACTTAGGCATACTTGCTATTTTGATTCAAATTTGGGTGACTGAATCAATAAATTAATGAAATCAAATGAAAACTGATTAAATTTTATATAAATAATTACTGTACACATAAAATGAGAGGAATTAAAATTAAATCACACAGAATGCGTTTTAAGACACATGCTTAAAGTTTATATTCCCTAAGACGGACTACGAAACATCTTTGGGAGTCTCTTTATTATAATTAACTTTCTCAAATGGATTTCAGATCATTAATAAAAAGGTAAAAAAAAGTCCTGAGGTTAAAGATGGAAATAAAGGAGTCCACAGTGCACTAAGTATATGCTTGAGCATTTCTGCTTAATTTTACAACTGATTCCTTTTTTACCGGTATTACATAAAGTATAATCACATTCACTGAAAGTCTAGGATCACTCACACTTACCTGTATGGCTTATCAGAGCTATGGATTCGCCTGTGATTCCGGACACCAACGTAGGTTGTACTTGTATAATCACACACATCACATTTATATAGCCTTTGGATCGAAGATCTATTACCTAGGTAGAGTATTTCAGACATTTATAAACATTAATTTATTTAGGAAAAAAAAAGCAAATCAAATTACATTTGATTTCTACTGTGAGAGTAAAAGTGGATTTTTCCCCTCCTCTCCTCTGCACTATCTTGCTTGGTGATCTCATAAGCTTGCACAGGTTCAATTATTATCTCCACACAGATGATATCCAGATTGCAGCCTAATCTCTCCTGAGCTCCAGACTCCTATCAACAACTGCCTTTTGGATATCTTGAATTGGGTAAGCATTTCAAACTCAATATGCCCTCAAAAGAAATAGTTACCTTTCCCCTCAAATCCTTTCTTTCCAATTTTCGTGTTAGTGTCATGCTTGGGTACTACAATCCTTCCAAGTCATTCAAACCTGGAATTCTGATGTCATCCTCGATTCCTCACACATTGTTAAAATCTTGTAGTTTTTCCCTTCACTACTTCACACATGCTAGCTTCTGTTCACTAACACTTCTGCCTCCCTTATTATCTCAAACCTGAGAACTGAAGTACTTTCCAATTGGTCCTTCTGCTTCAAGTCTCTCCTCATTCTACCTCACTGTCCACTCAAGCTGCCTAAATGATTTTCCGAAAGTTCAAGTCTGACCGCATCACTCACCTCAACCCTCATTCAATAGTGATTCACATTTAGCATTTAAAATTTTTTATAACCTGGTTCCTTTCTGCCCTTTCAGCCTTCTTACACTTCATGCTCTCCCCTGCTTTCCATGAGCTAGCTATATTGGCCTGATTAAAACTCGTTAAACACATCATCCAATCTCATCTCCCTATCTTTGCAGTGATTGCCCACTAGCCTCTCATTTCCCAGGCTTCCTTCAAGACTTAGCTCAAATCTAGCCTTTTGCATGATCTTGTTCCTGGTCTTCCCCATTATTAGAATTTTCCCTTTGAAATTACCTCCCATTTGCCATCTCTCTCTCTCTCTAGATTGTCCAAAGTTACTAACTTACATAGTTACTTACAATAGACTGTGAACTCTTTGAAGGAAGGGACCAAGTTTTTGGCTTTCTTGTATACATGGGACATAGTACAATGCCTGGTACATAGTGTTTAAAAACTATTTACTGACTGAGCCTATGAATATTTGTATTTTACAGTATTAATTTCTAACTCTATACTCTTTGTTAGATTCAATTTTAGAGTGAACATTCAAACAAATTCCAAAGTCAGGTTACCTATGCCAATTTTGCACTCAATCAGTGAATAAAGGCTGATAAATAATTTTCTCAATGCCAGTAGCGTTGCACATTTTTTTTCTGTGTGTTTAATTCAAACTGTCATAAGTGCCATGGGTTTTACAATTTTACAGAGAAACTCTACTGTTAAGAAACTCAAAGAATGAGAATAAAGGAAGTTTACTTTAAGCAAGCTAAAATTCAAAATTTATAGCATCATGAAGCGTGGCTTCAAAGGATCTGTGACAAATTTTGTGTGAAATGTTTAAATGATCTTTTTTCCCCTTGTGGAATTATGTACATTGGGGTAAAACCTGTGGATTTCCTTTGTACAGAATATATTTTCCTAATTATATATTTATTAATGGATATAAAGGATATAAAGGAACTTCATAAATTGCAAAATAAATTTGAGTTTTGTAATTCTAATGGATAACTGGATAAAAATTAAGAAAAGTTTATCATTAGTAAAGTTCATTCACAAGGCAGATAGCTGAGTGCCTCACTATTTAAAATCAGGGTCTGCTAATGCCCAAGGTTTTTTTACCCTCCCCCCCAAAAAAAAGAAAAAAAAAAAAAGATTTGAACCCAGCTAAATAACTTGGTCTCATTTTAGTTCCCTACACATAGCATAAAGTTTTCTCAACACAATTAGCATTTCTTTTGGCAACTCCAACACAGAGAACAGACTATATAAAGGACTCAGTATTTTGATTCCAGGACCAATCTGAGTACTGAAGAATAGTGTTAAGGCAAAGCAGAAAAGGATATACTATTGTGTAACATTTAGGGAAAAAAAGATTTAGAGAAAAGAATACTGTGTGATTTATAAAAATAAAATAATACAAAAGAAAACCTACGCTGAAATTTCAAAGGAACAACTACAAGTTAAAATTAAGCTTTCAAAATCTGAAATTTTCTTTTACTAATAATTACTACCAAGCTGAGCAGAATGTCCTGATAAAATCCTATAACATTAATATACACACTAATCATAATTATAGTCTATTTAGATATGCTCTTAATTGGTAGGTTAAAAACTTGGATGTGATTAAGAACAACACTGTTCCAAACACAGTAAAGGGGGAAAAAATGTGATTGATGGATCTTCCTATAAGAAATACTACAGAGCTATGACAATAAAATGACACCCCATAAGGAAAAAAAAGTTACCACAGAAAAGAATGTGCCTTTTCAAATAACTGTTTCCAATGAAAATAACTGAGTGAAATCCTGTCATTTTCTTGTTCTTCTGCCACAAAGTCTTGCACTTTTAGAATGAGGGCATGATGCACATTATATTGATTGGGCAATATCCAAATTAAAAGAACAGGGACTGGATCTTAAATTTTATTAATATTGGTGAACTGTCATATGAGTAAATTTCCTCTGCTAATATGATAGTTTCTCAGCAAATTAAAGAGTCACAGGACTGCCTGAAACGTTAATAAGTGCTTGCCCAGCAGCAGTATATCCAGAATATTTTGAGAAAAGTTATTTCTGTCCAATATTTGTTCTGTGAACAAAGAGAAGCTACATTCACCAAGGGAAAAAAAAAAAAAGTAATCAAAAAACCCCTTGCTTCCTTTTACTTATGTGGCTACTATAGGATTACTTCAGCACATACAGGCAAGTTTCTACCTCCAACCCTCTGTGTATTGGGCAAAATAGCATGAATTATATTTGTTGTGCAGCAAATTCATGTATAGAGAAAGGTACATATTATGTCCTCAAATTTCACAAAAGTAAAATTCCCAAAAAATTTTATCAAAATATATATACATATATGTATATATGTGGATACCCATACTATATATGTAGTACATATACACACACATATACTTATATGAGAATGTTAGTCAACTCATTCACTTATAAAACAATTTTGAGAAAAAAAAGCAAATTAAATTAGCTGAATAGGAAAATGGTGAGTGCTGTGAAATATAAAATTATAAAAGCAAAACAAAACACAACAGCATATTCAACTTTAAAGAGAGAAATGGGGTAGAAGTTTTCAAAATAAAAAAGTAGATTAGAAATACTTAATTAGATATTGAGTTTGCATTTATGTTTTACCTTTTCCACTTTGGTTTTGGAAACTATAACATTCTAAGTTAAGTTTTGACGACAGGCGGTACGGTAGTGTAGTAGCCTACTTTATTCTTTCATTAGTCATTTAGAGCCCAATCATACCCAATGGTATAATGTTTGTTTGAAAGGGGATGTGCAAACATGATGAATTAAAGCAAGATGAGGCATTTAGGGCTATTTCATAAACAAGAAACAGAACTGTTTTATCTCAGACATCTATTGCAGAAACAGATGCTCTATCATAAACTCTTTTGTTTTGGTTGGGTTTTATAGGGATGACATCTGTTTGACAAGAGGATTTTGGTGCTACACTAGTGTCACAATTTGATTCTAAAATGTTTTTGAAACAACTATTATGCATTCTAGGGTATAATTTAATGGAACATTATTGTAGCACATTTTACTTGGAAGTAGTGTTTTTTAACTTCAATTCTTAGGAAGCTAAAAAAAAGAGGAGTTTGCCCTAATATGTTTTATCTCACATAAACCCTATCTACCATGCTGCTAGAGACATTTAGAGTATATCAATTAAAATGATCTGATGAGAAGCAGCCCTGCTTATTAGAGTTTATTCTAATGTTCTTGAATATGGTGCCTGCTTTTTTATGGAATTCTAATTAGATTTTTTTTACTTCTAACATAGGATATTAGCAAAAACACAGCCCATTAGTAACTATTACAATACAGCTAGAAATTTCTAACTTGATCTTTTACAAACAATACATATGAAACCTGGCAATTATACTAGGGTTTATAGTCTGAGTAAGAGCACAGCAGGAAGATTCCAGTAAAGCTTGAGGTGTGGGACCACCATCTGCAATGTAATCTTCTCAACAGGGACACTTGGCATCAAGCTGACAAAATATATATATAAATAAAAAAAAAAAGAAAGGAAAAAAAGTACAGAAAAAACTTCAGGCTTCCTATTTCTCAATTTACAGTGCTGAATGTAATGCATAAGGAAAGTGTCTTATAGAAAGGAAGCATTTTGAAGGAGTTTTGTGCACAGGACCTAAATTGAGAATAAGTACACTCAACGACAATGCACTGATTATTCTAGCACTTTTACAACCTACCTACATGTAAGAATCTATTTGGACTTCTTTACGGTCAATGGTCGGAGGCTGAAGGTTTTCCTTTGGTGAAACCTCCCTGATAGGTCATTTTTCTTTACACATCAGTAAAAGATTTAACTTTGTGTGCAACACATGGGGAAAAAATAAAACAAACAAACAAAAAAAAATGAGTACCTTCCCGAACACATTTTCCTTCAGCTGCCTCATTTGAAACTATTGGTTCATTTGGATTTACTTTTGACAAGTTATCTGGAACATTATGTCGCTCTCTTTCATGGTTCCTCAGCTGGCTCTGGAAAGTTGAGGGAAGTATGTTACTTGGAAAAAAAAACTTATACACACAAATACATATTGAAAAACAAAGCATTTTAACTATTTCAACCAAATAGCCTTATAAAATGCAATCACAGGCAATGAGATTCAGGGAAAAATAACTGAGGAAACCACAAAAGAAAAGTGCATTGTTTTCTTTTTTTGGTCTCTTTTTAAAGAACACTACAGGGGTAGCTAGATGACACAATGATAGAATGCTGGCCCCGAATTCTGGAAAACCTGAGTTTAAATTAGGCCTTAAAGTGACCTTGAGCAAATCACTTAATACCATTTGCCTAAAAAAACATTACCATTATTATTTTGTGCATGTGTACAGTGAATTATATACACATATATTATCAGATATAAAATCATTAGTAGATTTTTCACAAGGAAGAAGATACCCCTCCAGTTTCCATATTGCCACTTTCTAAATCAGCTGTAACAATGAAAATTAGCTAGAAATTAGTGAGTGTACCTAACTTTTTTCCTTTGGTATTTTTAGAGATTCCTAGTAAGAGTACCTTCCTCTATCAAGGTAGATCATAACCCTTCTACATTTCAATAAATTGCCCTGGCTGAAATATTCATCCCAAGAGCCAACCTTCTTGTGATGAATCTCTCTAAAGTTAGCTTGGTTGGTCCTAGGCTGACAGACATGCAGTCTGTCACCAGGCCCTTTGAATACTTTTTCCCTGCTGGGTGGATTGTACTTTGCTGGCATAGGCTTTCATGTCCTCAGGGGACATTCAAGAAAGATTTAAGTAGGTGAGTTTTTTCCCCTTAATTTTTTTTTAAGAAAAAGTATCAATGTGAATCTCTTATTTTACTGCCCCATAAAATGTGGAACAAAATTCACATAATGACTAAACTGAATAAACAAAAGAAATGAAGTACAGCTATATTTTAAGAATAAACTTACTTATTTAAAGGAGTTCCTGTCCAGAGGTTTTAACTGCTTCACAAGTTTCTTGAGGAAAACCCATATTTTACAAGTTTTACTCTTATTCCAGCTCTCAATTTAAATGTCATCATTTACATAAATGCCTTCTCACCTTGTGGGTTTCCATTTTAAGGTAAACTGTCTGGGAAAATCTATATTGTAAGTGCCTCTTTGAAAGCAATACTGAATTTTTAAGTGTGATCACTTAAGTGTTTACAACTGGTTCCAAACCAAGCTTTGTCCCAGGTCACAGAGATAATATCACACTTCAAATTCAAACCTAGGTCCTAGGCTCCAAACTGACTTTTTAGAAGCTCTTTAATCCACATTCTTCCCTGACTCCATGATGGTTAAGTAAGTTAAACTCAAGGAAGAGGCTGACCAATAGTCATTAGATCTATGAGCTCTATCTTGACAGAGTAAATAAAATCTGATTATTTAAGAATATCCATTTAAATTCATTGGTAAAATGACAATAATTCTACTTCAATACCAGTTGACAATGAAATGAATTTTTAAATGTATTTCCCTCCCCACCCCAAATGCTCTTAGTAAAAAGAGATCAGCCTAACAGGAGAAATTACAAGTTCTTTTAACAATCATATACTCAAGTGAAATATCTTACAGACAGTAGGCATTTCACAAATGTTTGCTTAATTAAACTAGTGATTTTGAAAAACTCCAATTTTTTTGGGGGGGAGAACTAGAGAACAGAGAGTTTATGTATTTTGCTCATTTCTGCTGATGGAGTATTTTTAGTAATTTTTAATTACTAGTTCTTAGCCTTTTGGATGGCTATTGATGGTTCCTAGGGATCCATTATTAGTTGATTGCCAAGGTATTGTTTGTCAACCTTGCTTTATGATATATACTTGGTCCCTGCAGAAATTTTGCCTCTTATCAAAATAAGTAACATGTAGAAGCTGTCAAGAAAATAGTTTGAGAACACTGGACCAGCAGTCAGACATGCTAGATTCTGGTCTCAGTTTTGTCACTAAAAAGTGATATATCTTTGAATAAGGGTTTAATTTGTTTAAGTTCATTTTCTTTTTCTACCTGGGCTATATGAACTCCAAGATTCTTCCTATTTCTACCTTTCTGATTTCATGAAGTGATTTCACAAGGAAAAATGTTTACCTTATAATGAAAAGATTCTTCACACTGTTTGCATTGGTACATTCTGGTTTTACAGTGATTGATCATGTGGCTCTCTAGATCCTTGCTGTTGTCAGCTATGTGCTCACAAATAGGGCACTGGTAAGGCTGTCTCTGCCGATGAACTCGCAAATGCTGTTTAATGTAACCCTTGTTACCACTAGTATAGTGACATAACCGGCAACGGTATGGTCGATCAGCATTGGGGATAAATTCTACCAAGCTGCTTCCAGGCAAGCTTGTATCACCAGTAGGCTGACACTGTGCATTGTCCTGCAATTCTTTCAAAATGTCATCATCTGAAGCATTCTGGTCTGTCCTTTCCCTCAATTTTTCAATTACAGTGAGCAGAGACATGCTGATACCCATTTTAACGGGAACTTCTGACAATTCCTGTTTGTCCTCTGTAATTTCTACCAATGTAGAATCACTTTGGTTAAAGCTAGTTAACACTTCTGAAGAATTAAGTGGAGACATCAATTTAGAATATGCTGCTATAGTATTTTCAACTTGTCTCTGTCCCGTATCAGGATCTAAAAGGTTTACATCCCCATAGTGGCCAAGACTGGCTCGTGTTAATTCTGCAGCCCTGATAGGCATTGTGACCAAAGCTTCTGCTGCTAAAGAGTGAAGCCTTAGGGACTCTGAATTTGTCCTTCTCCGACCTGGAGGGGCATTCTCATCAGCAGGCAAAACTTTATTCGAGATTATCTCATTGTCTTTCTTCTCAGGATTGCTCCATCCTATGATGACCTCTTCAATTTCAACAGTGCTTTTATCAGTATGATAAACTTCATCTGTTTCTTCACGTACAATCTGGGTTTTTGTGGATATCAGGTTTTTTTCCTCCTCCATGTCAGTATTCATCAGAAAGGGTTTTTGTAATACTGTTTCTTCAGCACTAGGCAAACGTTCCACTATTACATTAACGTGACCTTTTTTATTTGGGCTGCAGTTAATGATTTTCTGTGCTGATGAAAGTAGGCTATCAGCCATCAGACTGTCCTCTGTATCAGACATCACCTCCAGTATTTCTTCTCCATTTGGGTCAAGGGTAGCAGACTGTCTTAGGCTTTCACTCACTTCTCTATTTTGTTCAACAGATCTGCATGACAGCTGCTCTGAACTACAGATTTGCACCTGAACAGATTGTGCATTGTGAATACCTAGCTCTTCATCCTCTAAAGCAAGAACTACTGTTTCAACCCCTTGAGCTGTGGTAGCTGAGGAGTCTGATAATCCCAGAGTCTCATTTTCCTCTTCAAAAATTGGATAGGAACAATCTACTTCCCCTGCATGCTTCCAAGCATGTGTTTTCAACATTCTCTGCTGACCACAAGTATAACTACAAATCAAGCATCGGTACATACCATATTGCTCACATGTATACCATTTTCTTCTCCCCATTTCTGCAACAGAAGAAGCTCGGATTGTTTGCATGTCATTATTGTCCAAGTTCATAGTGAGATCCTCAACTGTTTTGAGATTTCCTTCTATTGTACCCTGAAGTGAGGAGTTGGAGAGGCCAGTGCACTGCTGAACTTTGGATTCAACAGGAGTTTTGGCATCACTTCCATGATAATTTAAAATGTGAGCTTCAAGCTCTTCTTGGCTCTTAGATACAAAATGGCACTCAGAGCACATTAATATCACTTCATTTTGCTGACCATGCTGTTTGATATGCTCTTTTAACACTGACAAAGAAGAAGATAGGAACTTACAAAGACTGCACTGATAACACATAGTCTTTCTATTATTCTCTGGAAAATAATCAGTGATATAATAATCTGCTTGCAACTCCTCAGTCTTTTTGCTGCCAGTTGCAGGTAGCTCGATTGTTTTGGCTGGAATCTCACAAAGGTCTTGTGTTTCAAGAGAGAGCATTGAAGCATTTGGATGAGAGCGTTTTTTCCCAATTAAAAGGCATCTCTGTGACTTTTCACTTTCTACAATCTTGCTCAATTTCTGTATAACATCAATAAGTGGATCTGTTTTATATTTTCTCTGTTCATCACCTATTTCCAGTGATGGACTGATGACAGTTTCAGAAATCAATACAGCTTCTTGTTCACCAATACCAGGTACCAATACTGCAACACTGCTGGTATCTTCCATGATATCTAAGAGGTAATAATGTGCAACAGAATAAAACTTCAAATTACAAAAAAATTAGCAGTTTTAAATTTTTGTTATTAAAATATTTAACAAAAGCAAGAGACCAGTATTGTTAAAAACTAATTAGATTTTATATGGCCCACATTTTAAATATCACATCATGTATCTACTTTATAGTTTTAAATTTTATAGGTCCTCTCAAAAATAAGACTTTCTCTAGGCCTTTATCCTAAGTTAGCTTTAACTTCTCCACGTTTCCCTTCCTAATAATGTGACTTTATAGGTTTCTTGCTATCTTTATTCCTCGACTCCTAAATGGACCACTGCTCCCAGTTAAATTTTCGCTCACATTTTGTCCCATTCTCCTAACTCTCAAAGAAGTCCTGACCTTCTGACTTAAAAAATGAAACATTGCCATAAAGATAAGCATGTGGAATCCCTATGCTATCAGTCCATCTGACAGCATTTTGAAATAGCACTACAAATAGCCAGTACAGGACCGACCACAAATAGTTCTCAAACAACTCAGTAGTAATGTCACTGATTTTATTAATAAGAAAAATAGAGAAATTTCTAACACAATTTTTTGTTAGTTTTGTCATGTAAAATTCTTTTTGGAATTACAAAAGCACAGTAATATATTGTTTTACAAACTACTGTGTTTTTACTATACAAATGAAACTAATGAAAACCAATGGGTCTAGTTCCTTCTTTTACTTCCTTTGAAATAACCCAAGGATAAACCACAAACACTGCTGTGGTTTGTTTCAGAGGTCTAACAGTTGAGTGGTGAATTGTTGAATGGGTTTGTGTGAATATTCATGGATTTTGCTTTCTCTGAAAGAGAAGGTGAGGGGAAAAAAATGCATCATATCCTACTCATACTACAAGTCTAAATATGTATGTGGGCCTAAGTAGGAATTAACTGTGATGTCTAACCTATACTTTAAATTGTACTGTGGACAAAGTCATTACTTCAGCAATGCAGAGTCTTATATACTTGATTATTAAAAACAGATTAGAAAAATTTCCTTGAAATATTTCCCCTTCAAATATCTCAACTGGCACAATTGAAATTAAATTGTTAATATGAATTTCAATTTTACGTGCAGACTTCCCCTCTCTCCCACAGCTCATTCTTTATTCTAGCCAGGTATATCGTAATTTTTTTTTTTTTTTAAATTCACGAATCTCAAATATCAAAGAATGGTTACACCAAAGCCAGGAATGGAAAACAAAAACACTCCCCCTCCCCCCACAAGCTAAAACAACATGATTTCCCCCAACCCCCTCCACCCCAAGCCATTCAAGTCCAGATAGTTGGTAGAGAGCTAAAGCTTTCTACATGACTGCTGGCATATACCAGAATTTTTGTAATATTTTACTCAAACTTTTCTCATATATCTATTATATCCTACTTCGTATTATAGTACTCTATATATATGTTCCGAAGACTATTAAGTTCCTTGCTGAGGCTGTTTTATCTATATAGCTTCAGTGCCTAGTATAATACCTTACACATAGTAGGTAATTAATGTTTGATGAACTGAGTTTACTAACTTATTTTCCCACTATAAATTAAGCCTCTTCAAGGGCATAAATCATATTACTCATTTAGTCTTGCTCAT
This sequence comes from Myrmecobius fasciatus, assembly GCA_023553655.1. Lineage (NCBI taxonomy): Eukaryota > Metazoa > Chordata > Mammalia > Dasyuromorphia > Myrmecobiidae > Myrmecobius > Myrmecobius fasciatus. The sequence goes on from JAJPUD010003231.1 coordinate 159,189, forward strand.
GTCTTATCTTTATTTCTATGAATCCAGTTACAAATCAAAAAACTGATTAGATAATAAGTTTAACATCTTGGAACTTAGAAACCTTTTTAAATAAGACATTCAGAAGTCTCTTGAGATTCTAATGGATTAAAATGATAATACAACAGCTATTTGAGAGGATAAATTACCATGAAAAGTTATATCCCTATAACTTGTAGACAAACAAGTAAGAATTGGCTGAAAGCACACTACCCACACACAAGGTTACAAAGGTGATTCATCTTATTCTTCCTCTATTTGATGATATAATAGAAGGGAGTAAAAAACTAATGTAAACTGTTTCAAGTGGATGTTCCTTTGTGGATTACTAAGGAAGAAAAATGGCAAAGACAAAGAAATTCATCTTATGTCAAGAAGAGATTCATATAGAAAAATATGACAAAAAGACTGGTTTTAAAATCTGGTGTATCTTAAGTAGAAATGGGAATTAGGAGTTTATGAAATATTACAGCAGTTGTTTTAGTTGTGAATATCAACTTTAAGGTTATATAAGATTTAGATATAGGAATGACAGCAATAAAATAGGCATAAAAATGTAAAGGATAACAAGAAACACCAGAATAACCAGTTTGGATTGACACAAAGTTTTTAAAAAATAAATTCCTAAACAAAAGTCACTGGGGGAAAAAGCAAATGATTGGATTACTTTCTTTAACAATCAGTAAACTACTCAGTGGAAACTGATATCTACTCTCTATGGTAAACGCTCTAATAGGCTGTTTTGCTTAACTGTTTTTGGAGTCTGTACTTTGTAAGGCTACATTGAATGTGTCTGTTAGTACTATAAAATGTTTAGTACAAACACATAAATAAGAATATTTTCTAATGAAAATGTGCCGGACCAGGAGCTTAAATAAAGGTGGGGGGAAAAGGAGTGATAATACCTTAAAATCTGCTTTTTTGAATTTTCTAAGTTGTGTCACTTCACTTGACTAACGTGGGTATATCTCAGACACTGAAGCTGTGGATCTTTATAGGTCCAGGGAAAGAATAATATACCTGAAAGATAAGGGAATAGAATAAGTGGGGATAGACATTCAATTCTGAATTATGGCAAGAAATAGTACATTTATACATGAAGACCTTCCTATATCCAAGACAATATATGATAAATCAGAAAAGTTACATAGATTGTAAATATCAAACAATTTCAAAGGAAGATAGGATTACTTCTGGCTGAAAACAAAAGATTCCTAGAGAAGGTAGGGAATAAGCTGACCTTTGAAGAATGAGTAGAAATTTGATTTAAAAAAAAAAAAAAAGGAATGCAAAAAGTCAACTTAATGAGCCAATATTTCTCAAGTACTTAATTTGTATAACTCTGTATTCGATCATGCAAGGGATATAGAGCAGTATAACACAGTCCTTGCCCTTCAAAGAGTTAATAATTAGTTTATAGCCAATAATAAAAAAAGCCACAAAGGCAGTTCACAAATATTGGAGTCCTGAGGAAGTATATCATCTTGGACTGAGCTAATATCTTCTGAGAAGAATTTAGATTTAAGTTACAAAAAGAGACAGGACTTGAATACACAGAATAAAAGTGTTGGACAGTAATGATGCCATATGGGTAATTCTACAAAGGTGATAAAATATAATGCGCTTGGAGAACAGCAAAGTTTCAAGTTTAGTTGGAGTATAAGATGGGTATGTGGGAGACATGGTAGACAAGAGTATAAACGGAAATTGGGGTCGGGGTGAGAAGGTACTTAATATCAAGCTAAGAAAGTTAAAATTCTTTATTTTGTAGCAGGGAGCAAAGTATCTAACAGTTCTTAGCATGAATGCTTTGATAATAGTAGGTACTCAGATAAATATATATTGAACAAATGCCTATGAAGACATAAACAAAATCTTTACACAGAACATATGAAGTTGCTAAAAATGTGAATCTCAAAGTAACCATGTATACTATACAATTTTCCTAACCAAAATAGTGAGAACCAATCCATTCCAATTGTCTTAATTTTCTTATAATTTACCATCTAGTTTATAATAGCATTTAATTAATTTCTTTACAGAACTGCATAATGACAACCACTAAAAAATAAAGGTGAATCATTTATGTGTTATTGGATGGTTAAAGGGTACAATTTTCCGTGTAGATGCATGAAAATACAATTTAATATAATAAAATGAATGCCTCTGAGTTCTTCAAAACTTCGTAAGTAACATCTTCCCATGAAGCCACTTTTGATCCCAGAGCTGCTAGTACCCTCCCCACCTACTCAAAAATTTTTACCTTGAACTTATTGTTATCGCCCTTAATGGGAAATAAAAATCTTGGAAGTGGAGACAATTTTATTTTATCTCTTATCTCTAGTGCCTAGTACATGGCTAGCACATTGTAGTTGCTGAATAAATATTTGGTAGTTAATGATGTCAAAGGTGAAAACCATATATGGTTGATGGATTGGTTATTAAATAGGCCAGATCTATTTCTAAGTTAATTGGTCATACTCATATTTCTATATCAACTATAAATATGTTTGTTTGAACTAGGTAAGTTCATGCATTCAATCTTGAATTTTCTAAGGAGATCCCAGAATCAGTGTTTTCTTAAACTTCTGTAATCAAGGTCCAGTTCTAACTTAACTAACCAATAAGACCTTTCACAGTTGGACCACCATGGATGTTATCTCCTGTTCTGGTGCAGAATAATAAACAATTAAAATGACCAAACTTAAAAGTTCACATAGTAATACAGATTTTTTTAACTGAAAAAGAGAGTAAAAGATCTGAATCTTTCAAATCAAATAAATGTTAAAACTAATAAAGTTCCAAATATGAACCTTCTGATATATACACATATATGTATATTTACAATAATATAAATAATAAATAAAATATATATAAAAAGAGAGATATATCATTTAGCTCTAAACTATTCAGAGTTCAGGGAAATATTTACATAGAACAAGTAATCAAATTACGTGATATAAACTTGTATCTTAATAATAACATAAATAGGCCAAGATTTTTTAAAAAGTGAATCAAAAAACAAAACAACCCCCACTCCCACAACCCTCCATGGTGCTATAAACCTCTCATCCACATGTAGAATTGAATACACACTCTTTACCTTATTTTATTCTTGTATTTGTTCTCAAAGTGATATCTGTTTTTTGTTATCTGATTGGCTGAACAAATTCTCTAAAAGTTTTATAAAATAGAAATTCATGAATTTTCCTGTGAATTTCAAAGGAAAAAAATCCATCTAAACCAAAAGATGTTACCATGAATCTCACGACTATTTTTTTTAACCTACAAGTGACAAATTGAGAGAAATGTGACACAAGTTATTTTTATTAAATATCTGTTAGAGATATTTGTTCTTCAATAATATTGCTTCTATTATGGCCCCTTACATTTAACAAAAAGAAAAGAAAAAAACAAAAAAACCTTTTTAATAGTAACCAGAGAGAAAAATTAAAATAGAACATTTGGATATTTTACCTAGTTAACTAGCCCCTCCTTTTCAGTAAAGTAAACACTGCACAGAGTGAATTTTCTGAGCTCTTTGAAGGTTAACATTAACCCTCAAGTGAACTGGGTAAAGTAAAGCCTTCTGGATTGATTTTGTTCTAAATCACTGGGGGCATTTTGTAAAAAGAGACAGTTAAGTACCAAAGGTAAGTCAGGATAGAGATATAACTGGTGGATAAAACAATAGCTTGACAGTCTCCAAAATTTAGACTAAAAGGATAGGCCCTTAGGGTGAAACAGAGAGTCCAATCTAGGAACCACCCAGACCACTCCAACTTTAATTCACTCACACTGGCCATAGGGCTGAGAAGGGCTCCAAAGCAAAGAGACTAGAGTAGGCCTAAGAAATTTGGGAGGGAAACTCATTCCAGTGAGGGCAGTAGGAGGATCTGGGATTGGGCTAGTTCATCTCTTAGGGGCTTTCTTGCTCCAATCCTCAATAATGCTATGAAACTTAGGAGAAGCCAAGCTGTGTGATTTTAGTCATGGTTTTTCAAACAGCAAACACGGAGTCATTAATAAGAAATCAAACTTTGTTCACCATGGCAATTTAATAAATTTATCGAATGGAGACTTGGGCAATTCAAAAGGGAGTTATCAGCTAACTGCGGAGGTGGGGGTGTAAAAAGACTAGACGAATGGAGAGCAGGAAGTCATAAGGTTAAGTGAAACAATATGGAAGAGATAAATCTCTCCCTTTAAGGCTGGTAAAACAGTGGCTTTCCTGGCATGAGACATCATGATGTCTCCTTGGCCTAGTTCCTCGATGTTTTAGGGGTTTCCATTCTACCATCAGTAAAAATGTGGAGAGCCCTCCTACAGTTTAACTGTGAAGTTCAAATAATGAATAACTTAATTTTAACATCCAGACGTGGCCACGCTATAGCCACGGGGAAAGGCGGCCTTAGTTAGGGTACTTCACCGGCTATCTCTGAACTTGCTAAAAATGTTTTAAAAACTATTACTTCGTAATCCTCTACAAACTTCAGCAGACTACCCAAGGGATCCATGACAAAAAATAGTAAAGGGCATGAGCCTTACTTCAAAACTCTGCTCTGGCGCTTTATAGCAGCATCAACCTGAGTAACTGTCTTCACCTCTCTAGGCCTCAGTTTCCCCCACCTGTTATATGGGCTGTAATAAGAAAGCTACCGTGGCAGGAAAGGCTGCTCTGGAGTGAAGAAAAATAGGTTCAAATCCTGCCTCCGAACCTATCGGCTGGGAGACAGTGGGCAGACCTGCATTAGTGGAGGCGTTTTCCACAACACGAAGAAGCAAAAAAACCCCAAAGCGATCCCCGACCGCCCAGCCCTTCCGACCCCAAGGGGCCGAGATGATTACCGTTAGTTGCCCTTTAGGGCCGAGGCTCTGGAGTTTTCCGCAGCTGCTAGGATGCGGGGCGGAGCATCCACCTCTCCTCCCCGCAGCCCGCGCTCTTCCAGCCACAGAGCCGGGAAGAAGAAGCGGCGAGGGGCGCACTGGCCCAGGGGCACGCAGGAGGGGGAGTGGAGGGGGGGGAGTAGGGATAGGGGTAAGGACGGCACGCTGAGGGCCATACGCGAAGAGCGGCAGCACGCTAGAGGGGGGATGCGAGCGGGACGGCGGCGGCAAGGAGATGGGGGGGGGGGGAAGGAGCGCAGCGCCGCAGGCTCGTGCAACCGGGTCCCGGAGGCGGCGGCACGAGGCCCGGGACCCCGCAGAGAGCGCGGCGGAGGCACATCCGGAGGCCAGAGGAGTTGGAGGAGGGGAGAATGCAGGGCAGCTTCGGGCGGCCACGAAAGAGCCAGGGCGGGACAGGGGGCCTGGGTCGCCAGAAGCAGAGTACTGGAATGACTGGAGCAAGTGGATGGTGGTGTGGGAAAGTGGGTCATAATACCTGCGAGCCCGACGACTTTGGCAGCGGCAGTTGCCCCTTTCCCGGCGGGTCTCAGTGTTCCGTTCGCTCGAGAGCTTCTCCCTCAAACACACACTCCCGTCCCTCTACGTCACTTCTTCCTTTTTCTTAAAAAAAAATTTTTTTTAAATAAAAAAAATTTTTTTCCTTCCCCCTTACTACTTTCTCCCCCCTCCCCAACTTGAGCTTCAAAATGGCGGTGATGGAGACGGGATCACATGATCAGAGGACCAAGTCAGGTGACCTCCTGAGGGTGTGAGCTTCGGGGTTCGGCTTGGGGGAGCGGCGCAGGAGGGATGTTGAGGAAAGAGCTGGGCGGGGTCTGCAAGAGGTCTGGGCGGGGATTCAGGGCACAATCTCCTTAGCTACTCCTTTTGGGGAGGTGTGGGAGCCCAATCTCAGGTTCCCGCTGCTAGTAACTGCCATCTTTTCCCATCTTTCTTCCTCCCCCGTTTCCCAAATCCGGGAGAAAGTCGAGCTCGACTCTCTCTCTGATGTCTCCGGGCAATCTCAGGACTGGACAACACTTTTTCTTTAAATTCTTCTCCGATGCGATTTCCGCACAACCTCTTTTGGCAATCCCAGAATGGTCTCCTCGGAACCTAGCTGAACTAAGACATAGTAACCTGTGGGTGACTCCGGCCCAGAGCATCATGATTTACATACAGCTGCTCATCATCTGTGTTTGTACATGTTTTCCGCTCCTTTAGATGTCAAGTGCTCTTCCAGAGAGAAGAGAGCATCTTCTATTACTATTGTTTCCCTTGTGTTTCCCCTGATCTCCTTGGAGCATAGAATTTAGAGTTGAGAGGGGTTCTTGAGGTACACTACAAAGGGAACTGCATCTGGAACCTGGTTTTACAAATTTTGGCTCTTACTACATTTGTGACTTTGGAAAAATGGCTACATTACCTTTCAAAGTCTCAATTTCTTTTTTAAAAAGGAGAAGAATGAACTAGGTGGTCATAGGATTTAAAACTGGAAGTACTTTAGAGATTATATAGTCTCACAGACTCTAAATGACATTCAATACCATATAGATAGTAGAGATGCAAATTCATATCCTAATTCCAAATTCATTGCTCTTTTTATTGCTTATAACTGGTTGGTCAGCAAATATTTATTCAACCTTTTTCTATAGACCAGATAGTGCAGTAGTCACTGGGGATACAACAGAGAAGATAGTCTCTGGGCCTTTTTACTTTTAAACCCTGTAATAAATTGGACATTTCCTCTTATCCATCAGTCTCAATAAATGCTTTTTAAAGAGCTGGCTTTCCAAGGCTACTCTAGATTAGAATGTCACCTCTTAAGATTCCTCCTGACCATGCCTGTGTACTCAGTTACTATCCAGGTCACCTGAAACTAATTACTGGGTAATTTCTGATTCTCAATTGTTGGCTTTGTTTGTTTCTTTGTTTTGGTCAACTGTAAAATAGGGATAGTACCAGGCCCACCTTCCTTACAGGATATCTGTGATGTTCAAATGATTTTTAAAAATAATAGCTGTTTATTTTGAAAATATATGCAAAGATAGTTTTCAGCATTCACTTTTGCAAAACCTTTTGTTCCAAATGGTTCTTAACACTGGGGTCTATTGTTAAGTACTAGGTCTCTCTTCAGGGTCAGAATTTAACTTGTTTATGAGTCTCTGGAGCAGTAGAATTGGAAAGCTGCCATTATTCTATGTGTTGGATTTGATTGTTACTTTGATGGTTACTACTGGTAAAATCTTGGGCAAGTCATTTTTAACTTTCCTGAGTTTCAGTTTTCTCATCAGTAAAATGAAGGAGTTGGGTTAGATAGCTTCTGAGGTTCCTATCCACTCTAAAAATATGACCCTTTCATCAAATACTTTTAGATCACAACTGGACATTGCTTCTTTTGAGTTGGGTTTCATGTGAATTGCTCCTGATAAGTGGGTCGAAAACTCTTCAGTAGAGCAGCACTTTGTGTAGGTCGTATTACTTCATTTATCCAAGGATCTGTGATTATGAGTCTTTAAGAATTAGCATAGAAAAAACAACAACGACCCTATTCTGGTAGGTAATCTTCTGGTAATGAATCCCTTCAAACCTGACTGGTTATGATTATGAAAATACTTGGGTCTACCTGTACTCCACTAACATAGCTTTAGTGAAAGCCCAGGATTATTTCCTTCCTACAAAGAGGCATCTCAATATGATTTTTAATAGACAATTTTAAGTAATCACTTTTAGGCATGAGCATTCCTTTAAAAATTAAAAAGAAAAACTTAAAACACTAATCAAAAAGGACATTTCCATATATATATGTGTATATATATATACACATCAGAATACAAAAATGATTGCATATGAAGTTGCTACTATTTCATAATTCTCTTCTTAAAAGTAATACATTCCACACATTACTTTTTAAGTTGTCCTGCATGTCTCTGTTTCCTATTGAACTTCCTTATGTGTATTAAAAAAAATTTCAACTGTTCTCTTTTTGCAGTCTATTATTGCTAAAAAAAAAAGAAAAAAATCTGTAAATAATGTCAAATCTCAGTAAATAATCAAAATCAATAATCATATCCAAAAATGTATGTCTCTGTCAAGAGGTGAGTGAGTAATATGTCCAAGAGACCATATAAGACATCCCTTTAGATTCTATTTAGATATTTTCTTCTACCAACCTCTTCCCCCACTTTCGATCCTTTCAATATTAGGAAGTGTGTTTTGCTTTTGACTGTTTCTTTCTTCATATTATCTTGTCTCTTTATAACCCTCTCTTTATTCCAGTTTATTTCCCAATTGGGCATATTATGTTTCTTTTTTCTTTTCTTTTTGAGGCAATTGGGATTAAATTGCTTGCCCAGGGCCTGAATCCTGACTTGAACTTAGATTGTCCTGTATCACCAAGATGTCCATTTGCTATTTCTATACCACATTCTGTGTGTGTGTGTGTGTGTGTGTGTGTGTGTGTATGTATTCAACTTTAGTCTATTTTTGATTAGAGAGAGATTCAGTTGTTGCCCGCTCCTTGCACCTGTTCCTTCATATTCATATATTCCTTTCACATACTCAGTTATGAAAAATATAATAACAATGTACCTTGGATATCTTTTTTTCTTGTTTGATCCCTTGTTTGTTAGTTTAGTCAGATAAAATATACACAAAACATAATACTGTGCATGTGCAGGTTTCTTTCCTTTTGTTGTTATATTATTTCCTAATTTGTGACATTCTTAGTTGAAGCTTGATTTTTTCCCCCCTTTTAAACAATGACTGCCATTCTAATGGGATTTGGATATAAAGTAGACAGTTATTTGGTGAAGAACAAAGGTATATATATATAATTCTTTTAGGCAATCTTAAATGATTTGCCAGGAGCTACTCATCTATTAAATGTTTGAGTCTAATTTGAACTCAGGTCCTTTAAACTCCAGGACTGTACTTTATTAGCTGAGCCACCTTCATGACTCTGAAGTTATATTATTTTAAATGCTGAATTATAGAAATACATTAAAAGGAAGAATACTGCAATTATGTAACTACTCAGTAAATCTTTAAAGATAAGTGGAATTCAAAAGGGGGGAAGATTTACATCAAAGGGAAAGATAAAATGAGTTAGAAGAAAACTATTACAGATAAAAATGATAATGAAAGATGAAGCAGTACTTTGATTTATAAGGTTATTTGCTTAAGATACTATAAAATGTGAGCTATTAGTAAAAATAATAATTTACAAAGAGAAGCTATTTATTGAGCAGGTACTAATTGGCTTGATAGTATAGATCAACAATTTCAAAGAGTCAAGGGATTCAAATTCCAGTTTTAATTTTTGTCCTTCAGAATGGGAGCTGCAGCACAAGATGGTCAATCTTGTTATTTGTTGAATCTGTTTTCTTAAGGGATAGAGAGATAGTGGAGCTCAATGTGAGCAGAAAAAAACTTTCTGGGAAATAGACATTCAAGGTTCAGGAAAGTTAAATAACTTGTCTAAGCTTATATAAGTAAATAGTAGAGGTTGTTTTTAAATGCAGATTTTCTGCTCTTTTCAATATGCTAGGAATCAAGGATTTTACATTGGGGAATACATGGAATCGTTGAAATTCAGTTTCAGAAGTTTATGGGTTTCTCACTTAACCTCCTCTACTCACTTTTTACCTACCTTAGAACTATATCATTATTTAATTAACCCATCATCTCAAGGGATTTGTTTTAAAGATATGAAACTTGCTTACTCTGTTATCTAACCTGTGTACAGTGGAATTCGATACTGTGTCTAGATGAAAGATACTGTAGATAACCAAATCACTATCTTGCTATATTATTCTTTTTTGGAGTAGTTAATAAGTTGATGAAGGAAAAATTTCCACTTGGCTTGCAAATATCCTGGCTACACATCTTGTGTGGGAATGAGGGAGTCTGACAAGTGACAATATTTTACAGTTTAAATTAGTGTTTTGTGTGTGGGTTTTTTTTTTTAACACTTTTGTAAGCAAAAATTTTACCAGTAAAGTTGGGATGAAACAACTTAGGTGATGCTTATTTACATATAAGGGAGGTATTCAAGTACATAAAATGAAAGGAAGCAAATTACTTATCTGTTATGCATATAACAAAGACAAATGCTTTATCTTGACATTAAATATAGAATTATTTTTTAAGGGATAAATTATGCATATCTCTCTAGGAGGGATTAAAATTGTTTTTAATCTTATAATTTAATGTTTCTGATTTTTTTTTATGGATGTGATCTCAACCCTGTGTGCATTTCCCCCATTAATACCAGTCACACCTCTTTTTCCCTTTTTTTATGCTATGTGATTATTGTCCATATTTTCTTCAAAAAATTTTCATTCATTGACATATTATGATTATCTACTGATATGCTATGATAAACCAGAAAGCATTTGTTACTATGCTTACTATATCAGGCATCATTCTAGGCAATAGGGATTCAAATAATTATTGAAATAGTTCCTGTTGGTGCAGTAGATAGAGCACCAGCCCTGAAGTCAGGAGGACCTGAGTTCAAATGTGGTCTCAGACACTTAATATTCCCTAGCTGTGTGACCCTAGGCAAGTCATTTAACCCCAATTGCCTCAGCAAAAAAAAAAAAAAAAAAAAAGTTCCTGTCCTCAAGAATTTTACATTCCATTGGGGTAAGATAATAAATAAACAAGCATATACAAAATTAATGCACAGTAATTTTTTTGAGAGGGGAGGAAAATGGAAGTTGGTGGAGAGATCAGATATCAGCATAGGTTCATGAAGAGAATGTGTTTTTTGAACAGAATTTTGAGGGAAAGGGATTTTAAAGTATGTAGGAGGTTGAAGTAGGAGCATATTATTCCAAGCTTGGAGGTCAGTTGGTGCAGAGACAGACACTCAGGAAGAGAGATGGAGTATTAAAGTGGAGTTTATCCATAGCAAAGTTTGGCAAGAAGGCCAATTTGGCTGGAGTACAGAGTACATACAAGGGAATAATGTAATAAAGTTGGAAAAGTAGGCTGGGACTAGCTTTAAAGTTAAACAGGGGGGTTTATATTTAAAGCTAGTGAACAACTTTTAACACTAAACAGAGAAGTTTATATTTACGCCTAATGGCAAAAGAGAGCCATTGGAGTTTATTGAGTAGGGAAGTGACATACTCAAACTTGCACTTTAGGAAAATCACAATAGCAGGTTATATGGAGGATGGGTAAAAAAGGGGATAGACTTGAGGAAGGGAAGACAATTAGAGGGATTTTGCAATAGTCCAGACAAATGGTAGTGAAAACCTGAACTAGAGTGGTAGCCATGGGACAGATGCTAGAGATATTATGGAGGTAGAATCCACTTGGCAACTAACTGGAATCATAGCATTCAAGAGAGAGGATTCAAAGATAATGATTTTTTTTAGATTAGCTAGAAAAGATTTTCCTTTTTTTAGGCTTTTTTTAATCAAAGATTTTTATTTTCAAAACATAATTTTTCAACATTAACCCTTGCCAAACCTTGTGTTCCAATTTTCATCCCTTTTCCCCTACTCCGTCCCTTAGATGGCAAGTAGTCCAAAATACATTAAATATGGTAGAAATATATGTTAAATCCAATATATGCATACATATTTATACAATTATCTTGCTACTCAAGAAAAATATCAAACAGGAAAAAATGAGAAAGAAATAAAATGCAAGCAAACAACAAAAAGAGTGAAAATGCTATATTGTGAACCACGCTCAGTTCCTATACTCCTCTCTCTGGGTGTATATGGCTTTCTTCATCACTGAACAACTGGAACTTACCTGAATCATCTCATTGTTGAAGAGAGCCATGTCCATCAGAATTGATCATCATATAGTCTTGTTGTAGCCATGTATAATGATCTCTTGGTTCTGCTCACTTCACTTAGCATCAGTTCATGTAGGTCTCTCCAGGCCTCTCTGAAATCATCCTGTTGGCCGTTTCTTACAGAATAATAATAATATTCCATAACATTCATATACCATAACTTATTCAGCCATTCTCCAATTGATGGGCATTCACTGAGTTTCCAGTTTCTTGCCACTACAAAAAGGGCTGCCACAAACATTTTTGTACATATGGGTCTCTTTCTCTCTTTTAGGATCTCTTTGGGATATAAGCCCAGTAGAAAGTGCTAAGTCAAAGGGTATGCACAGCTTGATAACTAACTCTTTGGGCATAGTTCCAAATTGCTCTTCAGAATGGTTGGATCCGTTCACAAATTCACTAACAATGTATCAGTGTCCCAGTTTTCCCACATCCCCTCCAACATTCATCATTATCTTTTCTTGTCATTTTAGCCAATCTGAGAAGTGTGTAGTGATATCTCAGAGTTGTCTTAATTTTCATTTCTCTGATCAATAGTGATTTAGGGCATCTTTTCATATGACTAGAAATGGTTTCAATTTCTTTTTTTCTTTTTTGCTGAGGCAATTGGGGTTAAGTGACTTGCCCAAGGTCACACAGCTAGGCTGTGCTAAGTGTTAAGTGTCTGAAGCCAGATTTGAACTCAGGTCTTCCTGACTTCAGGGCTGGTGCTCTATCCACTGCACCACATAACTGCCCCCAATTTCTTTATCTGAAAATTGCCTGTTCATATCCTTTGACCAATTATCAATTGGTGAATGGCTTAAATTCTTATAAATTTGAGTCAATTCTTTATATACTTAGAAATGAGTTCTTTAAATGATTTTTCTTAACATTGAAATAGCCTTGTATGCCTCATATAAACACTGTTTGGTCTTGATGAGAAATATTGTATTCTATTTATTGCTATTTTATTTAATATTTTTGCATTTATATTTGTCAGGGAAATAGTTCTATATTTTTCTTTCTAGTATTATCCTTACATATGTTAAAATCATAATATTTGATTCATAAAGAATATTAGGTAGTGTTTCATTTTTCTATGTTTGTGAATAATTTATGTAATATAGAGATAATTTTTTTTAATTTTGAGAGAATTATTTGTGACTTTGTTGGAGAATGGGTTTTTCTGAGTGCTTTATTTGTTTGAAATTTCTCATCATATCCCTTTCAAAATTTATATTTTTGTAGATAATTATCAATTCTTTTAAATTCTTTGATTTTCAAAAATTCAGCTAAATATAATATTCAGATGAGAAAATTCACATAATGAACTTTGAAAACCTTAAATCACAATATAAATGAAAGTTATTATTATTATTATTCCTTAATAATATTATTTATTTCTTTGGTGTTTCCTCTTCCATTTTCTATTTTAGTGTTGTGCATTTTTTCTTTCCTCTTAAAAATTAATGTTCTAATGGTCTTGCAATTTTATTGCCCTTCAAAAAAACCTTCTAATTTTATTATCAATTCCATTGCACTTTTATTTCTGATTCTATTTATAAAGGCATCTATGTGGCAGACTAGACCTAAAATCAGGAAGCCGTGAGCTCAAATATGGCTTCAGACACTTACTAGCTGTATGATTCTAGGAGAGTTACTTAACCTTTGTTTGCTTCAATTTCCTCATGTGCAAAATTGAGATAATAGTAATGCCTATTTCCCAAGTCTTGTGAAGATAAAAATGAAGTAATATTTGTAAAAAGCTTTATAAATCTAAAGGTGTTATATAAACATAGTATTTTATTCTTATTTTCTAATCTCTCTCGACTTTCCTTTGGGTAACTGTTTTGTATTTGATTTTTAGAGGTAATAGATAATAATGGACTTTAATGAGTAGAGGAGTTTCATGGTTAGACATGTACCTTAGCTATATCCTTTTGGTAGCTACATGCAATATAGACTAGAGAAACAGAAAGCCAGTTTCGAATCTTTTATAGCTAGGAAGGTAATAATTTTCTAGGGAATGCAAGAGATTGTGAATATAGAAACAGTAAGTTTTGGCAACTGATTAGCGAGGTGAGAAAGAGTAAGGAGTTAAGAATACTCCCAAGAAAAGATAATGACAAATGTTGGAGGGGATGTGGGAAGGCTGGGATACTGATGCATTGTTGGTGGAGCTGCGAACGGATCCAGCCATTCTGGAGAGCAATTTGGAACTATGATCAAAAAGTTATCAAACAGTGCATACCCTTTGACCCAGCAGCGTTTCTATTGGGCTTATATCCCAAAGAAATCATAAAGGAAAGGGCCCCACATGTGCAAGAATGTTTGTGGCAGCCCTTTTTGTAGTGGCTAGAAACTGGAAACTGAATGGATGCCCATCAATTGGAGAATGGCTGAATAAATTATGGTATATGAATGTTATGGAATATTATTGTTCTGTGAGAAATGACCAGCAGGATGATTTCAGAGAGGCCTGGAGAGACTTACATGAACTGATGCTGAGTGAAATGAGCAGAACCAGGAGATCATTATACACAGCAACAACAATACGATATGATGATCAATTCTGATGGACATGGCTGTCTTCAACAATGAGATGATTCAGGTCAGTTCCAATTGTTCACTGAAGAAAGCCATATACACCCGTAGAGAGATGTGAAATGTGGACCACAACATAACATTTTCATGCTCTCGATTGATGTTTGCTTGCATTGTGTTTCCTTTATCTGATTTTTCTTTCTTGTAGATATGATTTTTCTTGCACAACAATGATAAGTGTGGAAATATGTATACATATATTCGCTTTGTCAAGTATGTTAACATAATTAACATGTAGTGGATATCCTGCCATCTAGGGGAGGGGTGGGGAGTAGGGGGGAAAAATTGTAACAGAAAGCGTTGTAAGGGTTAATGTTGAAGAATTACCCATACATGTGTTTTGCAAATAAAAAAAGAAAAAGAAAAAGAAAAATAATAAACCCTTGGCAATAGAAAAAAAAAAAAGAATACTTCCAAGATTGCAAATTGGAAGTGTAGTAGTTCTCTTAATACTAAGGGAAGATTGTAAGGGAGTTTGGTTTTGAGGAAAAGACAATGAGTCTAGTTCTAGTTATATTGAGATTGAGATGCTTTGGGGGCTATCTATTTAATATTATATATATATAATAAATATATTAAATATATTTAATATCTATTTAATATTATATATATAATATATAAAATATATTTAATATGTTATATATAAGTATATTAAATATATTTAATATCTATTTAATATGTTATATATAATAAATATATTAAATATATTTAATATCTATTTAATAGGCAACAAGGGATGTTTAACTGAAGCTCAGAAAGAAATTAAGGTTAGTTAGGTCTTATGTTTTTTATATGAAGATGGTAATGAGACCCACAAGAACTGATAAAGTCACCCAATGAAAGAACCTACAGATGATAGAAGAGGGCCCAGGACAGAGTTCTGGAGGTGTAATCATAGTTAGGAGGCATGGGATGGAAACGTTAGACAGGTATGTGGACAACCAAGAAAGGGCAGAGTCATGAAAATACAAAGAAGTGAGAGCATCCAGGAGGAAAGAGTGAGCAATACGTTAGATTTAGTTAGGTTGAGGAGAATGATGGATGAGAAAAAGCCACTGGATTTGGCATTTTAAGAGATTCAAGTGATCTTGGAGAGAGAAGTTTCATTTGAATGATAAGGTCAGAGCCCCCTCTTTTTTCCTTTAATTTTCTCTGGGTTGCTAATGCACTGCTAATGTTGTGTTATTTTTGTTATGTAACCTTCCCTTTTCCTTTTTCAGTCTTTTATATCTTCTATACCATACTTTATGACCCTCCTCACAGGAAAGTCAGGGTTGGTAATATGCTACAGGATGTGGATGTTCATTGTGCATCTTTTCATTTCTCTTTGGGTTATTAGTAATTTTAATTTTTCTGAGATGGTAATGAAAAAAATTATTTTTAGAGGCTGCTAAGAATCACAGGTTTAGAAATAGAGGAATTTAAAAAGTAATTAAAATATAAAACCTTTAAAAAAGAAGGTGACAAAAAAGGAAGACATTGCTAAGTATGGAGATTATGGGGGAAGCTTTCTTCTTTGACCTTACTGCTTGTCCCGTGACTTTGTTTGTAGCTTGTTCTCTTTGAAATTTTTGCCCTGCTTGTAATATTGGAAGCTCAAATTATCCCTTTTTACATCTTCACTTGGGTGGTATTATGGAAGTGCAAAATATAATTATAGGTGTCCTCCAGGTTCAAAACATGTTTCAGTCATTAAGATGAATGGCAAGCCTTGATTTTATTAATGAATGAAGAGATTGCTTGATGTAAGTAGTCAAGAAATGTAAGATTAACAGACATGATATATTATTATATATACAGCTGTCAGTAATAAATTAACCTTAGCTGTGGGTTTCTTAGACTTTGAATCTTGAATATTCACCTAGAAATACTTCATAATTATAGTGCAGGTCTCCAGAATCACCATAAATTAGCTGTCTGTCATTCAGTCAGTGCTAAAAGCCATAATACCTACATTATTTCAGTAGCATACCATCACTAAAAATCCCTGGTGTTACTGTCACTTCTCCTTAATTAATTTATTTTTAGCAAGGGATGAAGTGAACTG
This sequence comes from Myrmecobius fasciatus, assembly GCA_023553655.1. Taxonomy (NCBI): domain Eukaryota; kingdom Metazoa; phylum Chordata; class Mammalia; order Dasyuromorphia; family Myrmecobiidae; genus Myrmecobius; species Myrmecobius fasciatus. The sequence continues at coordinate 175,547 of JAJPUD010003231.1, forward strand.
TGAGCTGTGGAGCCACACACAATGACTAGTTGAGTGTTGGGACGAAATGTAGAATCAGGTAAAGCACTAGGCTGATTTTTTGTTTTTTCTAGGGTGGGGTTTTTCTTTAGTTGTATTTATTGCGATTGTGGGCATTTTCCCCAATAAATGCAGGCACCAATGTCTGGTGGAAAAAGTGATTTGGTGGGCACAATCCTTGAGGCACAGAATTTCCCACAAAGCCAAACTTAAGGCTGTATTAGAAAGGGTGGGTCAAATTTTATCCAGAATTCTTCCTGAGAGCTTATAACATACAGCTGACTTCTGTTTTCATCATGTACAGTAATAAGTATTGGCGACATCTAGTGGTTTGCTTGAAATCTGCAGTCCTACCCCACCTGGCTTTGGAAAAGGCGAATTGGAAATTTGAATTGCTCTACTCTTAGACTAGACCTCTTTGGCTCTGATTTATCTATGAAATTTATTTCTGCAAGAGATTCTCAGTATTAATTTTTATTTGTGATTTGGATCCAGGAAACATACAAGTAGGATAGTGGCTAGGTGGAGAGGAGCTGGTTTTGAAGGTAACAGAAGGCTCCATTGAGTCTGGGTTTGGAAATACCACAGAATGATTGTAAAGTCAAGCATGACCCAGTGGAGTTATTCAGTGGAGCAATGAGTTGGCTTCAGCCAGACTGTCTCTCTGCTTTGAGGCAGACTTACTATTTGAAAACTATTAGCAATTTTTAGTCATCTTTGATAATAAAAACAGTCTCTTCTTTATCAGGGAGATGAAAATATGATTTAAAGTCCTCCAACGTTCTGATAGCCTTTTGACACTTCACCTACTGTGAAGTCTTGGAGATAAGAGGGTAGTGCAGTTCAGCCTATGTAGGCAACAACTATTTGCTATATTTGCAACTATTGGGTTACAGGTAACATAACTTGTTTTGGAAGAAGAAAAGATCGGTTAGTCTCTTATCAAAGTAATTCACATTTCTTTAATATTTTAAGCCTTACAGTTCATTTTCCTTACAATAATCCTTTGAAGTAGATAGTGCAAGTGTTATCATCCCTACCAACAGATAAGGAAACAGATGCAGAAGGGTTTAGTGACATATTCAGAGTTGTACCAACCATTAACTATTGCAACTAGGAGTTGAACTTCGGTCTGCTTCTGATTTTTTGTCCATTGTTACTTATCTTTTAATAGTGGGAAAAGGAGCAAGATGGAGAAGAAGGGAAGACAAGCAGGAAAGAAATGGTTAAACAGAATACAGGAATCCTGAGCAAGCAGTGATTGTGAGCCTTAAAAATAGGGCTGAAGCACTATTTTATAGTATGATAGCTGTCTTTCAAAAGATGGATTAGAAATAGTCATCCTCATCACCACAAAATCACTGTTGAGCACCTACTTCAGATAGGTCCCACATAATACTCTAATTACTTTAAGAAAGTTGTGTAGAAACTAATGGCAATTTTAGACCTGAATTAAGGTAATAGAACTGCCAAACTGAAAGGTACTTAAGGACAGAGGAATCAAACATGGGGTCCCTGGGGCACAGGTTCTGCAACATTCTTGAGTGTAGCTCAAACCAGTTTAAAATATAATTGGGAAAATTTTGACAAAATAAATAAAAATCCATGAAAACATAGAAAGCATATTTTTAAACTAAGTAAATATCTGGCTTTCAGATATCCTTCTATAAAGATCAGTGGTCTTCATTTTTATTTGAATTTGATACTGCTGCTTTAAGAGATTATTTCAATTCTCTTAATTAACTGAAGAGAAAACTGAGGTCTTGGGACTTAAAGTGACTTTTTTGAGGTCCTATTGCTGATGGAAGTTAGTAAACTAGAACCCAGGCCTATTGGTGTCTCCAGCTGAGATATTTCTATTTGTCTATACTGTCTTTGACAAGATCACTCAGCCCTCTTGATAGAAATGCAGAGACATTTCTCTGTCTCTGACTCTGACTCTGTCTCTGTCTCTGTCTCTGTCTTTCTCTTCCCCCTCATTGTCCACCTAATAACTTTGAACAGTTTATTAAGTCACTTAAAGACAATATATATTAAAGGCTAAGATCAAAGATTCAGCATCTGAGTTGCTAGTGTCAATTTTCATCTCCATTTTGAGGCTAATCTTTTAATTTGGTTTCACTAGAGAGGTAACTTCCTCTTCTATCCATACTTATAGAACAATCCAACTGACACTATTAAAGGGAAAGGAATTTTGTAATATAATATTACTTTTTCCTGACTTAGGCTTCCAAGAAATTTTAAATTAAGGATCACGAATCTGTAATATTCTTTTATTTTTCTTTTCAGGAGTTTGGGGTACAAGGATAAGATTATGTTTAAATCCAATTGCTCTACTCTAAATAATACAAAACTACTCTACTAAGGAACCACCTGCTATTTTACTGAGGATTTCTAAAATTACAGTCTTTAGGCTTCCTCCAAAATTTATGAGACAAATGGTTAGGACCTTTTGACTTTCATTCAAACTTACATGCATATTAAATATGGTATTTGAGATGATTTTGAATGAAATAGACAGGGCCAGACATGGGCAATATAATAAAATAGATAAGTTGTTCATTTAGGTCAATGGAACGAGTAAATGATTTGGAGATTAGGAGACCTGGTTTTAAGCCGTGGCTCTGCTACTTACTATTTTGGGCAAGTCAACTAATCTCTCTGGGCCTTAGTTTACTCTTAAACAAATTAGACAAGATGACCTCCAAAGTTCACTTTTCCCTTCTCTTTGCACCTAAGTGGGGTCCCATTCTTAATTCAATTTGATGAACATTATTGATTATTAATATGCAAAATGATGCCTAAGGTATTGTGGGAGAGATGCAAAGACTAAAATAATCTCTTTTGCATTGGTCCTCTTCTCCCTGATTGAGCTCCTCATTAACTTAGTTCTAAACTATTGAGATAACTTCCTATTGAATCTCCATGCCTTGCATCTCTTTCCTCTTTTATTCATCCTACACAGAGTTGCCAATGTAATTTTCCTGAAGTACAAGTTGGATCATGACATACCCCTTATTACCTCCAGGATTGTAATCCTTATTACCTCTAGGATTAATTACAAATTCTCTTGGAATTTCAAGCCCTTCACATGATTCAATTCTGTCTTTGAAGCTTTTATTATATTTACACCGTTCCAACCAAATTGTGTTTGCAAAGGCCATTTCCAATGTCTGGGCTACATGCCCTTACTCACCTTACCTCATCTCACTTTTAGAATTCCTAATTGTCTTCAAAGTTCTGCATGGGGGACATCTACATGAAGTTTTTCCTGATGCCTCCACCTGAAAGTGCCATCTCTTCTCTCCCTGCCAAATTACCTTATATTTTGTTTTGCCTATTTATACCTTTGTTGTACTTATACATTGTTAAGTAAAATGTAAACCCTTTGAGGGAAGAGGATATTTTATTTCTCTAATGCCTGGTATATGGCAGGCACTTAAATATTGATTGATTGATTCTGTTTATCTGCTAAAGGTGTGATGGTCATTTAATCCTTGCTATGGCACTAATTACTAATTAAGATGTTAGCTAATAGTGCTTAAAGCATGGTATCATGTCAGGGAGATTTGCATTTTAATAAAGGATTGTAGGATCAGTACTGACAATGGTCTATAGAGCCATCCAAATCTCCCTTCCCTGGCTCAAATACAAGAGCTGCTCATCCTCCTTATCTTCCTGGGGAAATGAGTAAATATGGGCTCAGTATGCTCCATTTGAAAAGTTGCTTACTCATGATCTATTTAGTCTTCCATCATACCTCACAGCTCAGAGGGAAGAGCCTTATTTAGTAGGAGCATACATTTTCTCAAGTTGATAACAGCTAGCCTCATACTTCTCTTCCTCCTCTCATGTTAGCTTTGAGTATAGTAGTCTGAAACATCTTACCTACTATAGAATTAATTACCTTGTAGGCTTATTAATGGAGTTTGGATTTTTGGACCATGGCTTAAAACACAAGACAAAGATTCTTAGATACAATGCATCTAATAATAGTAAAATTAAATTTTATTAGAGTCTTAAAACTAAGATAAAAGAGTCTTTATTGAAAAGGAAAGAGGAAAGTCATATAAAAAAATTAGAAGGCATAACACAAGGAGAAGAATATCAGTAAAAAGAATCATAATTTACAGGAGGCAATACTCAGCAAGAGAGCCAGTCAGAACAAACAAACAGACAAGCAAAAATCCAACTCCAAACAAGCTAAAAACAAAACAACCACCCCAAATATGGATGGCATTAGAGCATTTTAAATGTGTATAATAAGCAAAATGAACTATAGCTTTTAATTCTAGGAGGCAAATTTAAGTTAATAGATGTTGTAGTATACTGGCTGATTATTGATGGCAGTCACACGTAAGTGTGACTTTCAGTGTTAAAACTGGTTTAGAGCAAACCTGAAGTAGACTTTGGGAGTGACTGAGTCCACAGACAGTAAAGGGGTCAGACAATTGGTCAAAGGAGTTTACAGCGTCCCTTTGCTGTCACTAGATGCAGGACTCTATTGAATTGCCCATACATGGGTTTTAGGTTGCAGTCCTTGGTTGAGGAGGAGGATTAGTTGGACCCTGGTCCCATTTTTAGGAAGAATGCTTATGGTTGCTTACAGATAAGAGCATAGTCTGGGAGGGCAGTGATCATACTTACACCACCTTCAAATAACTGAAACTTACAGATTCCCCAGAACTAGCTCTGAATATAGCACCACAAAAAAATCTGAAGCTTGGAACAGTGTCCTCTCTACTCCTAGAGCAGTTCAATTTTAATATTAAGTCAAAAATCAAGAAAAAGGCTAGAAAATGATCAAATATTTAAAAAAAAAGAACCTTACCATTGAAAGTTACTATGATAATGGAAAAGATCAAAACAAAAACTCAGAAGAAGACAAATCAAAGATTTGTGCCAAAATAGCTTCATCCAAAGATTCAAAGAAAAAGTATAAGTTGATCTCACATTTGGAAGAGCTCAAAAAAAAAAAAATCAAATAAGAGGCAGAGGAAAAATAGTAAAAAGAAATGAAAGTGAAGCAAGAAAGAGTCAATAGCTTGGTAAAAGAGGCACAAAAAACTGAAGAAAAAAAAGCAACATAAAAATCAGAATAAGATATTTTTAAAAAGGATGAAGAGAAGAATCCCTTAAGAAGCAGAATCGACGGGGCAGCTAGGTGGCACAGTAGATAGATCACCAGTTCTGAAGTCAGGAGGAACTGAGTTCAAATATGGCCTTAGACACTTTCTAGCTGTGTGAGCCTGGATAAGTCACTTAACCCCAATTGCGTCAGCAAAAAAAAAAAAAAAAAAAAAAAGAAAAGAAGTGAAAAAAAGAGTATAAAATTTTTAAAAAAAAAAAAAAAGAACTTACAATGTAGGACTGGCCAAATGGAAAAGAATGTACAAAAATTAGAATCAGGCAAATGGAAGCTACTAATACCTTGAGAAATTCAGAAACAATAAAACAAAATCAACAGAATAAAAAAAGTATTTCATTAGAAAAACAATTGATTTGGAAAATAGGTCTAGGAGAGATAATTTAAGAATTATTGGACTATTTGAAAACATGATCTAAAACAAAAGAGCCTTGACATATTTCAAGAAATTATCAAGAAAATTGCCCTAATATTCTAGAACCAGAGGGTCAAATAGAAATTAAAAGAATCCACTCATTATCTCCTGAAAAAAAGATTCAAAAGTGAAAATTTCCAGGAATATTATTATCAAATTACAGAGTTCCCAGGTCAAGGAGAAAAAATTGCAAGCAGCCAGGAAGAAACAATTCAAGTATTGTGGAACCACAGTCAGGATAACAGAAGATTTAGCAGTTAGTATATCAGAGGGCTTAGAACATGATATTCTGGAGGGCAAAGGAGCTAGAATTACAACCAAGAATCTGCCCAGCAAAGTAAGTACATTTTTTCAGAGGAAAAATAGATATTTAATGAAATAGAAGACTTTCAAGCATTTCTGATAAAAAGATCAGACTGAATAAAAAACTGACATTCAAACACAAGATTCAAGAGAATCATAAAATAGTAAGAGAGAAATAAAGGATTCAATAAGGTTTAACTATTTTCATCATACATGGGAAAATGATACTTTTAACTCCTAAGCACTTAAAAAAAAATAGGGCAATTAGGAGTGTATATAAACAGAGAGCATAGATATGAATTAATTATGATGAAATGATACAAAAAATAAAATTAAAGGCTGAGAAAAAGAATATACTGGGGAAAGGTGCATGGGAGAGGTAGTTTGGGGTAAATTATCTCACATAAAAAAAGTTTGAAAGAACTTTTATAGAGGAGGGTGGGGATGATGAACGGCATTGCTTGAACCTTACTCTCATTGAAATGGACTTAAAAAGGGAATAATATTTGTATATAGGAATCTTAATCTACAAGGAAGAAAGAAGGGAAGGAAATAAGAAAAATATGGGATGCTGATAGAAGGGAGGATGGATTTGGGGAGGTGACTGGTCAGAAGCAAAACATTTTTGAGGAGGGACAGGGTGAAAGGAGAAAGAGTGAATGGCAAATGAAATAAAAAGCTGGATGGAGGGAAATACATAGTAATTATATCTGTGAATGTGAATGGGATTAACTCATCCATAAAACAAAGATAAATAGAAAAAACTAAATGTCACAGTGAATAGAGCATGGGGTTGGAATCAGGCAGATTAGTTGTATGACTCTCAGGAAAGTCACTTAACTCTTTTTTTGCTTCAGTTTCCTCATCTGTAAAATAAGCTGGAGAAGGAAATGGCAAACCACTTTGGTATCTGCCCAAAAAACCTTAAACGGGGTTATGAAGAGTCAGGCATGTCTGAAAGAACAGCAACAGCCACAAAGCAAGAAAACTACATTTTGACAAAAGGTATAGACAATGAAGTAATCTTACTACTAAACATATATGTCCCAGAAAGCATAGCATACAAATTCTTAAAGGAAAAGTTAAATGAAATATAAGAGGAAATTGACAGTAAAACCATATTAGTGGGGAACTTTAACATGCCTCTTTTAGAATAAGATAAGGTTAACCAAAAAACATAAGAAAGAAGTTAAAGAAGTGAATAGAATTTTAGAGAAGTTAGAAGTGAAAATCTCTGGAGAAAATTCAATGGAAATAGAAAGGAAAATATCTTGTTCTCAGTGATATTTGCATCTATGCAAAAACTGACTATGCATTAAAGCATAAAATTTTCAGAAATGTAGAAATATTAAATATATCCTTTCAGATAAAATAAAATTACATTCAATAAAAGGCCATAGAAACATAAATTAAAATTAATTAGAAACCCTAATGAATGATTGATCAAAGAACAAATCATAGAAACAATCAATTTCATTAAAGAGAATGATAACAATAAGACATATTAAATTTTGTGGGATGCATCTAAAACATTGTTAAGGGAACAATTATATTTCTAAAAGCTTATATTGGGGCAGCTAGGTGGTGCAGTGGATAGAGCACCAGCCCTGAAGTCAGGAAGACTTGAGTTCAAGTGTGGTCTCAGACACTTAACATTCCTTTGCTGTGACCCTGGGCAAATCACATAAACCCAATTTCCCCAAAAAAAAAAAAAAAAAAAAAAAAAAAAAAAAAAAAATTTATCCACAAATAGAAAAAAGAGCAGATCAATGAATGGAGTGTACAACTAAGAAAATAGAAAAAGAACAAAAGCCCAAAAATCAAAGATGAGATCAATAAAATTGTAAGTAAGAAAGCCATTGAATTAATAAAACTAGGAATTGGTTTTATGGGAAAAAACCTCCCAACACTATAGAAAAAAAACAACTGGTTTTTAAAAAGAAAACCAAATTAGCAGTATCAAAAAATGAAAAAGGCAAATTCACTACCAAAGAGAATGAAATTAAAGCAATGAAGAGGAGCTATTTTGTCCAATTATATGCCAATAAATCTAGCAATTTAGTGTAATGGATGAATAGTTGCAAAAATTTAAGTTGCCTATATTAACAGAAAAAGAAAGAGAACGCTTAGATAACCATATCTTAAAAAAATAAAAGTACTCAGTGAGCTCCCTAAGAAAGAATCTCCAGGATCAGATGGGTTCACAAGTAAATTTTACTAAACATTTAAAGTACAATTAATTCTCATACTATATAAGCTGCTTAGAAAAATAGGCAAAGAAGGAATCTTACCAAACTTTTATTAGGATACAAATGTGATGCTGATACCTAAGTCAAGAAGAGCAAAAAAGAGAAAGAAAACTATAGGCCAACTTTCCTAATAAATATTGATGCAAAATTTTTTTAAATAAAATACTTGTATTTTATTTTTAAATATAGCAATATATCACAAAAATCAAAGAATATGACTTGGTGGAATTTTTTACCAGGAATGCAGGGTTGGTTTAATATTAGGAAAACTATTAGTATAATTGACCAGATCAATAACAAAACCAACAAAAATTATATTATCTCAATAGATGCAGAAAAAGCTTTTTGACAAAACATGGCATTCATTGTCATTTTAAAAAACTAGAAAACATAGGAATAAATGTAGCTTGCTTTAAAATGTAACTTGTACATATTTAAAATCATTAATATGAAATGAGGTTAAGCCAGAAGCTTTCCAAAAGATGGGAGGGGGATCAAGAATGCAATATTAGTCAATATTGTATTTGAAATATTAGCTGTGGTGGAAGAAAAGGAAATTGAAAGAATTATAATGGGCAATGAAAGATTATCTTTGCAGATGATATAATGGTAGATTTATAGAATCTTAGAGAATTAACAGAAAAACTAGTTGAAATAATGAACTATAGCAAAGTTGCAGGATATAAAATGAACAAACATAAATCATGTATTATTGACATCTAGCAGGAAGACATAGATTCTATTTAAAATAATTTTAGACAATATAAAATACTTGGGAGTCTATCTGCCAAGTCGAACCCAAGAACTATATGAACACAATTACAAAATACTTTTCACACAAAAAAAGTCAGATTTGGACAACTGGAAAAATATTACTCATGGGTAGGCTGAATCAACATAATAAAAATGGCAACTCTACTTAAATTAATTGACCATATCAATCACACTACCAAAAATTATTGTAAAAAGCTAGAAAAATTAATAAAATTCATCTGGAGGAACAAAAAGACAAAAACATCAAGGGAATCAATTAAAAAAAAAAGTAATAAAATTTATCACAAAGAACAAAAGGGAATCAGTGAAAAGAATGTGAAGGAAGATGGCTTAGTCATACCAGATCTCAAATTATATTACAAAGTGGTAATTATCAAAACAGTCTGGTACTGGCTAAAAAATAATAGTGGTAGATCAGTAGAATAGATTAATCACACAAATACGCAATAGTAAATATCCATAGTAATCTAATGTTTAATAAACCCAGTTAGCCAAGCTTTTGGGAGAAAAACTCATTGAAAAAATTTCTGGGAAATGGGAAATAGCTTGGCAAAAACTAAGTATAGACTAACATCTCACATCATATACCAAAATAAGGTCAAAATGGGAACATGATTTAGAAATAAAGGGTAATATCATAAGCAAATTAGTGGATTAGGGAATATTTTACTTGTCAGATCTATAGGTAAGGGAAGAAGTTATGACTAAACAAGAGATAGAGAGCACTGTGAAATTAAAAATGGATAACTCTGAATATATTAAAAAAGTTTCTGCACAAACAAAACCAACATAGCCAAGATTAGAAGGAAAGCAGAAAACTGGGGGAAAATTTATAGCAAATATCTCTGATAAAGACCTCATTTCTCAAATATGTAGAATACTGAGTCAAATTTATAAGAATACAACCCATTCCCCAGATGATAAATGATCAAAGGATATGAACAGGAAGTTTCAGATGAAGAAATAAAAGCTATCTATAGTCATATGAAAAAATGGTCTAAATTGCTATGTATTAGAGAAATGCAAATTAAAACAACTCTGAGGTGAGATGGTACTTTAATTATCAGATTAATCAACATAACAGAGAAGAAAAATGACAACTGTTGGAGGGGGTATGAGAAAATTGGGAACTAAAGCATTGTTGGTGTAGTTGTGAACTGTTCCAACTATTCTGGAGAACAAGTTTGAACTATGCCCACAGGACTAAAAAAACTGCATATCCTTTGATCCAGCAATACCACTATCTGGTCTGGATTCCAAAGATAATTTTTTTT
>JAJPUD010003231.1:204500-218743 GCA_023553655.1 Myrmecobius fasciatus
TTAAAGCTTTTTATTTGTATAACATATGTATGGGTAGTTCCCCAACATTGATCTTTACAAAGTTTTCCATTACAAATTTTACCCCCAGTCCCCTCCCCTCCCCTAGATGGCAGGAAGTCCACTACATGCTAATAATGTTGAAATGCTTGAGAAGTTATGCAAGAAAAATCCTATCTACAAGAAAAAAAAAAAAGAATCAGAGAAAGGCAACACAATGCAAACAAATGTCAGTAGAGATCATGAAAATGTTATGTTGTAGTCCATATTTCATTTCCCTCTCTCTGGGTGTATATGGTTTTCTTCAGTGAACAACTGGAACTGGTTTGAGACAATTCTTCGTTGCAGAGAGCCATGTCCATCAGAATTGATCATCATGTAATACTGTTGTTGCTGTGTATGATGATCTCCTGGTTCTGCTCGTTTCACTCAGCATCAGTTCATGCAAGTCTCTCCAGGCCTCTCTGAAATCGTCCTGCTGGTCATTTCTTACAGAGCAATAATATTCCATAACATTCATATACCATAATTTATTCAGCCACTGTCCAATTGATGGGCATCCCTTCAGTTTCCAGTTTCTAGCCACCACAAAAAGGGCCGCCACAAACATTCTTGCACATGTGGGTCCCTTTCCCTGAGAGCTTTTTAAAGAATTCAATTTAAAGTTTTATCAGTGACTTTTGATTTTTTCTTTTCACATCAAGCCAAAATAGTACCTTGTAATAAAGATAATTAAGCAGAACCAATTAGCCCAGAGATCTCTTCTGATAGCATATACAACATTCTACATCTATAGTGTCCTTTTTTCCCTTCTTCCTCACCATATCCCTACTAAGTAGAGGGAATTTTTCATCATCATGGGTGATTTTTTCTAATATGATACTACTTAGCATTTTCATATATGTTCTTGGTAAGGTCCTTTATTTTGGGAAACAGAGGAGATTTCCATGTATTGGGAATCCAGTTAGGATATCTCTTCAACAAACTATGGACCTTTTCCTTATTTCTCTGCTATAACCTTTCTTCCCTCACTTCCCAAAATATATTCAAAATGATTATTTCTATTCTTAAGGAAAGGGGTTGATGGAATTCTCAAAGACTAAGGAAACTTCCAAATTGCAAATCTGTTGCTGGCCGCAAGGATCATATTATTCTGGAATTAATACAGAATGATTGGTAAGCTCATTCCTATTTGAGTTCCGAGGTAGAATAGTGTCTGCCTTTAAAATGTTGCCAGTTGGTGTTTTAGAACAAAAAAATTACCTTGTTGGGTGTTTGAACATAAATTGAATTATGAAAAAAGGAGAGCTTTGGCTACAGTGTTACGTGCTGTCATTGAAAAGAGCAGTCAATGTAAGTTGCAAAGAAATTTACTTTAGAGAAAGGGGGGCAGGATGTAAAAGAGTGGATTAAATCAAAGATACAAAGTGAACTATCTTATATTCATCTGCCTTTCATTTCTTCTTTGTACAGTGCCACCACATGATCCCTATTAAATCAGATTGAGGCGCAGCTAATTCTTGCTTCAGAATGTCAAAGACCATAAATATAGGTTTACCACATATCTCCCAGACTTGGGGAAAGTTCCCATTCCCCATTCACTCATCCCAAATATATTACTTTTGTATCCTGTCTAGTGCTTTCTGATACACAAATGTATCCTTCCTCACCATGTTCTTTAAGAAGTTTTAATGGGAAATAAGGTTTAAAATAAATAACAGTTTTTGTCAGTTGATTTGAGGATTTTACTTTCTTAGGGTAAGAACCCATAGCACTGCTCACTAGTTTTTCATATTAGCTATTAAACTAAAAATTATTGATCACTTTATTTTATTTTATTTTATTTTTGGCAGTTTAGGACATTGATAACCTAGTTTCCCAGTTAAGGATGGGTGTATTTGTTAACCATCATTTACCCTTCTTACATCATTTGTATAACCATGGGGTGCATAGAGAAAAACAATGTAGCATAATTGATTAGAAGTGGCTTTGGAGTCAAGATGACCTGGTTTCAGTTCCTTTCTCTAAGAATATGAGTTCTTTAAAGACCATGAAAGTCACATAAACTCTCAATCCCCCAGATAACACTCTATGATTGTAAATTGAAGGGCAGGTATAGATGCATTGCTAAGAGAAATTTCCTCACTGGAAGCTCCCTATATCAATGAAATTACAGGTCAAATTTTTTTCTTTTAAAAGTATACATAGTGTGTACAATGGTAAACTATAGCTGAACTTTTGTTTTTTTAAGGGCCTAGAATAATTTGGTATAGAACAGTGATATCAAACTAAAATGTAAATGAGGTTCACTAATCCATGCATAAGGTTCCCTGTAGGTCACATATTGACTTAGTTTTAAAGTGTACTATTATATATATGCTTTATCATATTTTTATTTATATTGTTTTCTCAATTAATTTCTCAAACAATTTCTAAATTAAATCTAGTTCAGCTGCTCTAGGGAGTATTGGGGCCAAACGAGTGTTTGATATTACTGCTATGGATCACTACATACAATTGGCAGCAGACAAGGAATGGGCTAGGATTTTTGCTTCATCAAAAAAAGCAACTTTGATTTCGTCTGATAGTACATACCCCAGACAATCAGTTGTGTATGGCATGGGCAAGTGCTGATCTTCTCATACATTATTGTAATCTTGTTAAAACTCTCCTGCAATTTCTAAAGCAGGAAGTCTTTCCAACTATGTTTAAAATTAGTCCTTAAATGAAAAAAAAATATTCTTACTACTTACTTATTAAGCTTTTATTTCAAATATTGCAAAAGTGAAACTTTTTGGCCCTCAAAGAGTTTATATCTCAATACATGCAGATAACATATTTAGGGGAGTACTAACCAAAGAAGAGTGTTTTGGTTTGGGAAATCACAGGAATAGTGAATGGAGACATGGGGGAATCGAGTGTTATTGTTCTTTATAATACAGTGGCAATGTTGATTTGATTACTGTTCCTGAGCTAGAGGTAGATTGAGAAGGGGGAGAAGGGTATATTGATATGCATGGCATATGGATCATAGCTGAGATATAGTGGTCTATGGGACACATTCACCAAATCAGAAGGGGTGGGTGGTGGTGAGCTTCAGCCAGTCCTGAGAGAATTAAATCCTTTAGGGCCTGATTTATGGTCAGAAAGTGTAGCTTTAGGGTGAGTGGCCAGCTCCACATACAGATCTTGGATAGTCAGTCATTTTTGTTTAGTACAAGTTCATAAAACAAACAAGAAAAACTCGAGACAATATCAAAGTTCTGCTGTGATGCCCATCATGCCTGCAGTGAGGTTTCCTGGGATTCTCAAATGTGATCACAACAAGGGAAAGCTCCAGCAGGTCCTCTCAAGATGGAAAAGGTCTGAGTATGGCGACAGTGTATCTATCCTATCAGCCTATGTAAGTTTAGGTAGGTTCATCATCAGATGGTTGGTAAGTAATTTTCCCCATCCATTAATTCATAATAGCTATCTACTGAGACACAGATGGGCTATACTCTCAATCAGGGAGACGGGGTCAACACCAAAGAAATCACCGATCTCGTGATTTGAATGTATATACCTTCATGGAACTAGACTTAAGAGAATTGTAGAAAAGATGGACTAGAAATTAGGCTAAGCAAAAATAACTATCTTCCACTGGACTGTCAGAAAGAATACATTTAGAATAGTATAGAGGAAAATGGAGTGAGAACCAAGAGTAGAAGAGAGGAGGAAATTTTGGTTACAAGCAAAAGTTAGAAGAATAATGCCATAAGAGGACAATTAAATATATAAGAGAAGAATTAAATATATAAAATACATATTTTAGTCAAAAATATGACCAACAGTTTTCCACAAATTGAACAACTGGTAGTACTTTAGGTGCACACCAAGTTGGATAAACAATGAAAACATTCAGAAAAGGAACCATTAGTTCAAAGTCAAAAAATGTCAGGATGTAGTAGAGAGGACAATTAAAATAAATGGTAATAACTAAAGGAGAAAAAGAAATTTGTGGTGGTATCCTAGGGGATTTTGAAGTAGAGGAAAAGAAAGAGAAGTAAAAATATTGAGAAGAATGCCTAGGCTATATTTAGGAGAACCACTAAACAAATATTCATTGTTTCTGAGAGACAAGGATGAGAATAGGATATGTTAGAAAGAGAGAATGATAGCATTAGAGATAGCAGAAAAAATAAGGAAAATTATGCTGTTTAAGAAGGAAATGGTAACAATTTTTATAAAATTGACTTCTAAAACACCAGATGATCAATTAACTGTCTTTATAACACCTTGCTCCTTCCTTTGTTCCTTTTTCCCTTCATTCATACCTTCAATTTTTTTTTACCTTTTTTTCCTTCTATAAACAAAGCATTTATTAAGTGCGTATTAAGTGTTAGACACTGTGCAAAACACTGGGGATACAAAGGAAAAACAGAAAGAGTCCAGACCCTTAAGGAGCCTACATTCTAATGAAGGAGACTATATATATATATATATATATATATACACATTGATGACCAAGAGGGAATAAGTATTTTTATAGCACCTTCAACATTCTAGGAACTATGCTAAGTGTTTGACAAAGAGTATATTATTTGATCCTTACAATAATTTGGATTAGCAATATATATATACATATATATATATATAATTTGGGTAAAATACAAATAATAAAATAAATATATATGACACATGCAAAGTAGTTTGAAAGTAACTTTAGAAGGAAATGCATTACAAACTAGAAGGATGTGGGAAAGGCCTCCTGTAGAAGATACTACTTCAGCTGAATCTTGAAGGAATTCTGAGACATGGAGGTGAGGAGAAAATTCCTGGAATCAGGAATAGGCAGTGCATAGGCAGAAAGGGATTAAATATTATGTATGAAAAAATGACAAGCAGATATGAATAGATTGTAGAATATATGAGGAAGTGATATATAAGAAGATTGGAAAGAGGAAGAGACTTGGTTGTGAAGAAGTATAAATGCTGGGCAAAGAAGTTTATATTTGATTTTAGAGGCAGTAGTGATCCCCTGGATCTTACATGACATGGTAAAATCTGTGCTTTAGGAAAATGGCTTTGGCAAGTATATGGAGAATGGATTGGATTGGAAAGAGGCTGAAATGTGGATCAAGTAGGAAGCTATTTCAGTGGTCTAGTGAGAGGTGTTAAAGGCCTGAATAGGGGATTGTGGCTGTGTAAGTAGAAAAATGTTTTTGGGAGCCTAATTGTAGAGTGTTTGGGAGGGAATTAAAAGGTAGGATGTTAGAGACAAATAAGAGTAGATTTATTTTCTTAAGAATTTAACTGAAAAGGGAAGAAATATATCAGGCAATAGTGAAGATGATAGGATTTTGTGAGTTTTGTTGTTTTTCTGTTTGTTTTTAGAGGATGAAGAGATTTAGATGTTTGTAGGCTCTAAGAAAAGGCCAGAAAATAGGGAGGGATGGAAGATTAGAGACAGAAAGGGGATGATAGTGGGAGCAATCTGCTGAAGAAAATGGGAGGGTAGGGGGAACAAAAGGTACATAATGGACTTTGAGAGAAAACCTACTTTATTATCATATAGTGCCAAAAAGGAGAAAATAATGGAGAATGATATCAGGATGATGTGAACTGAGAAGGGGATAAGATGAAACTCAAAAGAAATGGCTTTTTTTTTTTTTTTTTTTAGTGAAGAGTAAGATGAGGTGCTCAGTTGAGGTAATGAGAGAAGAGAGTATCCTGGGAAGCTTGAAGAGAAAAGAGAAGACTTATGACAACTTCTGTGGTGAATGGGATGACCACCAATTAGGAAGTAGTAGAATGATTGCCTTGTTGCAACTAAGGGACTCCAGGTCCCAAATGAGATTAATAACACAAAATTGTAGTGAATCTAACCAGCTAGTAGCATGTGAACAGACATGGAGAGATGGATGTTTGTAATAATTTACAGCTGGTGTGTGGCAAGACATGATAGAACAAGGAACGAAGAAATCTGAAAAGAGAGGGTAGTACAGAGCTGAATAAAGGAGTCAAGATTGAGAAGAAAGGAGATCATAGCTAGAAAAGGGGATGCGGGCCTGTGAAAGTACTAAGAGGTAGAGAGGTTGCAATTCATGCTGAATCCAAAGAATAGGTTTTAGAGATAGTGAGGTAAAAGGCAACATAGAATAGTCCAATATTATGTTCTGATAAAAGAACTTCTGGAATCTTGAACTCCACATGTGTTTTATTTATGGATGATGGAAAGATCAAGAGTATATGATCATCTTCCTGTGTAGGTTAGGTGGAATAGAGGAGTAGATCATTGGAGTTGATCCTAAATCTAGAAGTTTAGGATATTTGAGAGAATATTAACATGTATTTTGCTCTCATATTGCTCCCCTAATATGAAGGCAGGAGCTGAGGGGAGGAGGGAAACTGTGATTCACATAATGGATTCACTGAAAAAGGAGAAATAGGGAGTAGTGGTGATGTGGATAGTTTAATAGAATAACAATCACCAGGTTCTGAATTAGATAATAGAGTTGAATGGAATAAAACTGGAATAATGTGTTCCAAGCTTTTGTCTCCTTTAAAATAGAAGATGAGGGTCTTATGTGATTCTGACTGAGATTTGGTACTTGAACTTTTTCCTCTATGGCTATTTGCAGCATTTTAAAAACCTGGAAACTGAATTTTGACTGTGATATTCTTGGGAGTTTTAATTTTGGAGTTTTTTTAGGAGATGATGGGTGGATTCTTCCTATTTTTGTTTTGCACTTTGATTCTAATACTTTTGGTCAGTTTTCATTCATTATTTCCCATACTATGGTATTATTATTGAGGTTTTCAGCTAGTCTTATGCTGCTTAGATGATATATCCATGACTTGTTTTCCAGGTCAGTTGTTTTTGACAGGAGACATCTTATATTTTCTTCTAATTTTCATTCTTTTTGGTTTGTTATAATATTTATTGTTGTCTCATGAAATCATTTAAATTTATTCAGTTCAATATAACTTTCAAAGAATCTGTTACTTGAGTGGGTTTTTGTACCTTTTGGACTAAGCTCTTTATTTTCTTTCCAATCTTTTCCTGTGAAAATTTGATTTCCTTTTCCATTCTTTCCTTCAGAGTTCTCATTTAATTTATAATAATAATGTTAAACAATTGCCTTATTTCTTCTAGGAATCCCAGAAGAGTTTGTGACAAATCTTTGATTTTCTTGAGGTTTTTATTGCAAATAATTTTGAATTATTCTCTTCTTCTGAGTTTGTGTCTTGGGGCATCCCTACATCAATAATGTTTTGGTTTTTTTTATCATTAGAGTATTTTTATTTGCTAATTTTTGAGTTTTACTTCCTAAACTAGGATTTTGTGTCAGTGTTTTGTGCACTTTTGGGTAGAATTGGAGGAGGTCTTGTGTGATCTGGGATCTGGGTACTGGATACTAAAGTCTTCAAAGATTTAAAGCAGTTTACAAGGAGTGGTCTAATCCAGTTTCAGAAGCTGGAATGAGAAAAAAAGGAAGAGCTCTAAAATGAAATGTGTATTGTAGAGTAAGAGTTCTTGCTCAGGTACAGTGGAAGGAGATGTCAGATCTGGAGGGGGACAGTAGAGCAGTAGGACTGATATGTTTGGAAAAAAGGGTACACATAGCTGGGGTTGGGAAGAATGGGTTGTTCTTCAGCAGTAGGGTTCAGAATCACTGGAAAGAGGAGAGTAGAAGAGTATAGGAATAAATTAATCTATGAGGAATGAGTCCAGTCATAATATCAGTAGATGTAAAGAAGTCTTCTGATGAAGACAGGTGATAATAGGCTCTAGGTTTGGGGGGAACTCTTGCTACAGCTCTCAATTAGTTGTTTGTTATCCTTCATTCTCGAAGAGGACCAAAATGGCATCACTATGATAGAGTGTACAGTGTAGTGTGTCTGACTGTGGCTGATCAGACCAATACAAGCTCAGAGTCCTCTGCCACAAGTTGGACACAAATAATTCATATGAACATTTGGGGTAACCTCTAATTTTGTGCATCTTGTGTTTCTTCTGGGCTAATTCAATTCTGCTTTTCTGATAGAGCACAGCACCTTCTCTGATAAGGGCATGCCATGCTGGGTGGTCCTGTGCTAGTGAGTGCCATGTCATATAATTGATCTGAAGGCAGCTGTGTCCTGGAATTATCATCCCTCCTATTATTCTCTCTTTCTTTCCCCTCTCCTTACGTCCATTTCTCTCCTTCCCCTTCTTTCTTCCCTTCTTTCATTTTCCCCTTTCTTTTTTCCCCTTATGCTACTGGAAAAGCAGTGTTCTTTTCCTTGAATTTACAATCAAAAGGCAGTTTTGATGAAGAAATCATCAAAGCTGGATTAAGTAGAGTCTGTGTAGTTAAAGGAAAGCAACTGAGAAAGTAATAAGGACAGGAGGGAAACAAGTCAGTTCTAAGATGCATGGCATTAAGCAATTTTTCCCTTCATTGCTTGGAGAAAAGGAGAGAAAAGAGGGAAGAAAGGGTCACTAGTAGAAAATTATGCTTTACAGTTATGGTATGTCTTTAACAGTGCCTCTCTAGTTTGGTGCTTTTTGTTGCAAATTCCATTCTTAGGTTCTTATTTAAAGATGCCCTTTCTCTAAAACTTGGTGCATGCAAAGACATGCCAGCAGAACTCCAATGTGTTTTCACTGGAAATTCCGTGTAGAATTCATTGCCTTGGCTGCAAATAAAAATTTAGATTTACTATTATGTGACCACAATGCGCTATTTTCATCCAAAAAGCCCCAAGTTACTTAAATTTGCTTTTGTATATTAGATACACTGAAATGAACCATCTCATTTTCAGTAAGTGACCTTGAGGTGGCAGCAGCATTACATTCAATTTTGTGATGCACCAAGTCCATTAAAAAGAGAAAGTAAAAATTGCAATAAATCAAAATAATACTGATTGTTATAATTTTATTACCAGAGCATTAAGTCAATAAAACTTATCTGAAATGTCATTTGCATTGTATACAATTTTTACTAGTTATCCAGTATGTTTTAAAAGCATGTTTAAAGCAACCAAATGAAGAAATCAGTGATAAATTGTTCAAAAGCTGGGACTTGTCTCATGCTGTAGTAAAATGAAATTCTATTTTGATCTCTTGTATTGTAAAGGATCCTTTCTGCAATCTTCTGATTGCACAATAATGCCTTATGTCTTCCTAACTGTATTTAATGCCCTAATGTCTGATTAAATATTTTCCTGCAAGTTGTCAGGCTCTTTTTCATTCAAGATTTTATATAGAAAGGTCATCTAATTATATGACATCCTTTCAGGGAAGGAGAATGTGTTTGTTTCTTTTAATAATGACGAATAATGAAACTTATTTATGAAGGAAGTCAGAGAAATTTATTGAAGAATCACTATGAGATACATGAAAATAAAAACCACACATACAAATATACACACATAACACCCCAAAACTAAACCCTAACCCTCTCTTAATAACATTCAATACCAGGAAGCTTCTAAGGAATGAAACAGGTGTATGAAAAGCCAGATATTGTATGATGTAACATTGCTTATATCAGGCATAATATATGTTTACTATGAATTTTCTTTCTTGTCAATTACTATTAGATTACCATATTATTATTGTATAATACTTAAGATGTAAGAAATTTTAAGTGTTTAGATACATATTTTGATAAACTTTTTTCACTGTATTTTTATGAGGTTGCTTAGTAACATTTTATTTTAGAAATTTTAGAATTTTATTTAGAATATTAGTATTTTAGAAATCTATTGCAGATTTTTCCCCTTTTTATTATGTTAATTGCATGTAGCATTATTTGGTGTGGTTGCCACTTTTAGGTGCAGTGAGGTTGTGCAGTGGGTAGAGTGAAGGGCTGTGTGATCCTGCAAAAGTCACTTAACTCTGTTTGCCTTAGTTTCCTCATTTGTAAAATAAACTGGAGAAAGAAAAGGCAAGCCACTCTAGTATCTTTGCCAAGAAAACTCCAAATGAGGTCATGAACAACTAGACATGACTGAAATGGCTGAATAACAATAATGCCACTTTTGGACTTCAGACCAAAGAGAACCATTTCATAAAAAAGTTAAATGTGTTTTATTTTATTTAGAGTTACTTTATTGATACTTTTTGTTTTTTACACTATGATCAACATACTGTCCTCACCTTGAGCCCTGTCATATAATTTAAAAAAAAGTAGGTAAGCAAAATTAATAGTAATTGGGTTTGCACATACATACGCCAAACTACATCTATTGTACCCTGTCTTTAAGCCAAGAGGAAGGAATGATGTTTCATTATTGACCTTTTAGAATCAATATTGGTCACTGCATCTTATCTGGTGTCTTATAGGATTGTTTTCATTTATATAATGAAAAAGGCAGCTAGTTGATACAGTGGATAGAGTGCCTGGAGTTAGGAAGATCTGAATTCAAATTTGAACTCAGACACTTTCTAGTGTTATATCCCTGGGAAAGTCACCTAATTTTTGTAAAATGGGGTTAATAATACCTCCTTCCTTGAAGGGTTGTTGTGAGTATAAAATGAATCATATTTTTAAAGCTCTTTGTAAACTTTACAGTCATATATAAATGTTAGTTATTTACTTAATAGTATTTATTATTGTTCTCATGATTCCTTTCTTCACTCTACCTTTTCATACAGATTTTCTATTTTAAAAAATTCTTCACATTCATGAAGTATAGTATAGTATAATAAAAATGCAACATATTCCATTATAATCACATATCATAATTTGTTCAGCCTTTCTCCAAACAATGGACATTTGCTTTATTTCCATTTTTTTTGCTATTACCAAAAATGCTGCTATGAATATTTATGTGCATGAGTGTATATAGAAACATACACATATGCACATACATGATTATATCTATAGGTACACATATACACTCTAAATGTATATATGCAAGTATACATATTTATTTTCATATATGATGTTTCAATTATTGACTTCCTTGGGTTATATAGAAGGATGTTTGAGTCAAGGCTAAAAAGAGTTAAATAACTTTTCTTATATAATTCCAAATTGTTTTTCAGAAAGATTGGACCAATTCCCAGCTCCATCAACATAGTGGAGGCAAAGGGTTTGTTTTTGATAAATCTATTCCTAGAAAATGTTAAATAATTTTTAAAAAACCTATATGTAAAATATAAAGCAACTAATGACAAAATAAATAGTACAATAGTGAAAAAGTACTGTTGCACTGGAAGTAAAGAGATCTCTTTTTAAATCTTATTTCTTAGACCTGGGATCTGATCTAGTCTAATGATGTACTCTTGGTTGGAGAATAATTTCATCTTTCTGGGCCTCAGTTTCCTCCTTTTTGAAAAAAATTAAATTGAATTAGATTATGTTTCTCTGTATATTTTATATTCCATACTTATGTTACTATTTTTCTGTCTGTGCTATTTTTCCTATTCTTTCATGCAATAACTTATCCAAAAGTCTGTAATAAACATTAACTCATTCATCTTCCTTGCTATTTCCTTTATAAGTGGCGAACACTTTTATTCTCATTTTAGACAGAGCAACCAGAGCCCAGTGGTAAATGGTGAACCTGAATTTTTATTTTCCATCAAGTGTCACATTTTAAACTTATTTAATGTTGTAGTAGATGATCTTTAAGATCCCTTTCAGTTTTAAAATTTCTATGATTCTACAATTTCCTGACTGGAAAAACTTAATGGCAAGTGAAATACTTGAAGTGATAGAGGGCTGTTGCAAGAATATAAGTAGTCTGTGAGGGGAAGACACTACTTGCATTGATTGCTATACTTAGAAATAATCTTTGCTGGTCATTCTCTCTTAGGTTTATGTTTTTCTTGAAGCCAACTGATTTGGAGTTTAAAGGGATAGGTAGATACAGATTATTTAGGAGCTACATTTTCTGTTAGATATATTCAAGTCTGAACAACCATCATTGTGAAATTACAAGTAGGATTATTGAATAAAATATAAAACCATATTAATAATAAAGACTCATTTCTATAGTACTTTAAATTTTACAAAACATATTGCATATTAATTTCATCAGTTGTTCCTCATAATCACTTGGTGAAGTAGGTTTATTATTATTATTATCATTATTCAGTGGAAAACATGCTGGCTGTGAAGTGAGGAAGATCTTTATTTAAATTCTACCTCTTATGCTCATTACCTGTGTGACCACCCCTTTGAGCCTTAGTTCCCATATCTATCATTTGATAGGTAGACTCTAAAGTGCCTTCTTGATGTATGATCCTGTTTTATCAATGGGAAAACTGAGGCTCAGAGAATGAAAGTAAGAGGATAAGGTTCTCTAACTGTAAGACCCAGGGTCACATAGCTGGTTAAGTATCTGAGATAGGATTTGAATCCAGAAACAGTGGGTGGAGTGCTGGGCCTGGAGCTAGGAAAATTCACCTTTCTGAGTTCAAATCTGGCTTGAGACACTTACTAGCTGTGTGAGCCTTGGTAAGTCACTTTTTTTTTGTTTGCCTCAGTTTCTCATCTGTAAAATGAACTGAAGAAGCAAATGGCAAACTACTCCAATGACTTTGCCAAGAAACCTCTAAATAGGGTTACAAAGAATTGGATACAACTGAAAAATGACTGAATAACAGCTTCTTCACTCCAACTCCAGCATTATCAAGTATAATATGCTGTTTCTCTTAACATATTTCCCTCATTTGAAAAAAGACATCTATTTAATTTTGATTTCAGCCTATGGTTGTAAATCCTGATTGGTTTCACTACAGAAGACTCAATTAACACATTCTAACAAGTATATTGTTTATAATCACCGATTATAACATCATTTATTTGTGTTTTCTAGAAGCTATTTGACTTTTGGTTGCTTTTTTTGTGGCCCTGTGCTATGTGATGATAAGTATGGATCTCATAACTCTGCAGATCTTGCAGTAACTCGTAATGCTGTGGCTGTATTGAACAGCAAGGATATCTCTTATTTGTTTGTCAATTTTAATAAAGCAATGTACTGCCTGATAAAGTTTATTTTATATGCTCAAGGAACTATCTCAGGAAACATATCACCAAGCAAAGAATAATTCTCAAATGGGCTTGTTAGTATTGGATTCTTTGGGAGAGAGGAATAGGGGAAATCTTGTATCCTTTACACTGATTGTGTTACCTGAAACATTAATACAACAGTTACAAAATATGGAGAACAATTTAGGGCTCTCCAGGGTTAGATTTTCTCGTTTATCTGCGCATATGAGTGTAAAATAAATGAGTTCTGCACATTGAGGTTTGGCATAAGGGTCCATATTGCCTGGAGAGTCGTCTTGACCTTGATGGGGAGTTGCAATTCCATTGAAATCAATTGCCAATACAAGTTGAATGAAGTTCTTATGACTACCTAGTGTGCACTTCCCAGGCTTTCTGACAGTGCCGTGCAGCTCATAGCCATCTTTCAGTTCTTTAGTAGTTGAAAGGGACATGTACCCTGCAGCTTTTCAGAAAATCAACTGAGAATTTGGCTTCTGTGTACTTTGAAAACGTTCTCCACACACACCTTCCTTCTTGACTCCATCTCTCAGCTAAGCGTTGTTCTCTTTTTTCATTACAAATCAAAAACATTTGGTACATTATTATTGCAACCCAAACCTTTTATTATTGTCATTAAAGTTTCATACATTGATGGAGCATGGCTTTTATTGTCCCACTTCAGCAGCCCAATAGTTCTGATTAGCTCAGTGGAGTTCTCATTAAAGTAGAAGTTGTAGCTGAAACTCAGAAAATCAACTGCCAGAGAGCTCATGATCAGCAGGTTTGTTTTGCTTTGACCTTTTGGGAAGCTTTGGAGGCTGAAATTTAGCCATTTTACCCATGAGAAGTCACATTGGGACAAGGGGCTAAGCATTTCCTAGGATGAATGTAAACACATTCTGCCATTCTGCCCTACTCTTTCTCCCAACACTTCCCTACCCCCACTTCTGCTCCATTTCCAGTTTGCAAAAGGATGAAATAAGTGTGGTTAGGATGACAACAGACTTTGAAAGTAAATATCTTAAAAGACAGTAATGGAACCAACAGAGTTTAGTGAATATTCTCAATGT
This sequence comes from Myrmecobius fasciatus, assembly GCA_023553655.1. Classification (NCBI taxonomy): domain Eukaryota; kingdom Metazoa; phylum Chordata; class Mammalia; order Dasyuromorphia; family Myrmecobiidae; genus Myrmecobius; species Myrmecobius fasciatus. Next base: position 218,539 of record JAJPUD010003231.1, read on the forward strand.
TTCCAGTAATACCCCCCCTTCTCTTTCTGCTTGAAGTTAAAAAAAAATTATTACTTATTTTTAGCATTCATTTTTACAAAATTTTGAATTCCAAATTTTTTCCTTCACTCCCAGTGCTCACTTCACTCCCATTGAGAAAAGGGGGGAGAGAGAGAGAAAGAGAGAGAGAGAGAGAGAGAGAGAGAGAGAGAGAGAGAGAGAGAGA
>JAJPUD010003231.1:232832-249379 GCA_023553655.1 Myrmecobius fasciatus
ACAGGGGGAGGGGATCTAAAGGGTGGAGTATTGTTTGGGGGAGGGGGTCATCAAAAGCAAAGTACTGAGGAGGGGGGAAGGGAGAAAGGGGAAAGGAAAGGGGAGTATTGTTTGGGGGAGGGGTCATCAAAAGCAAAGTACTGAGGTGGGGGGAAGGGAGAAAGGGGAAAGGAAAGGGGAAAACATAACTTGGGTAAATAAGATGGCAGGAAATAAAGAATTAGTTATTCTAACTGTGAATGTGAATGGGATGAACTCTCCCATAAAGCGGAAGCGGATATCAGAGTGGATTAAAAACCAGAATCCCACAATATGTTGTCTACAAGAAACACATCTAAAACATAGTGACACATATAGGATGAAGGTAAAAGGCTGGAGCAGGACCTATTATGCTTCAGGTGAACAAAAAAAAGCAGGGGTAGCAATCCTTATCTCAGATCAAGTAAAAGCCAAGATAGATCTAATCAAAAGAGATAAGGAAGGAAACTATATTTTATTAAAGGGTACCATAGATAATGTAGCAATATCTATACTAAATATATATGCACCAAGTGCAATAGCACACAAATTCCTAGGGGAGAAATTAAGAGAGATGCAAGAAGAAATAGACAGCCAAACGATACTAGTGGGGGATCTCAACCTTGCTCTCTCAGAATTAGATAAATCAAACTACAAAATAAACAAGAAAGAAACTAGGGAGATAAACCAATTGTTAGAAAAGTTAGGTATGATAGATCTATGGAGAAAGTTGAATGGAGACAGTAGAGAGTTTACTTTTTTCTCAGCAGTCCATGGAACCTATACAAAAATTGACCATGTATTAGGGCATAAAAACCTTAAAATCAAATGCAGAAAGGCAGAAATAGTAAATGCATCCTTTTCAGATCATGATGCAATAAAAATCACATGCAATATAAGGCCAGGAGAAAATAAACCAAAAGGTAATTGGAAATTAAATAATCTAATCCTGAAGAATGAATGGGTGAAAGAGCAAATCATAGACACAATCAATAATTTCATCCAGGAGAATGACAATAAGGAGACAACATACCAAAATTTGTGGGATTCGGCCAAAGCGGTTATAAGGGGCAATTTTATATCTCTAGATGCTTACTTGCATAAAATAGAGAAAGAAAGGATCAATGAATTGGGCTTATTATTAAAAAAACTAGAAAAAGAACAAATTAAAAACCCTCAATTAAATACCAAATTGGAAATTCTAAAAGTAAAAGGAGAAATTAATAAAATCGAAAATAAGAAAACTATTGAGTTAATAAATAAAACTAAGAGTTGGTTCTATGAAAAAACTAATAAAATAGATAAGCCTTTAGTTAATTTGATAAGAAAAAGGAAAGAGGAAAAACAAATTGTTAGTCTCAAGAATGATAAGGGAGAACTTTCCTCCAATGAAGAGGAAATTAAAGCAATAATTAGGAGTTACTTTGCCCAACTTTATGCCAGTAAGTTTGAAAATCTGAATGAAATGGAGGAATATCTACAAAAATATAGATTGCCGAGGTTAACAGAAGAGGATATAAATTATTTAAATAGTCCCATATTAGAAAAAGAAATAGAACAAGCCATTAACCAACTCCCTAAGAAAAAATCTCCAGGGCCAGATGGATTTACATGTGAATTCTACCAAACATTCAAAGAACAATTAATTCCAATACTACACAAACTATTTGAGAAATTAGGGACAGAAGGTATACTGCCTGAATCCTTCTATGAGACCGATATGGTGCTGATAGCTAAACCAGGTAGGGTGAAAACAGAGAAAGAAAACTTTAGACCAATTTCCCTAATGAATATTGATGCAAAAATTTTAAATAAGATTTTAGCAATGAGATTACAGAAAGTCATCCCCAGGATAGTACACTATGACCAAGTAGGATTTATACTAGGGATGCAGGGCTGGTTCAATATTAGGAAAACTATCAGCATAATTAATTATATTAATAACCAAATTAACAAAAACCATATGATTATCTCAATAGATGCAGAAAAAGCCTTTGACAAAATCCAACACCCTTTCCTATTAAAAACACTAGAGAGTATAGGACTAAATGGGCTTTTCCTTAAAATGATCAGTAGCATCTATTTAAAACCATCAGCAAGCATCATATGTAATGGAGACAAACTAAAACCATTCCCAATAAGATCAGGAGTGAAACAAGGCTGCCCACTGTCACCATTACTATTTAATATTGTATTAGAAATGTTAGCTTTAGCAATAAGAGAAGAAAAAGAGATAAAAGGAATCAGAGTAGGTAATGAAGAAACCAAATTATCACTCTTTGCAGATGACATGATGGTATACTTAGAGAACCCTAGAGACTCAACTAAAAAACTACTAGAAACAATTCACAACTTTGGCAAAGTTGCAGGATTCAAAATTAATCCACATAAATCATCAGCATTTTTATATATTACCAACAAAGTTCAGCAGCAGGAGATACAAAAAGAAATTCCATTCCAAATAGCAGATGATAGGATAAAATATTTGGGAATCTATCTGCCAAGGAAAAGTCAGAAACTATATGAACTAAATTACAAAACACTTTCCACACAAATAAAATCAGACCTAATCAATTGGAAAAATATTAAGTGCTCATGGGTAGGCAGAGCGAACATAATAAAAATGACAATACTACCCAAACTAATCTACTTATTTAGTGCCATACCAATCAAACTCCCAAGAAATTATTTTACAGATCTAGAAAAAATAGTAGCAAAGTTCATTTGGAAGAACAAAAGGTCAAGGATTTCAAGGGGATTAATGAAAAAAAAGGCAGATGAAGGTGGCCTTGCTGTACCAGATCTAAAACTATATTATAAAGCAGCGGTCATCAAAACCGTTTGGTACTGGATAAGAAATAGAGCAGTGGATCAGTGGCACAGGATAGGTTATCAGGACAACCTAGGCATTAACCTTAACAATCTAGTGTTCGATAAACCCAAAGACCACAGCTTTTGGGATAAATACTCTCTATTTGGCAAAAACTGCTGGGAAAATTGGAAACTAGTGTGGAAGAAATTAGGGCTTGACCCATACCTAACACCACATACCAAGATAAGATCTAAATGGGTTCATGATCTAGATATAAAGAGGGACTTTGTAAGCAAGTTAGAGGAACGTAATATAGTTTATCTCTCAGACCTGTGGAGGTGGAACAAATTTATGTCCAAAGAAGACTTGGAACTCCTAATTGAACACCAGATGGATAATTTTGACTATATTAAGTTAAAAAGTTTCTGTACAAACAAAACAAATGCAGACAAGATTAGGAGGGAAGCATCTAATTGGGAAATCATCTTTACTTTTAATGGTTCTGATAAAGGCCTCAATTCTAAAATATATAGAGAATTGTCTCATATATACAAGAATTCAAGCCACTCTTCAATAGATAAATGGTCAAGGGATATGAACAGACAATTTTCAGATGATGAAATTAAAACCATCTCTAGTCATATGAAAAGTTGCTCCAAATCACTATTGATCAGAGAAATGCAAATTAAGACAACTCTGAGATACCACTACACACCTGTCAGGTTGGCTAAAATGACAGGAAAAGATAACGATGAATGTTGGAGGGGATGTGGGAAAACTGGGACACTAATACATTGTTGGTGGAACTGTGAACGGATCCAACCATTCTGGAGAGCAATTTGGAGCTATGCTCAAAAAGTTGTCAAACTGTTCATACCCTTTGACCCAGCAGTGTTTCTACTGGGCCTATATCCCAAAGAGATCTTAGAGGAGGGAAAGGGACCCACATGTGCAAGAATGTTTGTGGCAGCCCTTTTTGTAGTGGCTAGAAACTGGAAACTGAAGGGATGCCCATCAATTGGAGAGTGGCTGAATAAATTATGGTATATGAATGTTATGGAATATTATTGTTCTGTAAGAAATGACCAGCAGGACGATTTCAGAGAGGCCTGGAGAGACTTGCATGAACTGATGCTGAGTGAAACGAGCAGAACCAGGAGATCATCATGCACAGCAACAACAGTATTACATGATGATCAATTCTGATGGACATGGCTCTCTGCAATAAAGAATTGTCTCAAACCAGTTCCAGTTGTTCACTGAAGAAAACCATATACACCCAGAAAGAGGGACATGAAATATGGACCACAACGTAACATTTTCATGATCTCTATTGACATTTGCTTGCATTGTGTTGCCTTTCTCTGATTCTTTTTTTTTTCTTGTAGATAGGATTTTTCTTGCATAACTTCTCAAGCATTTCAACATTATTAACATGTAGTGGACTTCCTGCCATCTGGGGGAGGGGAGGGGACTGGGGGTAAAATTTGTAATGGAAAGCTTTGTAAACAAGGTTGGGGAACTACCCATACATATGTTATATAAATAAAAAGCTTAAAAAAATAAAAACAAAAACAAAAAAAAATAAAAAACTGTACACACAATCTTATTGTTTTGTATATCTTCCTAAGGAAGACTGTCAGGAAGCAAGTATAGTGTTCCCCCAATTTTATGAATTGGAAATATGAGGCACAGTAAAGTGAAGTGATTTTCCAAGGTGATATTAAATGTAATTGACAAAGGAGGAAACAAAAATTCTATCTCTTGATCTGGTATTGTGTTTAGTCATGTATGTAATTGGGTTTTCCAGTGTGTATATTGGGCTTCATTCTATTCTGGTCCCAAAACTAAATTCTGGGATATTATTAAGATGTTAGATACAAGAGAACATGTTAAAACCTGTACTCTATAATCCTCCTCTCCCATCCTGCTCCACCCATTTTTTCCCCATGACTTACTTGAAATGCTTTGGGGAAATCTAGCTTTTCTTGGGTATGAAAAATACTGTAATTTCACCTCCTTCTATCCCAACTAACTCTACAAACATTAAATGCCTACCATATAGGAACACCATGCTATGTAAAACCATATTTCTACTTTTATTGTTCAATACCATGTAGCCACATCTTTTAACTTTGTTGAAGTGCTCCATATGTCCTAATTACTTGTTAAATTTTATGACCTAGTCTTCTTCCCATTCAAACGTTCTATTCTCTCTCTCTCTATTTATATATGTGTGTATGTACATATATACATATGTATATATGTTTTAAAATTAATTTTAAGTTAAATTAACTTTAACTTAAGTTAAAAAACTTTCCTATATCCTTTGAAATAATGAGAAATGTCCTGGTTTGAGGGACAGTGGTCAAAAAACTAGGGTTGTGAATTGTTGTTTTAAATGTAGTATTTACAAAGTTGATTGAAACCATAAAATATGGATTAAGGAAGGAGCTAGAGTTAAGCTCAATTCTGGGCAAAGCTTCTTAGACATGGAAATGAAAAGTGTTTTACTCTGGAAATGCAGATTACATAAATTCTGGAACCAAGTTAATGAGGAGATGATTTCTAGACTAATGGGGTTCCTGAAATTTAATTAATAGCAATCAATACTTATTAAGCATCTAAATGTGCCAGTCATTGTGCTAAGTGCTGGGGATACAAAAAAAGGCAAAAAAGTGTCTCTTTTCCCAAAGAGCCCACAGTCTAATGTGGAGCATATACAAACAAGCTATATGCAGGATAATTAGGAAATAATTAAAATAAGGAAAGTTCTACAATCCATAGTGATTGGGAAAGGCTTCCTGTAGAGGATGATATTTTAGATGGAACTTAAAGGAAGCCAGGAAAAACAGGAGGCATAATTTTTTACCATGGTCTGCAACTATATATTGCACTTTAGTATGGTAAAAACACTCTAGACTTGGAGAAGTACTGACTTCTGCTCTATTACTTACCAATTGTATGATCTTAGGAAAAATATTTTGCTCCACTTTCATCATTGCTAAAATGGGTAGAATAATATTTGCTCTGCCTGACTCATAGGAATATTGTGAAGAAAATATTTCATAATCCTAAAACACTAGTAAATGTGAGCTATTATGATGCAATCTTAGCAGCATGAAATTGTCTATTATCTTTTGAAGCTTTATTGAAACTTTTGTTTTATACAACTCAATCATTTCCCAATACACAACTACCCCCCCTCCAGAACCTTCCCTTGTAACAAACACAATAGTAAGCAAAACTGACTGATGTCATGTGTTCAGCATTCTATATCCAGAATCAATCACCTCTTTACTGAAAAAGCTGTTTCATCATTTGTCCTTTGGGCTCAAGATTGGTTGCTGCTTTTAATCTGAATTCAGCTGCCTTTTAGAATTGTTTCATTTACATTATTGTAGTCACTGTGAATATTGGTCTCCTAGTTCTGCTGTATTTGTTTTGCATTAATTCATATAAGTCTTTCCATGTTTCTCTGAACTCCTTGTACTGTTTCTTATAGTACATTCATATACTATACTTTGCCAAGCCAATCTCCAATTGATAAGTACCAACTTTGTTTCCACTTTTTTTTTTGCAACTACTAAAACTACTGTTATAAATATCTTGAAATGTGTAAGGTCCTTCTTTCTGTGTCTGACCTTACTGCTGAGTTGTAGGATTTGCTGGGTCAAAGGTTATGAAAAATCTCATTATTTTTCTAATGTAATTCAGAATTGATTTGACTAGTTCATAGATCCATCAATAAATAGTGTATTAGGGTATCTTCCCATAGCCCCACCAACAATGACAATTTTCATCTTTTATCATCCTTATACTCTGAGGAAGGCTCCCTTAACAATGAGTCAAGCTTAAAATCATGTTGTTTTATATATATATATACATATATATATATATATACCCTCATGTCATCCCCACTAGGAAATGAGGAATGCATAGGACTGTGTTTCATAAGTTTTCATGATGAAAGAATTTATCATTAAATAGTCACCTTAATTGTGAAGGGCTGTATCAAAAGAATTTAAGCTGGTTCTTACAAAGCTGACACAAGACACAGTCTCTTGCCAAGACTATGGTCAAAACTTTTCCATATATCTATATCTATATATACATATATCTACATATATGTATATATAGACATATATATATATATATATGTATGTATAGGACATGTAGTAGTAGAATTTGGGCAAGTTATTTAAGTTCTCGTTTTCTCATTTACAAAATAGAATTTTGCACTAGCCCTTAATCTATGTTCCTTTGATCTGGAGATAAAATCTCAGAGATTTAATTTGAAGTTCTCTTTTTATTATTGATTTGAAACATTTTCATGTGGTTGTTGGTAGTTTTTAGTTTAAAAAATTATTCATGTCCTTTGACAGCTTTTTCTATTGAAGAATAATTCTAGCCCATTAATTCATCTCTACTGGTAAATCAGGTCAGGTTTAGCTTCTCTCCTGGAAGTGACTTTTTTTTTCCAAAACCACTGGAGCAGTTGTTAAGTATACCCCCTTTCCTTCCAGTGTGGTCCTGTTGATAGTATATATACAATTTTCTCCTCCAACTGTTCTGGTAGGTGTTGCTGTTGCCCTGCTATGATGGTACTTAATGGACTTTCCAAGCCAACAAAGTTTGCCCAAGGAAAGAAAAAGCACACAAAAAAGTAAAAGGCATCCATGAACTTCTCATACAAGTGCAACTGGTTATGTTCTCTAACACTAGCTACTATATGGGGTGAGATCACCGTTTCACTGGGTAAACAGGTGTATCATTTCTCTTTATGTCTCTCTGTAGTCATATATTGTCACTTTGAGAACTACAGCAAAAAGAGGGCCCAGCTACAAGCTGTTTCTCCTTTTAAAACATCCCTTGAGTAATCAATTTTTGTACCTCACAATCCAGTTTGGGGCTCATTGGGGACTTCCACTATAATACCTTAGGTCACACAAGGCTGAAGGGTAGTCTTTCTTCAACCTTAAGATTCTGTTTGTTTGGAACCAGTCAAGGAATATATGAACATGCTCCAAAGGAATTGCCAGATGAACAAATGTCTTATGAAATGATATTTTCTGTTGCCTTTAGGCACATTATAAAATTAACTTCATTAACTCTTTTATTTGACTTTGCAAGGAGAAAAGATATGTCATATTTCCCTTTAATTATAGCCTCTTTCTCCTGGTATCATGTCAAGACTGATACAATAAACTTTCTTCAGTAGGGTGTCCACTCATTAGTCACTGGACAAGATTCTCATATTTAGAATACCAATAGCTAAATTAATGTTTATAGACAATCTTAAATCTGTGTGATTGTTAGCACCCTGTTTCTTTTCTGCCATCATGCCATCACCACTAAGAAGTGAGGAATGCAAAGGACTGTATTTTTCCTTGTTTCATAAGTTTTCATGATCAAAGAATTTATTACCAAATAGTCATCTTAATTGTGATGGGCTGTATCAAAGGAATTTAGGCTGGTTCTTACAAAGCAGACACAGTCTCTTGCTAAGACTATGGTCAAAACTTTTCCATCATGGTATATAATCTGCCAGAGATTGTGCTTCACTGCTGTGCCTTATATGAACCTAGCCTCAACACCATATCATAATGAAATATTGATGTAGAATTTGTGGAGTTTAACTTGCATATCAGACTCCTGCCACCTCCTGAAATGTTTTCCTTCAATTCTGTAGTTTTACTTTTAATTCTAGCAAGTGTCTGAGGTCAGATTTGAACTCATGAAGATGAGTCTTCCTGACTCCAGACCTGGGACTCTATTGCATTATCTATATGTTTTATACAATAACACTTTTCCATTTTGCCTTTTGTGATATTATGTATTCCCTATTTCATTTCAGATTTTCAATCAGAGATCTAGAAGATATCTTTTTCCATGCTCCTTTATTTTTTTATGTGACCTTTTTTGTTTAGATTATACAAATATCTAAAGCATATGCTGTAAGATGCTGGTCTAAGCTTATTTTCTGCCAAACTGTTTTCTAGTTTTCCCAGCTATCCTTTTTGAATAAAAAGTCATTTCCCCAGTAGCTGTGTTCTTGGGTTTATTAAAAATTATACTATGTTTGAAAGTGTTTTTACTGAAAAGACGAGTATGAATTACTAGTACTTTTATATGAACTCCTTGGATCAGCCTTTCTTGAAGTCCCGAAGCTTAAACCTATCCATCTGCCAAAGCTGCTTCCCTTAGCAGATATCTTCACAGTACCTTTCATCTCAATTTGTTAGCTTTCTTTTTGCTGAAACATTTCAGGAGAGAGACTGAACCAAGCAATAATAATATCTTGCAGGTTTTATTATTTTTAAAAATAGGTTTTACATTATATTGCTGGTTGGTATGCCATAAAAGTCATTTTAGGAAAAGCCATCTGCTATTTTGTTTCCAAATATCAGAGGCAGAGCTATGTCCAATTTTAATGTCATAGTGTTGGACTGTGTGCTGTGATAATTTGTCCTACGATAACAATGAATTAAAGGAGATGCTGAAGAAGGGGCATCTAAAGGGAATCTGTCTCCTCCAGATAGCAATAATGATTCCAGGAGACAGCTTTTGTTGAATTATCCATGTCTTTCCTTAGCCATATATGTGCAATCCACCAGCTTCATAGCATAGACACAGATAGAGAAACATTGTGAAAAAGTAAAGTGTGCATTTCTTAATAGCTTATCAGGAGGAGCAGTAATTTTAGGGCTCAGCAGAAGAAAGATGGGGTCACTTTCCTCAATGGAAAACTCTTGGTATGGCATGAAGCTGGCTCTTTTTTTTTAAATTAAATGTGGGATCCTTTATTTATTTATTCTTGAGAGGCAGGGGTACAGTTGTTTACTTTGCTGTCAGAGGACACCTGCAGTTTTGCTCATAGAGAAATTCTTAATAGCTCAAGGGAGCTGGAAACCATCAGACCTTTAGCATGATAAAGATTTCATCCAGACCAATCTAGTTCCTTGGAGACACAAGCCCAAGGTTTTTACGAACTAACTGCTTCTAAAGAAGAGGTGGATTTTGCTCTAGAGGCTAAGCCTGAGATGGAGTTAAGTTAGAGAAAACACAGGGACAGAGAAGGTTTGATGGTAATAAAAAGTCCATTCTAGTGATCTGGCAGTTTAATCTGAGAGACTTTTTGGATGTATCCTTTGTGTGGAAAATTCAGGATGCCATTTATATCAGGATATACATTTGGCTCAAACGTCCTGCTTTTTGGGTATTGTATATTTCATAGTTTCCAGGCAAGTGGAGCATTTAAGGAAGTGTCCCTTCTGTTACACAATTTTAAAATTTCCCAAGCTGACACTTGATGGAAGCCTTATTTATGTCGATAGAAGCCATGTAGTGTGATGGAAAGTGTGCCTGACCAAGAGTCAGGAAGATTTGGATTCCAAATCCACCTCTCACACTTACTAGTTGGATGACCAAGGACAACCTTCTGGAGGGCAGTTTCACCAAGTCTAAAACAGACACGATAATACCTTTATCTGAAGCAGCTAAGTGATGCAATGGAGAGAGTGCTGGGTCTGGAGTCAGAAAGTCTCATCCTTTTGAGTTCAAATTTGGCCTCCTACATTTAATTACCAGCTGGGTGACCCTGTTTGCCTTAGTTTCCTTATCTGTAAAATGAGCTGGAGAAGGAAATGGCCAACCTCTCTAGTATCTTTGCCAAGAAAACCCCAAATGGGTTCATGGAGATTCAGACATGACTGAAAAGTGACTGACCAAAATAATCATATCTATCTCACAGGATCATTCTGAAGTTCAAATGAAATAATATATAGATGTGCCTTACCAACCTTGAAATATTCTGTCCCTCTGGGCTATTATTATTCCTGTCAGTGGAACTCTTGGAAGGCAGTGAGTGTGAAGCCGTCAGACATTGAGGTGTGTAGTTACTTTGGGGTGGTAATAATGAAAAGGAATTGAGTTTATTATGAAAATTAGCACAGAGCATTTGCTGAGGGGTGTGTGTGTGTGTGTGTGTGTGTGTGTGTGTGTGTGTGTGTGTAACCCCCCTGTGTGTGTGCTTATGTACCTATGGATACTGTGGTAGACTAGCATAAAGCATGTTGACAGTGTTAAGAAGAAAACAAAGAAATTCTGTTGCCACAGATATTGATCCCTCGGAGTGAACGTCCCATTGAAGTGTGGAGGAGGAAATGGCTACCAGAATAAAGGCAGGCATTCTGCTCTCCCAGCCTCACACCCAGTGACAGACTGTTAAGGCAATACTTATGGTCCCAATCACACATTTCTCTTCTAGGAATCAGATTGAGGGGATGCAGAGGCCCAAATCAACTACTGCAGTATGGCTGGCAATCTCAGAGATGACGACCTGCCAAATTCCTGACACACAGGCGGATGTGTAAGTGGTTGTAGTAACTTACCCAAAAAGCTGTTTTCCTTAAAGAATATTTTAAATTTCCTCGTAGAAAAGTAAGACAATTAAACATATACATGCATATTCATATAAGCACGTGTATATGTACAGTACACAGGACACACAAGCACACATGTATGTGTGTATGTATGTGCATATACATACTTATGCATGTACATACAAATATATGTACACATATTCTTTAGTCTCCACAAGTCACTCAGGCAACAAAAAGCGTCACTGAGTCAGCAGGGGTAATCAGTTGCTCTTAGCTCCTGGTCTTGGCTGGGGTGGTGGAGTCAGAGTGATAGGAATCTGTGTGGGCACAAGCTGAAGCAGGGACAAATGGACAGATCACACCTCCGTCGGCTACTGGGGTCGCCTTTGAGAAGAAGGTGCTGGGAAATAAATGGCTCTAATGGAGAGGAAAGGTAGAACAGCCTGCTTAATTTTGTCATTGAATTCAGCAGGAAAACAATAATGACAATAGCAATAGCCAGGACAAAGAAGGCCTTGTCTGATATTTGTGACTTAAAACAGTGGTGTGAAACTTTCATCATCTTGTAATCTATAAATGAAATGAAAGCTGATGCTTATGTCTTAAACAAATCTGCAATGGCACTTACAACAAGGTATTAGTCATGTCTTGGGAATGGGCTTCCTAGAAATCTTCACTATCTGTGGGGAGTTTATTAAACACCTGAAATGCATAATATTTCTCTGCACAGTGGCCATTTGATTACCAGGTTTCTACTTTCCTAAATTCTCCTCAACATAATATTTCTTATAAAGCTACATCATGCAGTGATTCAGATGGAATCCCACAGGGAGAGGTACAATTAAGAATCTTATGCAATAACACATTCCTTTGTCCTTACAATTAGCATATGTATGGGCATCTGCAGTGGAAAAAAAAAAGTGCTGATGCAAGTACTCTGAGTTTACTTTTTATTTTTGCTGCACCGTATTTGATATATTTGAGTTATACTTATATACCTCAGCGTTATGATAACACCCAGGCACTGACTTCTAGGATAATGACACTAAAAAAAAAAAAAAAAAAAAAAAAAAATAATCTTCTCTGGGGGACATCCTGCTAGTGTCCTATACTTATAAATTCTGACCTCTCTGACTGTATCTATTCAACTTTAAAACACACAGTCAGTTCAAGTTAGAAAGACCATTTAGGCAGTTGACACACCCAGATGACTTAATGTTGTTGACTTGGTATTTAGTTGTCTGCTTGTGGCTGACATTCACAACATCCCATCTCTTGTCTTTGTGCCTTTACATAGGCTGCCCCTCAACCAATAATCTCTTTTCTCATTTTCATCCCTTGGATTACCTTCTTTCTTTTGAAAGAAGTCAGCAGGGGTAATCAATCAGTTGCTTTTAGCTCCTGGTCTTGGCTGGGGTGATAGGATCAGAGTGATATGAAGCATAAGCTTCTGCTCAAGTGCTACATTCTACCAGACATCTTTCTTGATTCACCCCACTTTCCTATTTGTTAATGATCTCTCTACTTGGGATTACTTTCCATTTATTTTGTATACAATGTCTTTTCATTTATTTTTATGTGTGTATGTTGCCCTCTCCCCCATTAGAACATGAAAGTTTTTTATTTATTTTTTTTATCCTTAGCACTTAGCAAAATGTCTTACTCAAAATACATGCTTAAAGAATTGTATTAAATTGAATTAAACAATTTGTTGCCCCTTGAAAGTACAAACACTACCCAAGGATATGGGTAAGGTTAAAGTAGGATGGAGAGAAGAGTTTGCATATGTGTAGACAACTTTTATTAAGTGGGTGCTAGACATGGTACTCTTATGAAAGCCATAAGTTCAATACTTGCAAATGAAAGCTATTCTATTAGAATCTGAATGGGAAAAAAAGATAAATGGTTGGTTTAGGACAAAATTGTCTGGACCTATTTTCAAGGTTCCACTTTTGCTGATTTCAACTATTTTCTGCTTTATGTAGTTCCTTAGGTTGAATTTTTTTGAACACTTACATAGTATTTTAGTAATTTATATAACACTTTTAGAATATTATGTTTTTTGAAAGAATCCTCTAAAGTAAGAGGATCTGGTTGCATAACCACTGTCCTTTCTTACATAGGTTGAATTTTTTTTTTTTTTTTTTGTAGATACAAAGTCCAATCATAAACCTCATCAAGACAGGAAGGTGATCCTGGGTTCTTGAATTCTATACTGAGGAAACATAAAATCAGGCAGATTTGATCAGAATGCAAAGCTTTTGATTAGAGTTCCAATAACAGATTGTGTCTGCTTTCTGAAAACCTAACTTGGTACTGCTTATCACAAGTAAGCTGACCATTTTATGATGAATTATTTGGCCTAGGCAATCCATGAAACAAATAAAAATGCACAATGGCCATCAGTTCTATGCAGCCTTTACTTCTGCAGGAGGGGTAGCAGAGTGACTGAAAAGGGACAGAGGGTGTTAATCACAGAGCTTTAAGATTGTCAATAAACATTATTACCTGTTGGTGAAATCCTTTTTAATGTGACATCCTTGTATAATGACCAATGAAATGGATATACTACCGGAGAAACTAAATTGTGTCAATTTTGACATATTCCCTATAAATTAAACCAGATAGAAGGAAGTTGAAATCAAGTGGTAGATGAGTAGAAGGATGGCTTTGGAAAGATAAATAAGTAGGTTGATGGAGTTAGTTTTTATCATGTGCCCAAAGACAAGAAAAATTACTTCATCTACCACTGTAGAGCTCATGTGTTTTTAAAAAGAGACTACTATGAAAATAAGTACAGCTTATGAACTAATATCTATTGCAAAGGATGAAGATGGAAATTCTACAAAAAAATCATAAATACTCTTCCTCCAAATTAAATTAACATATGTTTTGATGTTTGACGATTCTAATGTAAAGGTGGGGATAAATAAGGATGACAAAAAATAAGTTGGAAAAATGTGGTTCAGGAATAATCAATCATAAAGACCAAAGATTCCATAGAAGCCTCATAGCTATTCATCATGAATACTTTAAGAAAGGGATCTGAAGGTGCTGGATAGGATAGTCACCAAATTACATTACAAAAATGAAAATAATTATATTTTAACAGATCATATAAAACTTGTTACTGATATAGAAGTCATTCCAGAATCAGGTGCCTAAGGTAGCTAGACTTTTGACTTGTTATAGTGAAGATTATAATTTGGCAACACAGTAAAGAGAAAAAAAACAAAATGAAGAAAATATTTGGCATACAATTAAAACAATTCCATTCTGACCAATTTAACCAAGTTACTGATAATGAAAAATCTTTTGGAGAAAGACAGGAAGTTTATTAGAAGTTTAATATAGACATAGAAATTTAAATATTCATAAGGAATATTCATAACAACAAAACAAAAAAATATGAAAAACTGATTAGCAGAAAACATTCTAAGCAAGAGGATATGGTACCTAAGGGCAGAAAAGGTTTAAAATATAAACTGACTTGCAAAATTTTATGGAGGAGGATGGAGGAAGATTATGGGCAATATTACTTTATAGAAAGAAGCAATAGAGAGTATAATCAGTTAGATTATAAGACATCTAACTAAACAAGCTCATCCTAAAGCTATTTAAGATTTTATGGAAGGACAACAAATAGATAAAAGATGGTAAAGATCTGCAAATATTTTTAGAACAAACTTTTCCATTATCAAGGATAGTAAAGCTATGATACTTGAAATCTATGCCACAGTTTTAGGTAAGCATTTAGAAGAAGTAGAAATGGCACTAAAGAAAACAAACAGGTGAAAAGCATCTGGATTAAATTGTGTGTGTATATATTATATACATGTACACACATATATGATATTTGTGCAGAAAGTAATACAATTTTGAATGTTGAGGGATTAATTCACAAGGTATTTGAATGGAGGAGAAGATACCAAAGATGTGGAAAAAAAAAAACTTGGCCCTTAATATTTTTTAAAAGACCACCAAGAGGATATCTATGCATAATTTTTATGAGAATATGTTACACACATATTGAAAGCATCTGACAAGGATATTTAGAGGGACTGAGCATGATTTAATAAATAATATTCCACAGTAGATTATATATATCTTTTATCGTCACAATTGACTGGAAGGTATAGAGAATATGAATTTACACTGCATTTATTATTCATGGGATTTTTTTAAAAAAGCATTTGATTCAATTAGAGCAAAATGACACTTTGAATGCTCTCTTTCAACTATATCTCTCTTATTGATATATCAAAATTATTCCACTTTCCTTAGAACACAGAACTAGAAGATTAATTTTGTTCAATAACACTTTGACCATTGTTATCAGGTGAGGCATAAAAGAGAAAGATGTATTCCCATCAAAGGTGTTTGCCACTCTTATGGATGAGATCCAGCAAAGAATAATTTCCTATGAGTAATGTGGTTTTCCAGATGCTCTTATTTGTAGATGATATTGTACTGATTGCATAAAATTTCAGAAACTTCTAGAAGAAATCTATAAACAACTCAAAAAGAGTTTGATTTAACCATTGACACAGGAAAAACTAGGTGATAAAGAGAGCTTATAATTCAGATTATAACATATAATGATATGGGCAACTTTTAGAGTTCATGAATAAGTATATCTATCTTAGGCAGACAGGGCAAATAGATGACTTGGGTCCAGTATTAAATAGGGGAAGAAAATGGGCTGGATTTCAAAGCATCTTTAGTAACTTTAAATTTCTTCCAGAAACAAAAACACATCTTTTTAATGCCAACATTTTCCCAGTGTTGTATGATATTGAATCATGGAATTGAAATCTCTGAAGATTTAAAAATATAGAGATGTAACAAAAATATATAAACCTATTTATTCATACAGCAAACAGAAATAAGAAAAGTACATATATGGGAATAAATACTGGATAACATAGAGCGAATGAACTCTCTTTTTGGGAGCAAGATAACTCAACTCAACCAAGTGAGAGTTTTAGAACTCATTTTAAGGGAAATGCTTCACAGTTTCTAGAGTAGCAATAGGGACATAATAGAGCATTGCCACCTTCTCCACCTGTCTGTTTCCTTTTAGGTCTTCCCCATCAATGACATAAAGAGAGGTTGGAATGACTCATCTTCTCTTTCAAAGCTGGAAGGTCAGAGAGTCAGAATTTCTCTTTTCTTTAAGTCTCACCCATTCTGTCTTTATGCATGTACAAAGTATTGATCTCTATCAATGGGGAAAGAATCCTATACAATTGGCCTTTTGAGCCAAGGGTTACATTCATATATATATGTGTGTGTGTGTGTGTGTGTGTGTGTGTGTGTGTGTGTGTGTGTGT
>JAJPUD010003232.1:7476-108112 GCA_023553655.1 Myrmecobius fasciatus
TGGGGGCTAGGACTAAGTCCGAATTACTCCTTAAACAAGGCAAGTCTGCCAGAACACCTGTCCCCAATCAGGGCAGAGTGTCCCGAGTGCCTCAGATAAACTCCAGGTGTTTGGAATTTGGAGTTTGGAGTTTGGAATTTCTTCCACGATGAGCTGAGCTGAGTCCCACCCTCACTTCCGGCCTGCACAGGGGTCGTCTATTTATCTCTCTGTCCGAGTCCGACTAACCTGATATGAAGTTCTCCAGAGAGCCATGCCCAAATATTTCTGAGTTCGTTGACTTGAAGATCAGTTCAGAGGCTTATTTTATTGTTGATTTGAGAGAAGATCGGAGGAGAGGCAGAAAGTCACCTTTTCACTCCGCCATCTTGGCTCCGCCTCCCCCGATAAACTAATTCTTAACTGAATAACTTGCAATTGACCACTTTGCCTTGCTCCCTGTCATAGCTTTCATTGTGCCAAGAGGTTATTTCTTTTCAGGGAGCTTTTTCACTGTCTGAAATTAGGAAAACTGAAGTTCAATTCACCTCAGACACTTAATAGTTATATGTTCCTGAGCAAGTGTTCTAATATATAGGTCTTAGTTTACTGAGTTGTTAAAAAAAGCATCTACCTTTCAGAGTCATTGTGAGAATAAAATGAGGTTATATTTGGAAAGTATTTTAAAGTGGTATACAAAAACTAGTTATTTTTCTTGTCATCATCATCATCATCATCATCATCATTATCATTATCATCATCATCTGCTATATCTACAGACCAGGGACGTTGAATGAGAGAAGGCAAGACATTGAAAAGGGTCCTTGTTGTAAGTGGTACAGATTAAAGTGGGCACTCAATATGTAAGTTCAACTGCACGAGCAGGGACCCACTTTTGAGAAACTGAATCCAAGGGCACAAACACTGGTTCCCAGAAAGACAGGGGAGAAGACAATTAAGGAAATAGAAACTATTAAGAGAACCAATACAGGAATAGAAGTATAGGAATGAAGACATAGATCTAATTACTGGGGTATCAAAGCAAAGGCTCAGTGACTAGCATTGAGTTATGAGGTCAAATAGAAATCAAGATGATGGTGCTGACTCCCTGAGTTGCTATTGACCCAAGTTTCCTTACAATTCCTTGTCTATAGTAATGAATTTACTAACAGGTGAAGTGATTCCAGATCCAAAGGATAGAGTGATGCAAGAAAGCTGTAAGAATCTTTTCTTTCTTTTCTGACCTTTTCTTTCCTGTTTGCTAGTTTGGTTTTGACCCACTGCCTTGCTTTGTCATATGGTATCTGTGTAAAATCAATTCCAGATTGTCCAGCTATATACCAAGTCCCATAAACCAATATCTAAATCCTTCCCTGGGCCTGTCTCCCAAGCCTGAACCCCTAGACTTGCCTTAATTTTTCCCTTATTAGTACTCTGTCTCTAGGACCTATTGTTGCTTCTAATCAAATTTAGTTTAAGCTTACAAAACTCTTTGCTATTTTATGTTTTTATAGTATCATGAGTCTACAAAGGACCTTGAAAGGCCATTCTGTGTACTGCATTGCTCCTCAAGGAGATTGTACTTGAACTATTTTTGTCCCACAGATGCTTACCATGTTCTTAAAAAGATCCAAAGTAATATTTCATAATCTTCATTATGAATACATTTCAACATCATTTAGTAGTCCCAGTGTCTAACCTACTTAATGTCTTAACCATTGCTGAGTAGAGTCTTAATTTCTATGGACAATGATCCTGGTATTGTGACCCACTGATGTGATTACTTTTAAAATAATAGTAGTATACCACTGACTATTTTTTAGCTTGTGGCCTGCTGTGAAATAAGAAATAGATCTTTGAAATTAAGCTTAAAATAAAATAATTTTAGGAGAAAAAAGAAGCACCAAAAGTTTCATGAAGTACAATAAAATGCATGGTAAAGATGCACTGGTTAGGGGAGTGCTGCTATGCTACTCTACAAAGTCATTTCAAAAAGGCTATACTGGAATCACAAAAGATTTCTTATTAAGATAATGCATTTTACAGGAAAGGAAGTAAATTGGCCTTGGAAGTACAGTCATAATACTTAACTTAATCATAATGCTAATTTAGTATTATTACTTTTTCTTTGTTACTTAGAACAGTTGTTTGCATGTACAGTGATACATAATACTGAAAGCAGCTCTAAGTAAAATAATATCAATATGGTTTGAAGTGTTATATTCTATAAATGTCCTTGTTTCTCTGTGATGACCTTAACTGATTGGTAGCAAAAACACTTTCCATCAACAAGAACCATAAGTTTAGACTTTATGAAATATAATAAAAGTATATGCCAATTTATTTTTGCTTAAATGAGTCCTCTCAATCTTTTCATGTTGACTAAAAAAACAAACTACAAATATTTTCTGTATAATTTCATCTTTTAGTTCAACACTACAGATGACTCATTGCAGCATGGAAATGGAATTGGGTTTTCAAAGATTTTATGGATTGAGAATGAGTTCTGATAGATCCTACCAGCCTATATGTCTGTCATGTAAGCACAAATCTAAAACTAAAGAGATACTCATCATCAAAAGATAGCTGGAAAGCCAGAAATTTTAATTGAGGAAATTGTGCCCTGAACCACATAGTTGGTAAATGTCTGAGGGTAGAATTCAAACCCAGATCTCCCTCAACCTCAATTTCAGTGCTTTTTCCAATGAAGGATGTTACCTCTTAGATACAGAAAATGTCTTCAAGTCAATGTGATCTCAAAAAGAATGGCTGGTGTCTTTGATACAGGTACCATAGTAGAGCTGAGATAGAGAGGCATAAATAATTAGGAGAAATGACTATACTGAAACTTTCTCTGACTTACTGAAATATCATTTATAGGTTAGAAAAGGATCCACAGACCCACCAGTGAATGGAGAAGGTAAGTGCAAATTTTAGTTTGTGCCTGGTTACAAAAGTGACTGTCAAAGGCATGACTGCAAGTGTCAAGCCTCATCCACTTTCTTGCTTTGTTGCACATGAATGATTTCCTGGAATTGAAGGCCTGATAACTCTCAAGAAAATAATACAAAATACAAAAAGTTAGGAAGTAGAGTACTTCCTTCTAAATCTTTTTGTTTCTGAAATTATAAATTACTTGGTCAAATATTATAATTCTAGACAATCCACCTGTAAATGTATTCATCATAATACATACAGACTTGTGAAGAAGAAAACCCCAAGTATTAGAAAACTTGTTTATAATTTTATTCATTCTCTAAACAATTTTTAGGTTCTATTAACCTTAGATTTCTATAAAATAAATTAAATGAAATGTGTAAACTGTTTGGCAAGTCTATAAAATTCTAGCTATTATTACTACAAAGACTTCTTTAAGTCACTGGGAAGGAGTTCATGAAAATGTTCACATAATGGAAACTAAGAATGAAGCTAGAAATAATGAGCATACATTTTTAGATGTTCAAAATTGCAATTTGAGTGTTTTAAAATAGATCATATTTTTTGTGATTTTATGATTTTTTTTTAAATTTTATTTTTTATTGTATTTGCATAACATCTGTGTGGGTAATTCTTCAACAATAACCCTTACATAGCTTTCCATTGCAAATTTTCCCCCCAACTCCCCACCCCTCCCCTAGATGGCAGGATATCCACTACATGTTAATTATGTTAAAATATTGGCAAATCAAATATATGTATACATATTTCCAAACTTGTCATTATTGTGCAAGAAAAATCTTGTCTACACAAACGATATATCAGATAAAGGAAACACAATGTAAGCAAACATCAATCAAGGAGTATGAGAATGTTATGTTGTGGTCCACATTTCACATCCCTCTCTCTGGGTGTATATGGCTTTCTTCAGTGAACAATTGGAGGTGGTTTGAAACATTTCATTGTTGAAGAATAGATCATGTTTTTAAAGATTTTTTTAAACAGCAAATTACAAATTGGCTGAAACTGATTTAAATTATAAATCTTAGATAAACCATTTGTTTATTTGTCCAAATCAAGTAATAATTTATGCTATATTAATAGAAAAGAATGTCAATTTCCTTTGGGAAAATTTCATTGTGATCTCTCTTTTGGGGGTACATCTTGAGTATGTGTAGTTCACTGATTTACTTGTGTACCTGGCTTGATTTAGGCACATGTCAATAAATTAGACAATGACTCTGGAAGAAAATGTTGATCCTGCTCATCAAGATTTGGGGATATTGGTAATGAAAAAGGAGAGTGGAGTTTTGGGGCCAATACCAACAATACCTAGAAATCAACTGCAACTTTACTCAGCAAAAAAATGAAGATAAGAACTTTTGCCAAGAAAGGATTTTATAAGTAGGTGCTTATTTACCCTAATTTTCTATTTACATAATCAAAGAACATGCTAATTACATTTTTAAACAAAGGAATTGAAGTAGGGTTGTTAACTGTTAGTCCTGGCATACCTGGGTTAAGCCTCCCTCTAATGGGAGGAAATTTGATCTTCTGTATGTTCACTTGTAGATATAATCAAATGGAATTCAACTTTTTTTTCTTTTTGAAGGGGTGGTGATTTCCAATTTACAAATGAAAAACATGATTGACTTGGCATTTAGTCCACAGTTAACGAGAAAAATGCTGTGTATAATGACTCAAATGAGCCTTTTAACTAGCTAGAAGTCAACTAGGAAGAGATAAGTAGTAGAACATGAAAGCTTTGGAAATCCCTAACAATGAGATAGTAGTTCCTCTGTTTTTGTTGTTGTTGTTGTTGTTGTTTTTTGTTTTGTTTTGTTTTGTTTTGTTTTGTTTTTTGTTTTGTTTTGTTTAGTTTCTAGTTTTTAGTTTTTAATTTTTATTCCTAGACTTGAATTTCTACATATTATTAGGAATGCAAGTTAGGTGGTAAAGTGGATAGAACCCTGGACTTCTGGATTTGGAGTTAGGAAGACTTTCAAATATGGCCTCAGATATCTACTACATGTTTGGCCCCAAGCAAATCATTTAAGATGTTTTCTTTTTCTCTCTACTAGGATGCTATGACCAAGGCCATTTTTAGTGAGGGGCACAGGGCCCTGAACCTCTCCCTCTGGCTGTCTACCCAAATAATTGCCCGATGATCAGTCACAATAATTTGGTGGGATCTTTTCATTCAGACTTGTGAACAATGATTTTCCACTGTATTTATTACACACACAGCCAGCCAATGCTAAAGATCAGCAGATGCAAAGGCAGGCAGGGGCAAGTCTTGCATCCAACTGCTTGCAGAGTCCTGGGTAGCATTTAAGGAATCCACACCCTGATTCATGCTGAAACTAGCTTTTCTCCACCTTCTCTTTTCTCTTTACTTCCCATGGCAAAACTTCTGTATTGAAGGCTAAGAATCCTCGGAGGATTCACTTTATTACTCTATATCGATATAGTGATGTTTCACCATAACACCACTCTTGGTCAAACAACCACCATTCTGAAGGTACTCTATGGCATCCCGCTCATGTCATTTTCTCTGGCTTGCAAGATGCTGCTGATTGTAAGTTTCTTTTTTTAAATAAAAATCAATTATATTTTTCTTACTACAAGGAATTAAAGGAATAACCAAAGAATTATAAAATAAGCATAGAGGCACGTTCTTTCTTCTAAAGGGCGTGGAATTTGGCCATGTCCCTTAATGACACATCTGTGAGTCTGAAAATATGTGTCTAAACCTACAAGAGTTTTAATCACTTAGGAGAATCAATTCATTGTTACTATTGGTGAGTTTGAGTATCAGTGTACAGTATGGCATATGATCCAGAGTTCTTTCCACACTGGGTTTTTGGAATCTGTCTACATAATTTGTTCTTTGGGTTTGAGATTATGTGTCATGATTCATCATAGAATGGATGATCCTATAGATATTAGCTTAAAATTGTCTAATTTCTGCTACATGGCTGTTTGATGGCCATATATCATGATTCAGTTGACATATATCTTATGTAGAACCTTAATGTTCCTTTTCATCATTGGGCTTTTAAACTATAAACCTTATTTTCTCTGTAGGAACTGATGACTTGGGCACCTCATAGAATAAAAGAGAAATAATGAATATAAAAGGAAATGGATATTTGGTCTTGACACTTAAAACTCACATTAGTGGTCTGTGCATTTCCTCCCCATTACTGTGTTTCAATAATCACAGATTTTGAGTTGAAAGAGGTCAGACAACCAGGTCACTGATGTAAAGAACTCCCTGGGTGGGCCAGACAATCAGGTCACTGATGTAAAGAACTCCCTGGGTGGGAGCTCTATGTACTAACACAGATCACAATCTAGAATTTTAAAAAGTTGTCTGTGGGCATTAAAAAGTTAAGTGACTTACCCAGGTAACATGGCTAATTATCAGAAGCAGTATTTGAATACAAGTCCTGATAACAGCAAAATGGCTTTTTGGCTATCATAGCACATTGAATTTTTCTTGTTCTTAGCATTTTTAAATTTAGGCCTATTTGCTCCATTTAAAAATTACTCTAATATAGAAATAGATGTCTTTCTTTACATTAATTTTTTTCTATATATTCTATCTTTCATATGAAAAAATCTTCCTAGGAAGATTTATGTCTTTCATAGATGAAAGAGCAAAATTAATGGTATAATGCATTTTATTCATAAATAAGACAATATGCTAAATTAAAAATTTATAGCTATAATATGGAGTAATATTAAAGGATTAAACAAATTACAATATCCCTATTTTCTGGAGAGATCTCATGATTTGAGTCCTCTGATTTTTATTTAACTATCACCACTTTTGATAAGCACCCTTCAGGGAAGGCAGTTTCTTGCTCTAGAATTAACTGTTTTAATGTAATCACCTAGTTGGCATAAAAATGCATGCCAATAAATATGTAATTTTTTCCCTTAGATTTGTTTTAAAAAGATACAGTACTTTAGAGATTTATCCACAGGTTTTAATACTAAGAATTAATAAAATATCATTTTTAAAAAGTGAAAGAATTTTAGGATTAAAATTCAAATATTCAAAAATACATCATCTCTAATAGTTAAGAAGGCTTAACTAGGTAAGGCATTCTTTTCAAAACACATAATATAGCTTTCTTCCTTCCCTACCTCTCAATATATAGAATTTAAATCCATTGTGAAAAGATTGACATAAGCATACAAAAAGATATTAATATTTTAAGAAAGAAACATTCTCTAAATGTTTTAGTAAGACCTACTTTTTATGGTTGCATAATTATGCAAATGATGACATCAATTCATTAGGTAAGATATCATTTAATTTCAAATAATTTATTTGGCACCACAAATCCTAAGTTTCTAGGTCATATATGATGGACTAAGGAGTTTTAAGATAAAATTCATTACTTTTTTCTTACTATCCCTTCAAGACTCACAACTTTTATGAGATATGTCCAAACATCTCATCTAAAATCACTTCAAAAAACCTTTCCCTTTCCTTTCCCCTTTACCTTTTTCTTTGTTATGAAGAAGGGTTCAATTCAATACAAAAATTATATCTTTAAGGTAGTGTTATATCTAGAAATGTATATAGCAACAAAGTTTATCTATCTTTCTATATATTTATATATATTTTAATGCACCATCGTCATTCATCACAAGCAGATTAATTGAGCTGATAGATGGGAACCCTGTATATCAGTTAAGAAGAGAGAGGACCAGAGTGATAAAAGAAAAGAAGGCATGAGATCCTAGTTAAACAGAAGAATAGGAAGTGTAATCAGAACTATCAGAAGAAGGAGCAGTGTGCTTCCATAATAAAATTACAGGGCACTGATACAATGGTCAAGGAATCTAATATATGATCAACACATAGAGTAATCAGGTTGTCTTACAATTTCTAAACAAAACAATGTTGAAATGAGGAAAAGGGCAGAAAACAGCTAGTATTTTGGGAGACAGAAAAGCAAGACCTGAAAAGATAACAAAAGGTTAGAAAAATAGTCTGAAATTTATAAGATTTAATTTAATATACAACAACTGAATTTAGCACCTAAAATTTCAAAAAGGATTCTTTTCTTTGTATGGAAATACAACCAATTGTTTTTTGTTTTCCCTCAACATGCCTGACGTTCTTAAGGACTTACTTGGCCACCATTTTCCCAAATGAGTTGTCTCCTTATATAAAACATAAGTTCCTTAAGAATAGGGAATGTTTTCTTTTTAAACTATTTGTATCCTTATTAACACACATGATGTATATTGTATGAGATTAACATTAACATTCATAAGCATACAGTACTATACTTAAAATTAAAAAAATAATCAACTATATAGGTACAGGATAAAAGAGATCTGATTTAGCAGAAATTCACATAAGAAAGGCCTAGGAGTCTTACCTGACTTCATATTCAATATGGTTTAACCACATGATTGGATTCCTCCCAAACTAGAGTAATTTGAGTGTTACAACAGTAGAATAAAAACATTCAGTTCAAGGTAAATAGTAGTTCTACTATATTCTGCCCTAGTTAAGACATATCTGGATTGCTGTGTTCAGTTTTGGATACCCTATTGTAAAAAAGAACATTGATAACATAGAGCAAATAGTCCCTAGAGGATAGTGACCATCATGATGAAAGGTTTGGAAAGCATGTCATATGAAGAACAGTTGAAGAAACTAGGAATGATTAGTCTAGGAAAAAAAAAACTTAAGGAAGGAACAATCATTTTCAAATGCTGATAAGGCCATTATGCAGGAGAGAATTAAGATTTCATATAATATCAGAGAACAGATTTTAGATGGAGAATTTTGTTTTAAAGAATTGAAATTGTTCCAAAAAGGAATGGATTATCTATGAGTTAGTAGGTTCCTATCATCCAAAATAGGGACTGGCTGATTATTTGTCAGGAATGTTGTAGAACGATAATTTTGTATTAGACACAATGATCTTTACGATCTATTTCAATTCTAAGGTTATGATTTTATGAACATTTTGAAACGATGCATTCTTAACCCATATATTGTTATCTAACAATTTGCATAACAAGTAAGCATATTGGTTAATAAAGATTGAAGCCATTTTATTGAAAGCCCTATAGAGTATGCTGTACACTCTAGATATCAAATCAAAATCACATCATTATGAAAAGAAAATTTGTGGAAAATGTTAAAGCTGAATTAGCAGTAAAAGTACTTTTGTAATTAGATAAGCTTCTAGTCCTGCAATTGGATTCACTAGTAAAAATGGCCCTTTTGAAGAATAGTTTTGTTTTTTTATTGCTGGAATGCTCCAATTTTTTAATATGACCCTCTGGAAATATAGTAAATGGTATCCTGGCATTTTGCTGACAGGTTTCTAAGATTAGTAGGAATGGAAGCTGAAACTAATATTTTCTTCCAAATGTCAGAAACATATTGAGCAGAGAAAAAGTTCTAATGTAGAATTTCTAATGCCCTCATTTTGAAAAGTTCCAAACAGGATTTTTCTGTTTTATACTATTTCAAAAGGATATTTTAATGAGGTTTACAATTTCTTAAAACATTATTTTAATAAGAACATATTAAGTGGTCCCAGAGTATACCACTTTCACTTGAATTAATTTTTAGCCATCACTATATTTCTCTATAGGGACAGACAAATGTCCCAATTTCTTGGCATCATTCTAGTAGGACATAAGAAAGTGGTCTTAAATTCTTTATAGTAATACATTGCTGAGGTCAAGATCCACACACATGAAAATATGTTCTTCCTCAGCCTGTTATCACTCACAGCAACTTCTTTAAGAGATTCTGGTTGTAGTTAACTACTAGCTCCTCTTTTTTAAAGGTCTGTAGTCCTTTGCTAAAAGTCTTCTTCCTTCCCCAAATCCTGCTTTTATGTCCTACTTACAGGTCAATGTGCTCAAATGCCCTGGTTTTCTAGTTCATCAACCTTATCTACTCCCACATTCAACCTGTACTTTTCCTCTGTTAGCCCCACATACAAATAGTATTGCGCTTCATCTCACCATCGACGACCTATCTTTTCATCTTCGGTGCTGCTTGTCTCCTGGTCCTATTTTTCATCCTCACCATGACCTTGAATCCCACTACATCCTGTCCCAGACTATCAACTTTGCTCTGGTTCTACTTCACTGATTTCCCAATCTTAATGCTATAAGTTAGCCACTTCATCTCAGTATTGTCCTCTGCACTTGAATAACTGGCCCTCTGGCTTTAGCACTATAATATGCATGTTTGCTACACATAACACCCTATTATCTAATCTATAATATAGCCAAATTGGCCTTTTTGCTATTCTGCAAGCATGTCTTCCTTTTTATGTCTTTGTGTTGACTTTTCCCTATTCTTGAAATGTACTTCTTCTACTCCTGCAACTCAAAGAATTATTACCTTTTTCTAAGGATCTCCTCAAGTGCCAATAGAGAACAGGGGCTTTCTTAATCCACTCCTAGCTACTATTTACCATGCCTAGCATACCTTGCTCCTCTGTAGTTATGTTATATATAAACCATGTACCTAGATGCTTCTTTTATTTCCCCTGATAATTCTTTAAGGAAAGGATTTTGACATTTCCAGTGCCTGGAAAAAGCAGTTATTTAATAAATGCAAAATGAACTGGTTTGATTACAAATTTGCAAAGCCTTTTAGTAATTATCTCACCTGAGATTCAAAACTGTTTTCTGAAGTAGGTATTACCATTCCAATTTTTCAAATGGAGAAACTGAGGTTCAAAGAATGTGAGTCAATTTAAGTGAGTGTGAAAATGAATGAATTAGACTTAGCTCTTTGTGGCCAAATCTAGCACCATCAGTTTCCTCTTAACCAATTTCCAGATATTGAGTTGAACAGATCTTAGTTTTATATATAAGAATCTTTGTTATCATGTCTGACTATACATTTTCCTTTATAGATTTCAATTTGAAAATATAGCCCATATTGAATCATTATGACTAGTTACAGAATTTTAACATTGATACAAAGGATATTTTTCTACTAATTAAAAAAATAACTCTGTGATTTAAAAAAAAAGAAAAATGACCAATATTGAAATGATTAATTTTTAAGCATAAGTAATAAAACTAATACCTATACTGGAACATCTATCACAACTCACATCTACTAATAGTTACAAATGACATGGATGATTTCACTCATTGTATCACAGTTTCTACAATATTTGGCATAAGCTCCTTATGTTAAAACCTTATAGTATAAAATAATATGATGACCACACTATTGAACAGATGGCTTTACCTTCTCAGATAATTACATGATTTTTTAAAAAAATATTCTATTAACAAGTAAATAGAGTTCAAATGACAGTTTAAAGTTTTCATAGATGATTATTGTCCTCTTCTCCCCTAGATGCTCAGCCTGAATTTCCCTTCACTCTAGAGAGATTAGGTTGCAAGATTTTCACATGATGTTTCCTTAATTCTAACATGACTAATTCTAATTATTAATACATCCCAATTCTAACATAGCTAATTCTAACCCTAATTCTAACATAACTGTCAGAAATTAACTTCAAATATTGACAAAATTAATATCAAACCTCAAAGTTAGCTCCATAGAAGATAATTAGGTATATTCCACAGCAAGAAACTTATATATTTATTTATTTTTATTTTATTTTATTTTATTTTCTTTTTGCTGAGGCAATTGGGATTAAGTGACTTGCCCAGGGTCACACAGCTAGGAAGTATCCGAGACCAGATTTAAACTCAGGTCCTCCTGACTTCAGGGCTGGTGCTCTAACCACTGCACCACCTAGCTGCCCCAGCAAGAAACTTATAAAGGAGATCTTTTATCATAACTCTATTAGTCTTTCCAAACAAATATGAGATTAGTTTTTGAATGCCAAAGCAACCTATATTTTGTATGAGAAACAAAAAAAATCTCTCTTCTTTTTACTTGGAGAATAATATTCCAAAGCAAATGGAAAAACATTGGTTTCTTTTTTTTTAATGTCACTGAATGCTTTCATGTATCTATTTTTATAATAATGATAGAACATAAAAATAACTAATAATAAATCATCTTTTTACATTAAGAACACTACTTTCATTTTAAAAATATGATCTTAAACCAGAGGATAGGAAATTTTTTTGTAGAGAAAATCTAAAATAAAAACATAACTAAAAAGGAGACAAACTTTGTAACTTACTAATGTATTCAAAAGACTATTAAAAACTTTACAATTTAATTATTAGAAGATTACAGAAGTGCTCCAGTGCTTCTGTACTGTGTTAAATAAGCTGTACGTGTGAGGAGTAATAAATGAAATTGTTAATTTTACTGCATCCTTAGGGAGTAACAGGAAATGGGGTGGGGGTTACATTATTTAGAACTCCAAATGGATTTGGGTTTATATG
Organism: Myrmecobius fasciatus; assembly: GCA_023553655.1. Taxonomy (NCBI): domain Eukaryota; kingdom Metazoa; phylum Chordata; class Mammalia; order Dasyuromorphia; family Myrmecobiidae; genus Myrmecobius; species Myrmecobius fasciatus. The sequence continues at coordinate 19,780 of JAJPUD010003232.1, forward strand.
CAGCAATAAATTCTAACTGTTGTTAATTAACCCTACCCTCAAGCCACTCTTTGCTTTAAGATTTGAAAGACATAGTGACTACTAGAATAACTCACCATTCATATTCTTGAATATGTTTAAGATGGGAAGAATTTGTCGATAGTAGGGCACCAAAGCTTCACCCACCATGTCAGCTGAAACAACCAGATGCTGAAGGACTTTGAGTGTGACACAGATGACCTGCCGGTTACGGAGATTCAATGCATCTGTATTGTAGAAAAAGAAAAAAGAGGATTAATTTCTACAGTGTTTTAAGGAGGATTGGAAAGAAGTTCTCTAATTGGTAAATTTAATTAAATTGTACTCTGCTGGGGATCATCAGTGAGCCCTTATTAGGCCAGTATTGCGAGATGGATTGTAGCCTTGATGTTATAAAACACTACCTTATCTAGTATTTGTTTCTACAACTAGTGCTCATGAACCCCAAGAATGTAACTCTCCTTATTCTTTCACACTAACTAGATTTTCTATCACTCAAGGCCTTCACCTTAATATTGTGCTACAAGTAAGGTTCTACAACATGAAAATCCTGTTAAAGGTTAATTACTCCAAATCTAGGATATTGGGCACATGAGCATAGCTGAGGAGAGGCAGCATATTGAAGTGACCTTGGAGTTAGGGATACACAGTTTGATCTGTTACACATACTGCTTGTGTTCGTTACTTACTCCCAAAACTTAAGATAACTGATAATTCATTTACAAAGGTGGTGCAGACCTGCATCACTGGGAGAGGGATTGCTCATCTAAGAGTTCCTTGTGTTAATAGAATAAAAGATTTGGTTCCTATCTCTGTTTCTAGAACTAAAGTAAAAACTCAGAATGGTGATTATCAGCAAGGTGATCATGAAAATAGGGGACCAACTAAGATATTATTAAAGAATCCTTTAAACAATGACTTATTACTACATGGATTTAGACACATCCTGATAATAGCTACAAATTATATAAATCTAATATAGATAGATAGATAGCAAGCACAAGTAACTACTCTGTCCCAACACTGGTGTTATAAAGGGTTTTGCTGAACATAAATGTCTTGATAGGAGTTAAGTGAGTTCACTAAATCTGTAAATGAGAATCAAGTTAAATATCTACCCATTTGTGTGTCTATATATTACTGAATCAACCAATTTAGTTTTTCCTAGATGCCCTGCCCCTAGAACGGCTAATTTTAAGAAGCAAATTGCACCACTGCACAATTAACTCAACCAGAATTAATATGGTAGAAATAACTGCTAGTGAATTGAGTATAAGGTGACATGGTAATCAACTGTTGATGCCCAATAAAAATGCTTAAATGCTTACACTTAATGAGAATTAGGAAGGTGTTCAAGGTCCCCTTGAATAATTTCTTAACAGTTGAACAAAGTTTTCTATATTTTGTAGTGGATTCAACATAAAGGAAGGGAGTATTCACAAAATTCCCTTAAAACTTTATCCAAGAGGAAGTTGTTTTATTCTGCCTTATTTTGGCTTTGCTTCCTTTGTTTCCCTTTCTTTTTCTGGATACTTGGGATGTAGAACTAAGTTGGAAATATCTCTGTCCTTACTTTCCTGATTAAATAAAAGAAATAAATGTGTGTGTGTAAGCAAACTCAAATATTTTCCTTTAGAACAAACATGCTAAGATAACCAGATAAGGTTAGATTTTGATAGCTTTAAAGAGAAAGTAAGATTTATATAGTACTCTGGTGAAAGGCTTGGGAAATAGAAAATTCAACATTTCAAAAAGCTTTTATGGGAGGGATCAACAGCTATTATCAACCAACCATTAAATCTTCCAACCCAGATCACTGTATTTTGTCTGGGCTGCTGATTAAATCTGTCTCTGAGAAATATTACATACCACTTCGTAAGTAGTTGGAGCTGCTAACAGAATAAAAGTAGTGTAATAGAGGAATTCTTGCAATTTACTTTAGAGGCTCAAAGGTGATTATAGACTAGGTCTTCAAGTATAAGCCACTATTGTACTATTGAGACCATGGCTGAGGTGAGCTAGATCATTGAATTTTATACTCCTTAGGTTGTAGCCTCATCTTCAATCTTCCTTCCTAATTCTCCATTTTGCACCTTGGGAATGGATATTCCCTAACACCAATTTTCTATGTCTTATTCTAGGAACTAAAATCAAAGGAACAGTATCATTGCTCTAGAAAAGGGATGTCAGTTAATTGCCATGTGGGGAGTTCAGTGGGAACATCTTTTTTCCTATCATTTCTGATTTGCACTTTTCCTGCAATTTCTCTAAGCATCTAGGATTGCAATGAAGGGAGAAAAGGACTCGAAGTCAGGAAGAGCCACAGTTCAAATTGTGTTTTAGATAATTAACTGGCTGTGTGACCCATTTAACATTAGAAAGACCAGAATTTAAGAATAATTCAGGGGCAGCTAGGTGGCGCAGTGGATAGAGCACCAGCCCTGAAGTCAGGAGGACCTGGGTTCAAATCTGGTCTCAGACACTTAACATTCCCTAGCTGTGTGACCCTGGGCAAGTCACTTAACCTCAATTGCCTCAGCAAAAAGCAAAAAAAAAAATAATTCAAAGGACCAATTTTTTTTCATATATATATATACACACCTAGTTCACTATTAATGTTCTTGTTATTTTACAATTTATTTTTTTAGTTCTGTTCATTTCACCCATCAGTTCATATAAATCTTCTCATTATTCTCCACAGCTGTATATTTAATAATTTCTTATGATGCATTATATTGCATTGATATGCCATAAATTATTTATCTATTCCCAAAAGATAGCTTCCCTTAATTTCCATTTTTTGTTACTATAATAAGAACTGTTGTAGATACTTTTATACATATGAGTCCTTTTCTTCTGTCTTTGATCACTTTTGATTATATGGCTGGTATTGGTATTTATTGCTAGATTAAGGGGAATGCAGAGTTGAGTGACTTTGGGGGGCACAGTTCCAAATTGTTATGTATCTATATATTTGAAGTGATAAAACATTTTGGTATGGCTTCCTCTTCAAATTGGTGACCATACTCAGTTCTATTTGGGAGAGATGATAATGGATTTAAGTTATCTATAAAGAACCATAAGAGGCCTCAACAATCTCTGAGAAAGATGCAATATTCTATATAAATTGGTCTTGAAATTTTGATGCTAATGTGTGTTAAATAGAAACTTTTTTATTTGAACATCAAATACTTTAACATTGTCATTATTTGTGGTTCTATTTTTATATATTTGTAGCATAGAAAGAAAAGCTATGAGTACAGGATTAAATCAAAGGATTTTCAACAAATCAATAAAAGCAGTATAAATGCTATAGCACCTTGAAGTAGCTTGTTCTTATAATTATTAAATTCATAGTGAGAAATCCTTTTGACCCTCTAGATTTTTTGGCATATCCTTTTTGATCTTATATTGTTTGCTGGTTAATGTTAATAGACTTTTAGTAACATAAGCTAAGAATACTTTGTATATAGCACACACATAATAAGAATATATTTTGAGGATCATTGCTTTTCTCAAATTTTATTAGTGGATATATAATTCCTCCTCTTAAGAAAGATGGGGTTAGGGCTTCATCTGAGAAGAAACTAGTAAAATGCTTTGCTAAGAAATCCATTTACCACTACAATATGTTTGAGTTAATAATCATGCATCTCATCTGGTCCAACTGCTTTTTAGTTTTATTAAAAGAAAAAAAATTCCCTCAGGATTTGGTCACCTCCTTTCATATAAATGATAAAAATGTCTGTTTTGCATTTGATCCAATCCGTATTTTCATTGTGTTTAATTTACTGTGACCACATAAAAAATCAGACATTTTCACGTGCTCCTTATTCTGAGGTTTTATCCCTTTTCATATTTCTTTTGTTTCTCAAATATCTGTATTCACTTTTTTTTTTTGATTGATTGTGAATTGTTTCTTTTGATTCTTGCACAGCTTGTGATTTTTTGTTATCCTTTAACCTGAGCAGCTAGGTGATACTGAATAGTGCCCCAGGCATGGAGTCAGGAAGATCCTTCTTTCTGTACCAAGCCTGGCCTCAGATATGTCCTTGTTGTGTGACCCTGGGCAAGTCACTTAACCTGCTTTGTTTTACTTTCCTCATCCATAAAATAAGCTGGAGAAGGGAATGGTGACACACTCCAATTTCTTTACCAAGAAAACTTCAAATAAGGTCGCAAAAAGCCAGATAGAACTGAAAACTGATAGAACTGATTGAACAGAAACAATAATAAATCCTTTTAACTTTTGTTTTTAATTGCTAAAGGAATTTAGAATTTCTAAAAACTATATTTGTTTTCTGGTTTCTGTTCTAGAAATTTCCATTTGTCTTCAATTGGGTGATACAGTATTCAAGTTTTCTACTATATGTTTGGTTTTTAATGCCTTTTCGCTATCTCAGGTTGCTTTTGCCACGTTGGCATTTAATGCCTGTCCTTAGGATTATTTATCAACAATTTCATCTTTCCTTCTGTGTTTGTTATGTTGGCAATAAGTAATGAACATAGTTTGCGTACAGGCCCTTAACTGTTTCTATATTTCCTGCCATATATCATAGGAGAATATGTTCTTTCTAGAAAATACCTTTTTTTTTTTTTGAGTTATTCTAGTTTTGGTAAATTTGGTCTGCTAATTGAATTTGTGCTGTGAAACTCAAAAGGAGGTTTTAAAGATTCAAGTATGTATATCTTCTCTTCTAAATCATTTGAAACTTTGGTATTTTTTTCATCCATTTTTTTAATTATGAGGAATTTTTAGAATTTTTATAAAGTGAGGAACTCAAGTTTACCTTCTTTAAATATAAGTAACTCATCAATTTTAGATGTCATTTTATCTAACCAGTGTTTATTGATAAATTTAATTTTTCATGATTGCCTTACATTTGTCTTCAAACATATTGTATGACTTGAAGCTAAGGATACCATTGGAAAAAAGGAATATGAAATACATCTAAATTGGTAATATGTTTTCAATTCTATCATGCAAATGCATAAAGCATTCATATATTCAGTCCATTTCATGAATACTCATGGTCTGCCTGCTGTAGTAGCCAGTACCATATGCCCTGAAGCTTTATCAGCAGATAAATGAAGATGATAATGATCTCATTATTAATTTTTAAAATGGAGTTCAGAAAAAAGTTTTAGGATATATTGCTGTCCTATTTGGTCTCCATTTATTATTCTACATATTATTACAATGATGGCTGAAATGATTGTTTTATATAATTGAAAAAAATTGGATATAAACATCTATATTTTCAATTAAAGTCTGTTCCTATGTGATTTTGATAATTTTTATATTTTACTCTATATTTGGATAGCTTTTTGTTTCATGAAATTTAAAGGTTATAAATTTTTGGTATAGTCATAACCAAGAAAAATTTTCTTAAGTTTTTATAGATCCATGTAGTTGAGGTCTCAAAGATATTTTAACATTTGGATTTATTGTTATCAGTTTTATTGAAGGAGAACCAGTATCACAGGATGAATTGGATTTGAGTTAGGCAGAGCTACTCAAAGTCACCAGCTTCATTCTCTCCAGTGGTTAAAAAACAAACAAACAAATAAAACAAACAAACAAAAAAACCTAAGATGATTGTTGATGGCCAGGATGCTATGGATGACCTTGGTGTTTTTGAAATACTAAGCATTCCACAGAGTCGGCTTCAGCTACCTTCTTGGCCAGTAGAACAAATTATTCTTATCTATCCATCCCACTGGGGAAGTTTTCACATGTTTAGAGTAGACATTTTCCTAAATACAGTATTTGTAATCTGTCAAGCTCTGAAGAACAGCAAGCTTCTGTTATGTAGTTATATCAAATGGATCAAGTTGGCAGTTATTCTGTTTGGTGTTCAATTTTTGCACCCTCCAAGGATGTGTTGAAGAGTTTCTAACATGTTCTTGAATAATCTGCATTAATTACTAAATCTGGGCAAGAAAGGATAATCTATTAGTATTGGTATTAAGATTTGCAATATTTGCCTTATCAACAAATTGTCTGAATTTTTAAGTACCAGAACTCTCAAAGACATCCACCAAGTCCATGACATAAAAAAGGTTATATATTTATATAAGGGGAGGGTTTTCTCTCTTCAATGAAACCTTGAGGTACTTATTTGTTATTGCCATTCATCTTAATATCTGGCCCAGTGCACCAAGTGTGTCCTAATTAAATAGCTGCTGAATTGAAATGAAAACAGTCTGGAATCTTATATTTTTATTCAGAATTAATGTTTTCAATATAAGCATGACATTTAATAGATTTTTATATGACAAGAAATGTAAATACACAGAAAACATTTATAATTAAGAGTGCATGGAAAAAGGTGTATTTTAGTAAGGTAGAAATCAATTGAATTAGGAAAAAAATTAAATATCAAAAATATATTTAAAATGAAATGCTGCTATCATGCCATTGAGCATTCAGTAGTAAAGGACAGTGCTACTTTTAGTCTTTCTGACCCAAAGTAGAAATGACCTTTATACATCTAATGATTACATGAATATAATTCCTTTATGACAACAAAACAAATTAGCATTTCAAAATTTTCTTCTTGAGTAATGAGAATTATACCTATCCAGCCAAAACTCTAGAACAATTTATGAAATACAGTTAGGTATAGATGGGCCACAACTAAAGTATACATCAAGGAAATAAAAGAGTGAACTAAGTATGTTTGTTACATTGCTAGCTCAAGAGCAAACTTGGCCTAACCCTGGATAACCCCATAAAGATTCTGTTTTTCCTGGCTTTTGGCTCCATTTCCTGGTCTAATCCTTTTCAACAACCTTACACCTCTCTTTGCCCATGCTTTCCCAGATTGACTTCCTTTGGCAATGGGCCTTGGCTTTGAACTAGGCTCCACTCCTGGAACCCTGCCCTGGCTTGACCTGACTTTTGACACAAATAGGAAGCTGAACAAGGGACAAATTCAAGTGAATCCAAAAGTTACAAAGAATACTTTATGTCAGGAAGAGATTTGCTTCAATTATTCTGTGTCCTTATCTAAGACATCCACGGGATGCTTCTTTTCATCCCATAAACCTTCTAAGTTTACCACATCTGGAAGAGCCCCCCAAAACAAAACACAGTGCCATCTCCTCATGTCATGACCCGTTATGTTCTCCTTTTGTGGGCCAAACTCCTAGAAAGTCCACATTGACAGCTTTCACTTCCTCCTTACTCATTCTTCTACCTTTTTCAAACAGGCTTCTCTTTTTACTACTTTTCTGAAACAGCTTTATACAAGGTAACAAGGAAATTTAATACTAGGTCACAAATCAAACGACATTTTTGTTGTTGTTGTTGTTTAAATTTGCTGGACTTCCCTTTGGCATTGACACTATGGGCTACCCCTACTTTCTTGCTACCTTCTTCATCTTAGCCTTCTGTGACTCTCCATTCTCATAGTCAGCTAAGTTAGCTTCTTGGGAAGACTCCGTTTAAAAAATGAATGGAATACAATCGAATGGCATTTTCTTTCTTCCTGGAAAGTATCCATGGGTGACTGACTGGTAGAGAGAGTAAGAGGAAGTAATATGCTTCTCCTTCCCCTGTAGATCTAGGTAAGAGACTGGTAGAGAACGCCTGATGGAAGTATCCTTCCTTTCTCAAGTCAGTAAACCAGTGGAGGGAGCTCAATAAAATGGGCATTGTTTCTCCCTCCACAGGAAAAGGCAGAAAGCATTTAGATAAAAAAATCAAGAAATTAGATGAACTGGGAAGCAAGATGTCTTACTGGACATAAAAGTGAATTTTCAATCTCCTTAGCATGAAGGCAGAGACCAAGATTGAAAATAAGATGGCAATCCAGATAATGAAGTAAGGGAGAGTGACCTTGGAATGAGTACATGACAGAAACAAGAATGGAAGGGAAGAGTTTTCCTGATGATGTTCAGAAAAATGGAAGAAGAGGACAATATACATTGATTTTGCTTCCTAGACTGGTATGTCAGGGAGCATGAATAAGCTTTTCTGTAGAAAGTAAGTTCCTGTGAGTAAAAGAAAATAAAACTGACAGGAAGACATCTAGGATGAAGGGGAGTTTAACAAAACTGCTGGTATTCTTGAAGGCTCATCACTTAATGATTGACGACAGGATTAAGGGAAGGTGGATGGATAGAATAATATAGCAATGTGTGGGAAACAAAGGCAAAATGCAGTAGACTCTGAATTATGGATTGGGAAATGGTATGAGTTAACCAGAGAATAGATATAGTCCCAATTGATATGGTATTCCATTGACAAGATAATGGGAAATGTTAAGCCACGTGAAATGGTAAATCATAAAAGTAGACATTGATCCTGGTCAGAAATGGTTGCCATAGTCATTAAATGTTAATGTCCCTCTTCATCACAAACTTTGAAGGGGCTAGGAGAGTAGATGGTCATGAGAATAGATGTATATTGGTTTGGGGATGGGGGAAAGCCTTTACTTCAAACAAACTGCTAATTCCACTGCTTTGTATTCTTTCCCTTCATGACTTTAAGGGGTCAGGACTAGCTCCTTTTTCCTCCATATCAGCAGTGACATCTTTCTGGGCAGAGGGATTACAGAGTTATTTTCTTAAAATAAGGGTTCTTAACAGTTTTTTATTTATGCTTCATGGAATTCTTCAGCATCCTGATGAAGACCCCATCTAAGAACGTTTTTAAATGTATAAAATTGAGTGCAGACTAAAGGATATCTTTTTTCTTTCTCTTTTAATGGGTTTAGGGAGGCAATATGGAAAATGTTTAAATATGCTTTGTATGAGTGTATATGTATATGGGTGTCATATTTCTTGCCTTTTTAATGAGGGAAGTAGAAAGAGAGACAGAAAATTTGGATCTGAAAAGTAAAAAAAAAAGCTTCAAAATGCATAAAATTAAATACATGATATTAAAAGAGAAACCAATTATATTGAAAAACTGTAATAATTTTTGTTTAAATTGACAGACCCTATGTTAAGAATTTCTGTAAGTATAATGTTGTATAAAGGAGAGCAGAGGAGGTTCTGGGATAAAGATTTTAGTATCAAAAGTATATCTGTTCTCCTCTAGAGGTGTGGCTCCCATGTGAGCCTTTGGTAGTGATGGAAGGCTGAAAGTGCTGCTGTTTGTGATTTTATTATGACTTGCATTGGCATACTGTGCGTGAATGCAGACACAATTGCTATGGAGGGCTCATCATCTTTATCCTGAAATTCAGATTTTCCATTAAATCTGAGACTGTTATTTAAAAAGTTAGGTTGTTGAATATCATATAATTGTTAGAAACATTTTAACTTCTCATTGCCTATCAAAACTGGCTTTTCCCCCTTCTGATAAAAGAACAAAGATGATCTTAGCCCTAGTAGGTTCCCTAATACCGTTTTCCTTCCTCTGGCAATTGTCAATAGCTAGGGCTGAATGGCTGTGATGGGCAGGGGCTGTGAGGTGCCATGTGCACTGGCATTTACCAGAAGCTAGTCCAGTTGCTTCAGGGAGCAGGAGGGTCACATCATGCAGGCCCAGCAGAAAGAGAAGCACTTCATTTGGTGCAAATGAAGCAGTTGGCAGTAGAAGTCACCAGGGCCATGCTGGCCAGAGCAAAAAAGGAGAGCAACTCCTAAAAGGAAGATAAGGAAGGGGGACTCAGGGATGAAGCAAAGCTTACAAACTGAGAGTGATGATCAACAAGAATTGGGAAGTCTGTAAGAGGACTGGGCTGAATTAATCAACTAATCAATAAGTACCTACTAAGTATCTCCTATGTGTCCTTCAGTATGGATACAGAGATAAAAATGAGATAGTACCTGTCCTCAAGAAGCTTACTTTCTATTGGAGAGACAGCATAAATATAAGTATGCATAAAATAAATTCAAGATAAATACAAGTCAAATGGGGGGGGAAGGCACTTGAAGCTGGGGTGATCATCAAAGTATTAGGGAGAAGATCGTGTCTGAGAAGAATTTTAAAAGAAACAAGAGGTAGAAGGTGTGGAAGGTGTTCACTACAGGTATGGGGGATCATCAATGAAGAAGGATAGAAAAGGGGAAAGAAAAATATGAGAAAAAATGTATGGAAAAGACCAATTTGACTATATTATAGAATGCAAGAAGGGGATTAAGGTATAATAAAGCTGGAAATGGGCCAGATATTGAAATGTTTTAAAAGTTAGATTAGCTTAAACTGCATTAAGACTTTTGGGAGAGACTGTATTTGAACTAGGAGGCAATAATGAACCATTGCTGATAAATTACTTTAGCAGCTATATGAGGTAGGATAGACTGAAAAGAAGAAAAGACTTAGGGCAAATAGGAAAGTATTACAATAGTATAGAGGTTATGAGGGCCTAAAATAGGGTTGTGGTCATCTAAGTGGAAAGAAAGGGACAGATATAAAACCTTTTAAGGAGATAGAAATGACAAGATTTAGCAACTGGATGAGTATATGGGATAAAAATAAAGAGTTATGAACTTGGGTAGACTAAAAGGATGTTATTGCATTAAACAGAAAGAAGGAAGTTCAGAAGAGGATTAAATTTGGAGGAAAAGATAATGACTTAAATTTGGGGTATGTTGAGTTAGAGCGATTATGGGACATAGTTTGAAATATCCAATAGACTCTTGGTGATAAGTGACTATCTCAGGAGGGAGATTAGAGATGTAAATACAGATCTTCAAGTCATCTTCACAGAAATGATAATTAAACTCATGGGAACTGATGAAGCCGCCAAGTTAAAAGAGCAGTGAGAATAGAAGAGGACCTAAACCAGATCTCTGGGGAATAACCTTAGTTAAGGGTCACAATGTGAATGATGAACTAGAAAAAGAGAATGAGAAGACATGGTCAGAGAGGTAGGAAGAGAAGGAGAGAGCAAAGTCAAAGCCAGGAAAAGAAAAGAGAAGGAAGAGAGGAGAATTGGAAGATGAAGACTAAAATAAATGACACTAGATTCAACAAGAACTCATTGGTTAACATTTGAGAGAAAAGTCGACTTTTGTAGAGTGTTGTTAGGGATCAGGGAATTGAAGGATGAGTAGTGTGTAAGAAAGTAGAGATTCTGAATATAGATTTCTTGGCAGTGAAAGGAGAGATATAGGTTGACACCATGAGAGGAAAGGATAGTCAAAGGAAAAGTCTTAAGGGATGGAGATTTTTCAAAAATGAAATTGACTTTGGAAGTGGATAGGATAGTGTTCAGAGACAGGAAAGACCCTCCTTTTCAAAATGTCAAAGAAGAGATTATATGGGAAGTTAAACTAAATGACCTTCAAAAGTTTGTTTTGTCTTTAATATTTTGCATCTTCATGCAACAATCTGATTCCTCATCTTTCTTACAGCTATTTTTGATCTCTTTTCAAAGGATCATTGGAGAAAAAGAAAGGTGCTTTGTGACATGGGAACAGTAAGAGAACATTTTATTATAGAACATCGAAGTGTTGACAACGATAAAAATTCATATTTATTAGCACCATCAAATTTAATGGAAACTTCCTCATTATTATACTATGGGAGAGGTAATTAATTTTTTTTTCCATTTTAGATATAAGGAAATTTAAGTGATCTGTCAAAGGTCACACAGCTGTAAGTATCAAAGCCAGGAATCAAGAACACCTCTCCTGCTTTTACATATAGCATTCTCTCCAATACACACTGGCTCAAAAGATCACATTATGAAGTATATTCCTCTCATAATATGCATATTCACTTTATAACATATATTATGATCATAGCATGAATCCTGAGAACAGTATCACAGTGAAGTCTTTGTATATTTAGATGTTGTCAGACCGCCTCTAAGGTTTCTATACAGTTTTATATGATAACATTTTTATATTGAACTTAGTAATGGACTCCTTACAAAGATCTCAGGGTTACTATATATAGAAATTTTCAGCAACAATCTACAAATAAATACAACAAAAAAGCCTAACAGAAAAAATAGTAGTGATAGAGGAAGAGAAAAGGGACAAAGGAACAAAAGGAGTGAGGAAAGCCATTTGGATGCCCACATCCTCTATAATAAACATAAAAATGTAACAAATAATTACTAAAAGTGGGAGAGGGAAATATAACTATATTCTTTAGAGTTGTTAGAAAGGTTGGCATTATTGAGCCTAAGAAGAATCAACTTTCTTTATGGAAATGTGGAATTAGAGATGATTGTCTCTCCTATAAGTTGAGTTCTCTCTTAGAATTAGCTTCTATAGTTGGAGTTTGGGGTTATTAGAACTCTGTTTCTACCAGTGGACCTAGGAGTCATCCACACCTGAGAGTTATGGGGGAATGCTATAGCATCTGAACTTAAGAGGGTATTTATTTGCTAAGTCTAATTTGTTCTCATCCTGTATTCATTATTGTAGTGGATAAACTCATTTGTGAGAAATCAGCATCAAGGTATTAAATATCAAAGTATTTAACCGTATGAAAACAACAATTAAATGTAATAGGTGATCCTAGTAGGAAGAGATCACTGTGGACTAATAGGGACATGGGAATTAAGAGCAAAAGAAAAAAAAACCCAACACAAAAACACGCAAACAACAACAAAAAAACCCTATCAAGTGGGAATAGTAATATAAGAACCTCACAGGATTGTTGTTGAGATCAAATCAAATAATGCATATAGGATGGATGCTCTGTAAAATTTAGGGCTCTTTATAAATATCAACTATTTTTTCTAATTCATTGTTTCCATGTAAAGTAAGGATAGCCTCAGCTGCTCTGTAGTTATTATCTAAGAGGACACACTTTATTGCAGTGTATTACAACATGACATTTTTGTCACTGTTACAAGTTAGAATAAATCCTAAAAAAGATGGTTAGCTGCCTTTTCTCTGCCTTTTATGTCTGCAAGTGGTACATTAATCAGTTTTGGTTATTAAGGTAGCACAGGAAAAAACATATCCTTGCTTTCAGGGTCTGGTAACTAAGATAAGTAGCTTTATCGGTTCTTTTTTTTAGGTGAAAAAGAAGTTAATATTTTTTTTCCAAAGATAGCTAATTCAAACTTTTAGAAAAATGGATGAATCAAACGATATCAAAATATAGATTGAAAATACTATTAGCAACACTATCTTTTTTAATAAATGGGGATATCTAGCTTTTGTGACTTATGGGGCCATGATAATTATCTTCAAACCTTTGAATGGCTTGAATGGCTAAATGAGGAATTAGATTTACTTTGTTGTTTGGCAACAGAAGAAGAACTCAGAACAACAAATGTATAGAAATTGCTGAAAAGCAAAGACTTGAAGTACAAAAATTTTCCTAATGATCTGTGCAATCCAAAATAAAATGGGCTACTATAAAAAAGTGACTTCCCACAAACTGGAGGTTTTCAAGAAGATATTGGATGACCACTTGTCAAGAATGTAACTAATAGGGATTTCTTCTCAAGTATGGGATCATCTTTTCCATTCCTTCCAAATCTTATGAAATGAAATCTTTTGAATAAACCCTTCTTTCCATGGTTCTTTTATTTTTCCTATAGCCCCTTCACTTCTGAGATCTCTAGAATGAGATCTTTAACGAGATTCCTGTCCTGAGAATTTCCACTTCTTTCCTAACCCTTTTCTGACCCCAAGGCTCTTGGGGCCTTTGGTGATGTCAATGTCACTGCCCCAGGTGATTTAACTTCTAAAGCTAAAACCAGCAAATGATTTTGTAAGCTGACTTTTTAAAATACTTTTAACTTATTTTGACATAGAAAAACCAATGCAAAATAGCAATCATTCTGCAATGATACACAAAACACATAATCACATGGATATATAATATACATATATACACAAATCTATGTATATCTATTAAAAAGTATCCTTAACTTTGTCTATGTCTTTATAATATAATAAGTAATGGTGTATGGTATGTACTGAAGTAGGGAGAAACCTGAGGCATCTAGAATAGTTAACAAGCTATTAAAAATAGTTCTGGCATAGCCAGTATAGTATTGTCTTTTAAAAGGTGAACCAACAAACAATTAACTACATCTATCTAATTTTGTTGGCCTGGCCATGCTGTAGTGTCCATTTATTTTGGTTGCATGTATAGATATGTATATAGTTATGTGTATGTGGCATATGCATATATACACATGTATGAGGGTAGGTATATATATATATATAAACAGAGACTATATGTAATGTCTCATATATATGTTGTCTCAAAAGTTTTAGAGCAGTTTTAGATATAAACTGTTTATAGCTTAATGTTTATAGCATAAAACTGCACTAAGACATTTAGATACATAGATATATCAAGATATAAATTTGGTAGTCAATAATACCATCAAAAACTGTAGATAAAACAAATATATTCTTCTCAATACATATATGTTTGTAGAGGTCTTCTAGAACATTTTTGACAGTTAACTATAAAGGGAGTGATTTTCTATGAATGAATTTTATGTTTTATCATTTAAGTATGTAATGATAGAATTAAGTTTAGTGTCAAAAGAGTCAAAGTTATATTAAGCATATGCTTTAGAACTAGGAGAGTACCATAGCGTTTATATTTTATGCCAGTTATCTGCTTCAATGTATTTCTAAATCAATTAGCCACATTCCAGCATTCTACTTGGAAGATGTTGCTTATACATGTAATGCTACTCATACTGTGCTAGAATGATATTCATTCTTTTCATGGTTAGACAGGATGCTTAGCTAAAAGAGATTGTTCATGTTTTCCATGTGTTTATCTATAAATAGGACAAGAACCTAGCATGATTAAGCTGGATATTACTACAGACCTACATAGTCATATATGAGATCTACTGATACCTTTATGCTGCTTTCTGAGCCAGAAATTAGCAAAATCACATGTGGGCAATTTTCCTTGGCAAGCCATATTTACTAGACTTTTTCTATTTTTTCCCATTGGTCATCAAAGGATCTCTAATAGAAGTGAAACTAACTGAATTTCATCTTCAATTGTAGAATGGAGATAATTATTGTTGTGCTAGCTACCTCATAAAGTTATCATAAAGAAATTATTTCACTATCTCTAAAGTACAGAATGGACTTGTGAGAGAGAGCTAGAATGCAGTGAATATAGTTGACACTTAAAATTTATTACATGAATTGTTGGATGTGATCACTTTCTCCCTAATTCCTATCATCATTTAAAACATTTAAAGCATATAGTTAAACAAGTATAGTCTTTTAGAGAACTTGAGTTCAATTTTCAGCTTTGCCACATGCTGGCTTGTATGACCCTGGGGACAATGCTTAATATCTCTGTGGTAGGCTACTCTCTAGATTTCAAAACAATTGTTAATCCACATTGATAGAAAGTGTATGCTCAACAGAGCTCAACATTACACCAATGAAATCACAAGTCTAGATTTTCAAAAAGTAGTATTTACACATGAGCTAATATCAGAATATCTGCCTCCAGGGTTGTTTGCAGGAATAAATGAAATAATATTTGTAAAACAATTTGTAAACTTTTAAATGGTACATGGAAGCCACCCATCACCAACATCATTACATTGGTTCTTGCCCTCATATTTTTTTGGATTTTAAGCTCCATGAGGGCAGAGACTAGGTCTTATTTGTTTTTATATCTCCCCCAGAATCTAGCATAATTTACTGTACTGAGTAGGCCCTTTACTTAAATGCTTATTGAATAAATCTGAATAAAATCACTTCTTCTTTCTCCTAATTAATTTTTTTAAGTGTAAAGATAAAACTGTGTGAAATAAGGCCAATTATCACTGTCTCATTTACCTGAAACATTGTCTTTTAAATTCAGGTCAAGTTTTAATTTCAAACATCTCAAATGATAAATTATCTAATCTTTATCTTTCCCATCTTCCCTCATGAACTCTTTGAGCTAAACATAAAACAGAGAGAAGAAGCTGAGAAGTTATTTGACTAACTTAGCCAAGGAACAGAGGGTAAAAATCTCTCAATATTTCATGTATGATATCTTTTCTTTTTTGATGGGCATAAGAAAAGGCTGGGAAATATATTGTCAGTCAGTGGGGAGAATGTTCTGGTACCTTTTTGTTTATCAATAAAACACCCAACAGCACTATGTATAGTGTTTAAGAAATGTAGCTTTTCAACTTGAATTTAACCTGTTCAAAAATTGTGACCTGTTAGAAAGAAGGATAAATCACACCTGAAAAAGGTTTTAATATAGCTCAGTACTATATATCCTTATAGAAGTCTTTCAGAGAGAAGCAGCCCCTCACTTAGTTGATGCATGTGGGGGAATAAAAACTGCTTTTTAATAAGGTTTGACTTAAAGAGCCATTTTTCTTCCATATTACTCTTTCACATCCAGTAGCAATCTTTTTTTCTTTGGTTTCATTCTCTGTCTCAGTGGGGATGTGGGAGTGGTCTACAAGCTAGCTGAATGGTTAGCTGTAATTCTCTTTCAGAGAATCTAGAGACAAGGTAGCAAGTTTTAAATGCAAATTCATTGTATTGCAGCAATAGTGGAATCATGGAGAATTGACCATTTTGATATTACTTTATTCACAAAGTTAAAAAGTACATATTATGATGAAAAATTTTAGTTTTTTTTAATATCCTTCCCCCTTTTTTTGAGTCATGACTTTTAAAAATATGTAACCCAACATTTAAAATATATTAAAACTTAAAAAAACTTAAAAGTGTATGAAATCTTTATGTAAGAACTAGTAGATGGAAGTTACAGATGTAAAAAAAAAACTGGCATGCTCTCTCTTTCTCTCATATACATATATACACAATTCAATACTCATTTTCAGAGGTACAACTTAATTTTGGAATCCTTTCCCCCATAATATTTTTTATGATAGTAGAAGGAAAAGATAAATATACATACCTCCACAAACTATAAATTAGCTTTTTCCTTCATATTATATCAGAGCTCTTTCTTTAATATAATAATTCTAGAAAAACCACAATGCAGTACAGATAATGTGAGTTTGGAAATCTAGCCTAATATCGTACCAATTTAGTGAGGGTTACATCAAACCTGAGGATGTGCTCAGTCTGTCATGTTTTATTGCTTAATTAGCAAGTTGTCAAAAACCAACACTATATAAATCCAGTGATTCTTTTTTCACCAGTTCACTTACTTTTTATTGGAATAATGAGCTGTGGAATGACAGGGAGTATCTTGTTTCCCCCATGTTCCAGCATGTCATGAATTCCTTGTCGAGCAAAAAACTCATAGGGAAATGTCATCTCACAAAGCCCATCAAAAAACAGAGGTAGATAATGATGGTAATCCAGTTTTTCAATCTCTACCTGAAAATAGAAACAGAAGAAATAAAATGTAAAAATAGCAACCAAAGGCTACCAGGAAAATCAAGCTAATGAAAATTTATTATCTCCCTGGGAAAAGAAAGAGTTTAAAACATTTTATTAAGACTTAAAGAACTAATCTACATATTGTGAAGTATATCATATAATTCTATTAGCAATGAGTTTTGTCACTAACCTTTAATCTCAAAGTATAGACTTTGAAATAATCCCCTTGGAGACTCCATTGGACACCTAATACTTTTAATGAAATTTCTATTTACACTTGACTAATTGGTATGGTATCTTTTAGAAACAGAGAAGTTTGGATGCTAGAAAAATTAACTGCAATAGTAAAAATGAACAAAAGAAGTTAGATTAAAGCTAGCATCTGATTTTTAAAAATAAGACAATAAAGAAGACGCCTTAATTTGGGTGGATTTATTTTATTTTGAGCAAAATTCAAACTCTTAAAAGTAATGACAGACTGAAGTGATAGCAACTTTCTCCTCAAATCATTTGTCTACTCCCTTCTGCGTCATATTTCTTCTTACTCATCATTAAAAAAATATTTTCTACCCTAGAGGCCATCCGTTGTCAAATGAGGGTTGTTGAAATTGGCACTGGAGCATACCTCATTAGATAGTCAGGGAAGTGAGGCAGCTATCCCCAGGAGCAATTGGGAAGATGCCAGCACACTTGTGCTTCTAGGTCTTAGCAGTTCAAAGCAAGGGACCAGACCTGAGGTTGTGTGATGTTCTACTTTATACAACAGCTTTTCAGTGTAATAGAAACAGCCAGACTTCCAGAAACTCCTACTTTGGTCCTAGTCTTGACACTATGACCTTGGATGCCTAAAATTCCTTAGAGACTTCCCGTTTCCTCTTCTGCCAAATAAAAGGAATGAATTAAATGATCTTTAAGGTTTCTTCTAATTCTTAATTTCTGATTTTGTGATCAAAGCTAATCTTAGGTAATTATGATGCAGTTTAGCAAACAGAAGAATAAAAAATAAGTTCTTGTTGTTAATTTGTTGTGAAAAGGATTCTGAAACATTCTGATTGGTGCTACACTTAAAAGCCTTTAAAATATTCTCTAAAATGATTATATTAATAAATTTATAACTTGTGCTGATTTAGATGAAATTTTTTTGTTTTCTACCCCCAGCATTAAACAATGAAGGTATGTCCTTTTTCCCATCCTTTTCTCTATATAATCTATTTATTTGGTTTTGTCTATCATAGAGAAAGTTTCATAATTCTGATTGGCTCTGAGTTTCCTCTTCTCCAAAATTTGATGCACATTCAATCAAACACCAGATAAAGCTACTTCTTCTTCCTATGGCATTATCTATATCTGTGGCTTCCTCTTAGCCCCTTCTCTGCCAAGGAAATGTCTCTCTAGTCATATTTCTTTGGGGCTTCTGATATTTCCTTTTTGGCAGCTTGTCTGCTTTCATTTTCTTCCTGCTAAAATATGGCATAAAGGTATCTGCCAAACCATTTCTATTAAACACTTCTCAGATAACAACATATCAATGATATTTTTGATCCAAAGCCAAATTATCTTCCTAAATGTCTCACCTTTCACAACTTTATTCCTTCAAACACTGTAGTCCAGGAACAACTTTATCAACTAGTCACACTCCTTCAAATAAGATATTCTAAGTGAGGGGGGGAGGATGAGGGTGGGGAAGAGTCAATAATTTATTGGCTGCATCTGGGCCCTCATGAAGTTTTGAGCTATTCAAATGAAGGTGCACCAGGTAGTGATGATACTCTCCCTTTGGACTGCAGAACGTATCAAGTTATTTTATCTTGATTATATTTATGACATCCATTAAAAACTATATTAAAAATGTCACTTTTAGGACTTGCTAGCCATTAGTGAGTGTATAATGATGAGATATTTCTTTTAACAAAAAGGATTTGAATTATACTGTGGGATAAGTTTGATAAACACTTTCCATTTCTTCATAGGCATTTCACCTTCATTTCAGGTGGTTGTTGCCTGGTGATTACTGGTAAAGTATCTAATTAAGCACAATGAGGAGATGTGTTTTAAGAATGGAAAACTGATTGAAGTAGTGAGAGATAAAATTTATATTCAACTTTTTTATTTTATTTAAAAATTATCTAAAAACTTTATTTAAATCACAGCCTGTACAATAGTTAATTTCACTTACAAAAACAAAACAAAACAAAACAAACAAAAACCCCCCCCAGGGAATAGTGCATTAAAGCAGCATTTTCCCTAACCAATTACAATTAATTTTAAACACTGAGTACATCCATCTCCTATAGTACTATAATATATGTTTCTCTATTACTTATTTATTTTTATTTTCACCAGTTATACATAAAAACTTTTTTTTGGTTATACATGTACATTATTTTTTACCTATTTCCTTATAAATTATGTTATGTATTTCTCTATAATTTTATAAATTAGTTGAATACTAAGACATAGGAAAATAAGGTTTTGAATAGTGATTTTCATAAGATGTTTTTGGAGTATTTGATAACTACTTTAAAAATATTAATGACAGCTAGCATTCATGCTTTAAGCTTAACAGAATTATTTTATTTGTTCCTCACAACAACCCTGGGAGGTAGGTGCCCTTATTATCCACATTTTCCATATGAGGAGACTGAGATTCAAGAGAAATGAAGGGGCTGCTCTGGGGACCCATTGATAGTAAGTGTCTGGGACAAGACTGAAACTGCATTCTTTCTGACTGCAAGTCCAACACTCAACGCACTGTGCAACCTAACTGTCTAAAAAACTTATAGTTTAGTACTAATTGATGAATCGTCCAAAAGATACAGGGGAAAAGATATAGGGGAAAGAACAATTTAGACATAGAAGACTCACATTCAAGGTCTAAGTGTTAACTATTGATGTGACTCTGGGCAAGCCATTCAAATCTCTTTCAGAGCCTTAATTTTCTCAAAAGAACATAGGATAATAATACTGGGGCTACCCATTTTCACAACTGGGGAAAATGTTTAGCAAAAAAAATAGCTTTATTTTTTGCTTTTTGTGTGCTTTTTTAGGTGCATTGACCATATGTTCAGAAGAGTTCTCTTGGTTTCTGGAAAACTTCCTCAGAATCCATTCAAAGACATGAAAAAAAGCCCTTAAATGTAAGATGAACAAATCTATAGTCAACCATGTGGGAAGCCATCTCTTTCCTCCCTTTATTCCTCAAACTTATAAATTTATTACAAATTTCCAAGTGTAAACCTTAGGAGTAGAAACAAGCAACACCTTTTTTGTTTCTTCTCTCTTTTCTTTTTCTCTCTCCCTTCTTTCTCTATCTCTCTCCTCTCCCTCCCTCCCTCCCTCCCTATCTCCTGCATCTCTCATCCCTCTCTCCTCTCTCCTCTTTCTCCCTCCCTCCCTCCTTCCTTCCTCTCTCCTCTCTCCTCTTTCCTTCTCTCCTCTCTCCTTTCTCCTTTCTCCTCTCTCTTCAACTAATAACTGCCTTAGAGCCCCAGGGAAGTGAGGAAAATTAGGGAAATATTATTGATGCATGTCAAGAGATATGATTTTTCCTATAAAAAGCCAGTCTGGGAAGCCATCTTCGTTGCCATAAACTGATTTTACTGCTGGTAGAAGCTCATCTCAGATGTAGACTTAAAGACCTATAGCATTCCCCATTTCCAGTCTTTCTCATGCTTCTGTCAACTGTAAATTTTTTTTTCAGTGAATTCCATTTGTTAAATTTTGTATATGTACTTTTTAAATTATCCTAGTATTGACAGTGATATATCATACAAATTCACTCAGATAGCCATTTCCCATCAATGTGGGAAGTAAAATGTGTAGAAAAATTTGATTTTCTTTTTTATTATATAATCCAGAAAATAGCACTAATAGAGGGCTACTTAATGGCTAGTAGGAGATTATTTTTTGGTTGTTATCAAATTATTAAGCTATAGAGGAATCATGATTTGCATTGGTGGGAGGGGTAGCCACATCACTGAAATATTAATAGAAATTAATTCCATAAAATATGTTTAAAAGGATTGCATATATTTATATCAGATTGAGGAGGAGGGAGATATGGGATGAAGGGAGAAAAATTTAGAACGCAAAATTTTACAAAAATGAATGTTGAAAACTATCTTTATATGTATTTGGAAAAATGAAATAGTTTTAAAAAGAAATTAATTACATATTATTAATATTCCATATCATTCCATTAATTCCATATTTGGCCTAGTACACAAATAATGCACTATTTCATCATCTCAATTTATGAGATTATGACATTGGTTTCAGTTTTCAATAATTATTCTCTGTTCTCTATATACTTTCACTGTGAGGTAAGTATATATTCTTCAGACTGTTTTGCTATTTACCCAAAGGGTAATTATACTTACTATTCATTTTACTGGAGACTTTTTGAGAGCCAGATATAAGTGACTAAGGAAAGGTAAAAGTTGAAAACAAATTTGATTATATATTTTACTGGTGATTTTTCTTTTGATATCATATTACAGATTAATGAGCATAAGCACAAGTTTTGGAACATACTCAGGTATATAGTTCAGG
The DNA here is from genome assembly GCA_023553655.1 of Myrmecobius fasciatus. Taxonomy (NCBI): domain Eukaryota; kingdom Metazoa; phylum Chordata; class Mammalia; order Dasyuromorphia; family Myrmecobiidae; genus Myrmecobius; species Myrmecobius fasciatus. The sequence continues at coordinate 41,569 of JAJPUD010003232.1, forward strand.
AAATTGTTTTAATTTCATTACCACAAGAACAGAATAAAGGTATAAAAAGAGAATACCTAAGGAGTATTTCTCTTTTCAGTTATCATGTATCATCCAGGAGACTCATTGACTGCTGCTGTGGAAGCATGCATTTTTTTAGATAATAAAGGTTAAACATGCATAAATTCTGGCTCTGCTTACAACTGACCTTTAGGCAGCTGTCTTGGTAAAGTTTTTGATAGAATCTCAAACTAAGTTTATTTTATAAAATTATTGAATCCTTCATTCCTAAGTACATATTTAATTTATAGTGGTAATCTTCTCCCACCGAGAAAGCCTAGTTCACCATCAGACACACAGAAAGGATGAATGGAAGGTCAAAGGGAAGTCTAATTTTGCTTCCAGGTATCTTTCCCAACACATTGAAGTTTCTGACTTTAGGCTTGTTCTTTGGATTATTTAATTTTGCCTTTAAGAGGAAAAACAGGAAGAAAACAAAGAAAAGAAACATTCTGCACACCCTTAGCCAATGTTATTATCTCATTCAGAAAGAGTACTATATTGTTTTTTCAAGGACCAAGAGTTTATCTCTACATTTTTTCTCCATTTCAAAGAAACATGATATTCATGGTGGAAGTTGTAAGGATACTCAGAAAGTAGTTTTATTTAGAGAAAGTGTTTCTAAATTCAGATTTAATCTATATATATTGATCTTTCTATGTATGACTTTTGGCCCATTTACCCAACAGTGCCTTACACGTAGTAGAAAATCAATTATTTGTTGTATGTATGTATGAGTGAATGTATAACAGGCTTCTTGTTGTTTGCTTTTGTAATATTTGAACTGATGTTCAAAGAATCAGAGGAAAGTTTCCAGAACCAAACATTAGATGGAATCTCTGAAAAATTGTTAGAAAGATATGAATGAATGACATAGGAAAAGAAGACATAAAGGGGTGTAATCTGACCCAGGAGAATAACTCCTTGAACTTGTGAAAATCTTAAGATATTAAAAAAAATCAAAGGAATCATCTAATTTGATAAGTGAATCATTGCTGGGGAGGAAGACAATTGGTGATTTGAAAGTTTTCTGAAAATCAATAACTTCAATGTGATAGCATTATTATAATTAAACTATTGTGATAAGGAAAAAATGAGATAATATATATGTTAGGTCAAGATAATTTTACTGCTTTTGTTCAAAGTCAAAAGAGTTTTTGTAAGAGTTACAGAGAAAAAAGTGGATATAAGTAAAATGAGCTTTCAAAAGGTAGATTCCTAAATCCTCTGTACTCTCTGAACTGCACAAAGTTCTCCATCCAACTCTTGGGGAGGAGGAAGGAGACCTATATAGAAGTGAAAGCCCTCACAAGTAGTTCTCCATGTCAGATTACAGTTACTAGCTAAAATAATGCATTATTTCCTTTAAACACACACACACACACACACACACACACACACACACACGTCGTGTGTGTGTGTGTGTGTGTGTGTATGTATGTATGTTATTTTATTCCTTTGCTATATGGCCTTATTTTGATTCTTTGTGCCATGATATGCTAAAATTTCACAGAATATCCTTTTCTCTATTCTGCTGTCAGTTCTGCTGTTAAAAACAGCTGGAAAACCGAAGACATTTTTTGAAGGACATAGAACAATGATCCAAATCTTTTCTAGGTTGAAAGAAAGACTATCTGGCAGATATCAAAGTTTTTCAGTGATGTACTTTGATGTAGGTTAAAACATATTTATGTAAAACAATACTACCCTTATTCGCTTCTTTGACATCAACAATAAAAATTTAGTAGAGGAAACAGAAAACTGTGGATTTTCCATTTGGGGGATGATGGTGCTTTTAAATAACTTTTAAAAAAGAAAACATTTCCAGACTAATGTTAACAATATAGAAAAGCTGTATTTAGAGTTATCAACAATAATACATCTCAGATTAACTTAGTGCTTTAAGGTTTAAAAAAACTACTTTGAAATGCATTATTACATTTAATCTTTACCACAGCCTTATGACCTAGGTAGATGTACATTATTGCCCCCATTTTACAGATGAAGAAAAATAGAAATCTTAAACTTCCCTTATAAAATCCCTTGTTTGGCTTCACAACCTGGCTTCTTCCTATATTTCCAATTTTACTTTATTTTATCCCATTGATATGCTATTAGATCCAGGGTATCCAGATATACTGGCCTACTTACTTCTTGATGGTAGGGACTATATTTTTGACTTTCTTTTTATCCCCAGAATTTAGCACAGTGCCAGGCATGAAGATGGACAGATATAGAAAGATAGCAAACATACATACAGACAGACATAAATGATAGATAGGTAAGTGAACAGAACAATTCCATCTAAAGTAGAATTAGAATTCATCATTCTCATTCAAAATCCAGTGCTTTAATCACTCCATAATGCTTCTTTCTCAGTAGACCAGACCAATATAATATCTTAGTACAAAATTAATCAAAACTATGTCTATTTTAAAGCATGCACACACACATACAAGCACATCCCAAAACTCTTATCTTATTTCAATCCTATTTATTATATACTCAGAAATGAACTTTTGCTCACTATTTAAGTACCATAGCAAGTGAGTTTCTCTTCTGGCAAATACAGTCTTTATGCTGTAGCCTGCTTGGATTTTTGTTAAATCTACATTGGTGACACATGAGAAAATATAGAAGGTTGTGTTCCAGCAAAGGGCATCTTAAAGGACGAGAACAAAGCATAGTTTTTAATGTTCCTGTACTTGTTTTATTTGTCAGAAGTACTGAGTCGTTAAAAAGTCAGAAGAAATGCTTTTTAGAAAAAGATGTATTCCCTTTAGATTAGTGAAGTTTATATAGAAAATATGGAACTCTGAAATCCTAGATACTGTTGTCTCCATTTTGTTGTGAAATCATGTCCAAATCTTTATGACCCTATTTGGGTTTTTTTGGGGGGCAAAGATATTGGAGTGGTTTGCCATTTTTCTTCTCCACCTCCTTTTATAGACAAGGAAATTGAGGCAAATAGGATTAAGTGACTTGCTCAGAATCACACAGCTAATAAATATCTGAGGTTAGATTTGAATTTAGGAAGCTGAATCTGACTCCAGACCCAACACACTGTGCACTATGGTGCCACTTGGATGTCCCAATAGGGGTATCTTTTGAACTTAAGAAAATAACACTAGATTGGAATAAAAAAAAATAATTTTTCGTCTAGACATTAATTCTGATTTTCTCTGTGACCTTGGGCAAATAATTTAAAGCTTCTAAAGTTTTGTTTTTTTACTTGAAATTAAAGGAACAGACTGGATGATTTCTAAAATAATTTATAGCTCTAAGGACATATTTTCTTATTGTTTAAATAATAAGAACTAATATTTGTATAGGATTTTGCAGGTTACAAAAGCATTGTCATACAGTACAATAAATTTGATTCTCACAACAAGTTTGTGAGTGAAGAACATTTATTATTTTAAAATTTCAGTGATCCTTGATTTCTTTAATGTGGTTGATCACTTTACCTATGGAGATCACAAACTTTCAATCCCTTTGTAGAGTTTCCTGAATTACTGTGACCAAATAATTCATCATTTAGTGATGCTAATGATCATTTGAAAATATCCTTATATATAAACTTAGCCAGCCTGGTTTTCAGACAACATAAAATCTGTCACCTGGCCTTCCCTCAATGCCTTTTTGCCTTTGCAGGATGAACCAGATCTTGGTTTCCATTGCTATACTGAGGCATTGTACTTCAGTTGGGGAAAGTTGGTGTTATTTCCATATAGTAATAAAAAGGCTAAAAGAGGCTAAAGGATTCACCTAAGATTACATATTTAATAAGTACTATAATCAAACCCTAAAGTTTTTTGTATTCAAATATAATGACCTTATGGACAACTAGGTAGAGAAATGGATAAAGTGCTGGGCAAAAGTCGGGAAGACACATTTTCTGGAATTCATATATGGCCTCATATATTAGCTGTGGGACTTTGAGCAAGTAATTTAGTTTCGTTTTGCCTCTTCTGTAAAATGAGTTGGAGAAGAAAATGGAAAATCCTTATTATCGTTACCAAGAAACCCCAAATGAGGTCATGAAGAGTCATACACAAATGAAAACTACTGAAACCACAACATTTTGATCTTTCCACTACCCATGCCTAATATTCCTTACTCTGTTATTAAAGATAGTCAAGATTTAACATCTTTTGTTCTGCCTAAATTTCTTCTTCTTTACTGAGTATTCTAGTGTTTTCCCCAATTTTACTTCTTTCTAACCATAGTACATTTTTACTACTCCCATTTACATATAGCTTAAGATCTTAGTTTAATCTCAATAAGTTTTTGTTTCAAAAAATCAAACACTTTAATGGGCATGGTCCAGTTTCAGTTAGTTGAGATATTAAGTGCTTACTATGTAACAGACTATGCTAAATAATCAGGATAGATACAAGGCAAAAATAATACCTATCATCAGGAAAAAACACAATCTAATCAGTAGACAATATATAAATAATTATTTGCGTACAAAACATATACAAGAGTATAAATGGAAAGTCATCTCAGATGGAAGGACACTAATAGTGTGAAGACATGGAAATAGTGAATAGTGTGTCATATATTTAAAAAAACATTTGTAGTCTGGGGAAATTGGATTATAGGATATTTGGGAGGGAGAAAAGTGTAAGGAAAGAGAAGAAAACTCAGTTCACAACCAAGGAGAAATAAATATGAAAGGCAATTCTGTAGGAAGCAAGGTGCTGTGTGCAATCAAGAGCTTATCATTAAAAAAAAAAAAAGATTCAATTAACCTATACCTAGAACTCCCACCAATGTTTTAGATACACAAGAGTTGTACTCAAAATTAAACTTAAAGCAATCTAATTTTGCCAGAATTAAGTAAAAGAGAATGTTTTGAATTATCCTATTTAAGAAATAAGGCTAATACAAATTATACTGTATATGGCTTGCCTTGCAAAAGAAGGTTTTTCTAGAGAAAAACAAAATTTAAGTATTCTGATCCATACATATGTTGCAGCTGGTTAGTGTGAAGGTGGGAGTCTATCCCCATTCCAATTAATTACAGAATGCTTTGATCTCAATTGAGTTAACCAATCATTCAAAAATAAACTAGCTATGAAAAAGTCTTTAATCAATTTATAAAGATCATAAGAATTCAGGGTCATCAGATAAAGACATGGCGCTCTAGGAAATAGCTTTTGATTGGGTGAAGATGATCACTCCACATCTCTTGGGTTACAGATTAAAATAGCAAGCTAATTCAGAAGTAGTGAATACAATGGAAGATAACTCCAGTTTGGGGAGTTGAGGATTGCAGTCCCTTGAGAGTGAATTGCTTAGAGACTATCTGTCTTTTTCCTCTCTTAACTCCATTGACCATGTTACCAGAGTAAATGGGACAATAAAAGACAATATATCCAGCAGGAAGTAGACTAAGGTCAAGCAGATGATCTCCAGAGAAAAAGCAGAGACAAAATTGACCATCTCCAGAGCAATCAAAGAGTCTTAGCATTCTATGGTTAATTAGGATGAGATTGAAACAACACATTTTACATAGGTTTACCTAGCATTCTACTATTTTTATTTGATTCAATATAGAATGTCATGGCCCTCCTACTTTATCAAAAGTCTACAAAAATATGGGGATAGAAGTAAATACATACTAAATAGTAATGCTTTACTATATATATCATATTTATGTACAATGTATATTTATGAATTATGTAATGAATATATATATATATATACATAACTACATTCTACATAAAGTATATATATATATATATATCCAGACATACAGTTTTTCTATATACAAACATTGAGAGGAAAAATAGAAATCCAATATGAACAAAATAAGTTTTAATGCCTCTAGCAGCTTTTGGTAATACCTCAGTCTTATAATGTAAACAAAATATTATTAGTGGCAGCAACTAATTTCAGCCAATCGATTCAGCAAATATCAGCAGATTGATCCTGGAAATTTCAACAAATTGAAATATTAATCATATAATGTTATATGGAATAAGGTGCAACTAAGAAGTATAAAAATTAAAACTATCATTCTGTTCTGGGTTTAGATGTAATGAATAAATGAAAAAGTGTTTTTCAGGCTTAATTTAAAAAAAGATATAATGTTTTAAATAATTTATGGCTAATTCCATAGAGTTGGTGAAATGTTTTTTAAGGCAGTTAGGACTACATTTATTTAATGGAGATTGCACAAGACTTGTACAGACTTGTGGAACCATAGCATTGTAACAACAATACATGCTAATACCTCATGTGTGTCATTTCTCCTTCCCTCCCAAATAGAAGGGTCCATTCACACAGGAAAAAAAGACCTCTTTGTGTCCCAGTGGGCTGCCAGTATGACTCCTGTTCTTTCAATAAAATCAGATCACACTTATTCCTGGTGTTTCTCAGAATATTTCAGTTAGTCCTACACAATTTAGACATTTCATAATAGAAATATCTAATGATTGACTCCTTTTTCTGTTTCCAGAAATATCTTCAATGTCACATAGCTTACAACCATCAACCCTTTCCTTTTTGATAGGTATTTAGATGTACTGAGCCCTACCAAAACTGTTACCTTGATTCCTCACCAGGCAATCACAATTATGCATTTACTCTAATTTCTAGAGAACTGAGCTCCAAAGGTTAGTTATTTCTACTCCTTTTCAGAACCTAACTCAATACCTATGGGAATTTGTAGGCAATAAAACCAAATGGGGATTCACTTGGCCAACTTACTTCTGTTATTGGGACATTAGATTTGCTTGAAAAAAAGAACATAGAATATCCTCTTTTAAGATGATGAGTCTCTTAAGGACAACACTAGTAAAAGACCAGTACCTCCTCTTCATCATTGTTAGTCTTATAAACAAGTTTCCATTTTCATCAGAATGGACCTTCATGAGAAAAAAAACAAATAGCCCCCCCAACTGATGAAATGGTAAATAGAAAAAAGAAAAAATGAAACAAAACAAAAAGAACTTAAGTCACAATCTGATGTGGTAATGAATAGAAGAAAGGCTTCCAGATGTGGTTGAAGAAACATAAAAAGGATATGTTCTTTCAAATCTGTAATGCCCTGCTATATTTTAGTATTTTTTGAATTTTATCTTCTAGGAGCTGTTGAAATGTGGTATGATGATCTATTCAGATAACATCCTAATTTTGTGAGTAACAAGCTTCAATTCAGTTCATTCAAATTTTCATATGCATTACCTTGAAATAAAACTAGGAAGGTATCAATTAGTTAGGAAGTAAATAAAATTTCTTAGGATCTTAATAGGGTAGTGGACAGTTAGAATGTATTCCCACATGTGAAATGTGAACTACAACATAACATTTTCATTCTCCCTATCAATGTTTGCTTGCATTGTGTTTCCTTTCTCTGATTTTTCTTTCTTGTAGATATGATTTTTCTTGCACAACAATGATAAGTGTGGAAATATGTATACATATATTCGATTTGTCAAGTATTTTAACATAATTAACATGTAGTGGATATCCTGCCATCTAGGGAAGGGGTGGGGAATAGGGGAAAAATTTGTAACAGAAAGCTTTGTAAGGGTCAGTGTTGAAGAATTACCCATACATATGTTTTGCAAATAAAAAGTTTTAATTAAAAAAAAAGAATGTATTCCTAGAATGTGGATGCAGTACTACCTTAGGAATCCCCAAGGCTATGAAGGAACTTGGTAGATTCCTAATCTCTGCAAGTATTAACCATGATGAACTAGTAAGGAATGATATCTGATGATCCTTTTCATGGACAGGCTTAAGGTCAGCAAGGCAGCCTAATTGCAAGATATCAATGAATGAGCATTCAAGGAACTAAAGAAAAGGTTCATAGTTACCCATCCTTTTATTACGTGCAGATCCCAATGCCTCTTCATGGTTGAAAGTGATGTATCACTTAAACAAAGGGTTATATAGCAACAAATTCATCTGAGCCTTCACCTACTTCTGAAAAAAAATTCTGGCCCTCTGATTTTATCAATATTGGGAACTCTTAGTATGGAAATTCTATCAATAGACATCAACAACTCATTTACAACTTAAAAGTTTTAGACAATTTTTCAGGCACTGAAGCTAGTATCAAAACAGATGATATTTGTATTTATGTTTCTGTATCACTATTGTGTTCTGATTCTGCACTTTCATTCAGTGAAGAATGAGTCTCAAATACATTACTAAACATTCAGGGCTTCCTCTGGCTATTTTAGGCGATATCCTGACTGTGACATGATGACCAGTAAGGCAGCTTTGAGTATTCAAAATGCTGTCATTGTTTACCAAGGCAATTTGGTCAACTTGGGTTTACCAGGACATTATTCACTACGTGCACATGTGAAAGACATGTTCATGGGCCCATGGATTATTTGGGGACAAACTAAAGAAAGATATTTAATCTGTAGGTTACCCTGTATGGGACCAAGTCATCCAGCCAATAAGCAGGTGGATGATGGCCACCAAAAATTCAGGGAGTCACTGCTGATGGAGAACTGGATCTATATTTTCCCTATAAAGAGCCTTTATTCTACCTAGTTTTCCAAGACATTTTTGAATTTTGCTACCAGTCTTTTTCATCCCTCATGTACTTAATATAGTGGACTTCTATCTCTCCCTTCCCATCTCCCTAAGAATTTACCTTAAATTTCATTGAGCATTGCTGTATAAGGACCATATTAACCTTAGGATTTATCCTCCAAGGGACCTCCAGTGGTTGTGGAAGGATAATTAATAACTTATGCTATTCTGTATTTTAAATTATATTAAGAGATGATTCTGGTAGTGAGTTTATCATTAAAACTATAGGACAAAGGAAAAGACCTGGAAATCAACTTAAAATTTCCATGCCTCAGTACTTCATAAATTGTACCATCATAAGTTCTAGCTCTGTTGTTTCTGTATGTCCCATAGAAGGATGCAATAGTATATAGATAGTTGTGTATCTCCAGTCTTACAAATGGAGATGAGAGTCAAACGATCCATAAATATGAAATGTATGCTCAGCTTGAAGAGCACTGAAAGCCTGTTCTTGTCTGGGTTGATACTTCTGGCACCTTGGCTGAACCCCTCAACATTCTTCCCATTTACCCCTTTCCTTTGACATAACTTGGAATCTTTACTGGACATCCATCTCAGTCATCACAGCATCCTCTGTTGCTGCACAATAATCCCCAGATACTTGTACAAAAAGGATTTCCATTTCCCCAACATCTTTTTTTCTTTCATGCCATTTACTATTTCCTCCCCCAATTACTTTTTCAAGAGATATCTGGGTGGGTGCCATTTTTGCCTGTTCTATATATCTGTTTGTTCCCTTAGAGCAGCTGCCAATTTGTGATCAATTTTGATTTGGTAGTCTAGAAGTCAGGTCATCAAGCATTTAAGTGGTTATTATGTACTGTAGAATACACAAGGATTAGAGAAAATATACAAGGATCAGGGGAGAAAACATGGAAAAGTAAACTGAAAAAGGGTCTGTGGCTAGATTTGAACTCAGGTGTCACTGACTCCAGGTGAGGCACTCTATCTTCCTGGTACCATCTAGTTGCTACATGGTAGATGAAGGCCAAAGAATCAGAAGTCAGTCCCAGAGAGGAGAGAAGGCAGGACTGACCTATGCACTTTCTTAACCAATAGAGATTCTTGTAGAAATTGACAGTGCATAGCAAAATAGTGGAATGTACTTCCAGTCTGAGAAGAAGGAAGAAGTGAACTTCCAGGATGGGGAGGCTGCTGTAACATGATGGAGAAAGACATTAGAGTAAAGAGTGGTACTCAGGAGAGAAATAGCTGACAAGATTGTTATTCCTTTTTTCTGGTGTTAACTTGACATCCTTAATCCTCAACAACCTGAATAACTGATCTTCAGCAAATTACAGAGGTAGATTTTTAAAGAGAGGGGTTGGAAAAAAGAGGGTTGTTACTGAATATAATTAGTTTAATTACCTATGAATAAATGCATTAACATAATTATAGAAAGCTTTCTGAGATTTCTGATAAGATTACAGACTCTGTGAGAGAAGGGTCTATGCTAGTCTTCATCTTTTTCTCTTAGTGCCCATCATAATAATACCTTGCAAATAATCATTCAATCAACCAAAAGAGCATTTATTGGACACCAACTGTCTGCCGGGTACTGTACTAAGTTCTAGGTTTACAAAACCAAAAATGAAATAGCCTCTATACACAAACATTTAATTATATCCATAATCAAAAGACATTATTAAATATTTGTTGAATTGAATTAAATGATACCCAAAACCCAGAAACTTTTGAATTCAAATATTAAGATTCATGTTAACTGAAACATACCCAGAAGCTTAATAAATTTCAGAGGATCAGAGATCAATTGATTTGATGGTGGGGAAAAAAAGTCTTTTCAGAAACTTTCCTCTCCCACGGTTCAAATTTAAGTACACATCACTGTGTTATACATAACATTTGTGGAATATTTAAGTTCAGCACAGCTTGCGTTTATATAGCACTTCAAAATTTACTTTGCAAAGTACTTCACAAATATTTCATTTTATCCTTACAACAACCTTGAGAGGCAGGCACTATTATTTTCTCTATTTTACAGATAAAGAACCCAAGGTCAAATATCTTGCCCAGAATCACACAGCTAGTATGTGTCTGAGGCTGGATATGAACTCCTGATTCCAGGTTTCCACTTTCCACTGTACCTCTGAGCTACCTCAGTATAGTCAATAACAAACAATACTCCCCTATTCTTAACTTCTGCCAAATAAAGCAACATTATTATCATCCTGTGTTCAGATAGCATCCAGATCCTATTGGCCCACATTATCTTAAAGCTCTAGCTGACTCACCTCAAACAAAGCCTAGCAGATCATTATCCTCTTTGATGTGTGGAAGTGAAAGCAATTCTATCATGACTTGAATTGTCACAGTGCTACAAGATAAACTAACATGAGTGTGCTCTTTTTGAATGCAGGGAACTCCTAAGGCCAGTAGGCAGTTGCCAACAGCAACAGCCTGGACAAACATCAGCTAAAGCAGCAAACACAGTGATAATTTTCTTATGTGCCCAAGATGGATAAACTACATGCCAATTCTTTTCAACTGGATCTCTAACATGGATAAGTGACATGGTATCACACTTAAAACACACAAAATAATAACATAGGAAAAGCAATATATAGGATGCTACCCACTCTCTTCTAAGATAAAATAACATGGGAATGACAGCTACTCAGGAATTGTGAATGTTTTATAAATCTCTAGGTTAAAAAAAATCTTTGCAAAAAATCTTGAATTGTCTTTGCAGACTTTAAAGTACTTTAGGAGTATAAATTATTATTCTCATTATGAAATATACCTGGAAGCATAAATGGGTAGGAAAATCATGAAGGATTTGGGTTGAAGATGATCACTAATTAGGAACTTCTTCAAGGGACCAGAATTGGATATATCACAGGATTCTGAGCTTTCTCAACAAATCTTTTAGAATAATCTTAACAATTCATATTAAAAAAGTCTAAGTTTTCAATGGTATTGGAAAGAAGCCTCATGATCAAGATAGGAGCATTTTCCTTCTGGACCTCTATCTTTTTTTGTTATTGTTTTGTTTTTACTCTAGAAGGATCTGGGTTGAAGATGATCACTAATTAGGAACTTCTTCAAAGGACCAGAATTGGATATATCACAGGATTCTGAGCTTTCTCAACAAATCTGCTTTAGAAGATTTGTCCCCACTATTAGACATAAATCCTGAATCCAGGATAGATGAGGAATTTGCTTTAGAATTAGAGTTGCCTTAAGGGTTTAGGAACTTAAAGTCCTAGTATACCTTTTTGTATTTATGGGTCTGATTGGGTAAGACTTAAGTGTCTAAGAATTAAAAACACAAACAAAGCAGAAATTGCCTCATACCTTCTTTGGAACAACAAATTTGTGGTGTAATTTGACAGTTTATTTTGGCTAATTATATTCTTTTGATCCCCTTCTTTATGATCAGGTTTTCTAATCTTGCCTACAACTATGACTTGTCATTACTTTTCCTATGTTTGAGTCAACTGTGCATTGAAGTTGTTCTATCAACTGTGGGCATTCAACAAAACTCCAGGAACCAGTCCTCAGTGATTGCTATGTCCTGTTGTATTCTGTATGCCAACCAAGTTCATTGTTCCCCTGACGAGAAGAGAGCAATTTTAGATATAAACATACTTTCAGAATTGGCACCAAACAGGTGCACAAAATATTTACTTCTTCATAGTGATTCCTTCAATATTATAACTTCTCTCACTTCCCTCAAATGATTTAGCCTGACAATCTTATTGTCAGGAACCTAAGAACAAAGACTAAGTTCTCTAGGTATAGATTTCTGAGAGGGTCTTCCTAATATTGAGCAAGGATAAATGATTTACCAACTCCAGCTGACATATAGATTGTCTTGTTTTTAGCATACTTACTTCCCACTAGTTACAGCCATTCTCAAAAAAAAGGAAAAAGTAAAGTTTTCATTTTCCTCATTATTCAACATACTCTTTCCCTTCTGCTACATATATTACAGCCTCCAGTAAGCTTCACTTACTATATTTTTACTATATCCTTGTATGGTCTTGCCACCACTTTTTATTTCCATCTACTGACATTCAAAAATTTTATTCTACTCAAGTATCCTGCCTTCTCCTTCACTATCTTTCAATTAACTCCAACCAGTATTTATGAGTACCTACTGGAATTGGGCTAAGAGCTATAAGTAATATAAAATACATATAAAGCACTGATCTAGTCCTGAAGGAGCTAACCATCTTGTTGAGAACAGGAGGCAAAAACATAATGCAATTAAAGAAAAGGAATAAAAAAACCCCTATGCTCCCTAGAGGAAGACAGGTTATATGTTGACTTCCAGGATTTCTCTACAAGAATAGATTTTAAAATCAACTTACTTGATTTGGGTTTTAGTCTATTATAAGGAACTGGGAAGCTGATTCCTTCTCTGCTCAGCCAATGCAATCAGAGTATAGTTCAAATAATGAAGTTTTAAATATGTAAACAAAATAGTTGTGCTGAGATTATTTTATATGAACCTCTTTGTGCAGTTGGGTGGCACAGCGGATAGGGTATCAGATTTAAGAGTGGAAAGATTAATCATCTATAGTTCAAATCTGGTCTCAGATACTTAGTTGTGTGATCATAGGCAAGTCACACCTTTGGTTACTTTAGTTTCCTCATCTATAAAATGATCTGGAAAAGGAAATGGCAAAGCACACCAGTATCTTTGTGAAGAAAACTCCAAAGGGTAACAGAGTCAAAAAGTTTAAAATGATTGAAAAATACTATACTTCCTTAAGTGAGTCAAGAAAGAAAGCAATGTGATTGAAGGAGATGATCAGTTATATCCATTGGGTATAAAAGAGTTCTCAGTTCATGGATGAATCAATCTAAAGGCAGATTTTTACAGAAAATTTAACAATTTACACAAAGTCACATGAGAGAAGAATCAACTTCAAGGACTTCAACCCCCTTATGGCTGAGAGAGCAACTGGCTATAGACTCTTTTAAAAAAGTGTTGATACTCTCTGAGCCTGAAAGAAAGATTGGCTTTAGGGGAACTTCATGACAATGCTATGAAAGGAGAAAAAGGATTCCAGTAATAAGATATTAGTTGTTCCTGGCTACATATGTCCTTTATATTTGTTCTTCACCACCACTGTTCTAAAATAAGCCCACTATTTCCCCTGGACTCTAAAAATTTGTATGAGAGCATGTCTTATACATGGAGTGGATATTTTTGCACCAGATGGTCTTAACTATTGTTCTTGTTCAGTCTCATCCAACTCTCATAGTACAAACAATATTGTTAATGGGCTTTTCTTTAAGTGGTTTGCCATTTCTTTCTTCAATGGATTAAGACCAAGAGAGGTTGTGACTTGCCTGGGATCACACAGTTAGTAAGTATATGAGACCAGAGTTGAAGTCAGGTCTTCATGACTCCATATCTAGTGTTCTATTCATTAAGCCATCTAGCTACCTCTGTTCTTACCATTAAATCTTCAGTAAATACCCTTTTCTAAAAAATCTAATTTTTAGAACAGATTTCTATTCTAATTTTTTTCTATTCAATACAAAGATTTCTAAAAATCTAATTGAAGCATGGCTTACTGATGTTAAGGGAAAATATATTAAGGGGAGAGCTCTAGTATGAAAATACTAGAAAATCAGCCCCTTTGCAACTATCCTTGTTTAAAAGTAGTGCTCTGGGGTTACAGCCTCCAAATATAAATATAAGTAGGTGGAGGGAGCTTAGGGGAACTGCTATAATATATTTTCAGTATTTTGACTGACAATTGTAAAAACACTGGAACAAATTACAAAGGGAAGGGAGAAAATGTGAGGTAAACACATATGACATTATGTGGGTTAGTCTTGTTTTTTTTTTAATCTTTTAGCTTCCTCTCCTACATAGCCAGCTATCCCACATTTAAACATCATTTACCTGAAACAACATGAGGAGTCCCCATTGTTGTTTGGCATTTAATCCCAAAATTTTGATCCAAACCAAAAGTTGCAATTCTGTGATACTAGGCCAAGAGCATGGATTGTCAAAATGCTGCTCTGGTACTTTGAAGACTGCTGCAATAAAAGACCCAGATAGCTCCCCTGTATGATGGCAGAATAGGCTAATTCTTTCTAGTACTTGTATATCATGAAATACCCAGAGTATTTTGTGATCAGGCCACATGTTAGCTAATGAAAAATCTTGTCATAAAAACAAGATATATTCTCATTTTTTTCCTGGAATGATTTTGGTGCAGTATCTCTGAGGAGAATGAAATATAAACTAAATGATCTTTTAAGATCCTTCCAACATAATACTCTCATGATATAATAGTTTTATCTTTTTTTCTGCATAACATTTCCTTGATTGTAATATTGATTATGTCTTTTCCTCAGCACAGAATAGAAAGCTATATCCATAAGAGATTCTAGTGCTTGTAAAAATATGTCAATAATAAAATCCAAATTGACAATATGGACAATTCTAGATGCTCTTCTGAAAGAGTGCTATGGGAACTTTAATACTTAAGCAAAGTGCCCCTGCACTGTCTATAAATATACATGAAGCTACTGTATTTCAAGTAACCTTACCACCCTGAAACCATCTAGAGAAAAAGCTCTTAATAACAGTTTGATGACAATCTGGAGTCACTGTATCATTGTGGTCCTATGTCTAAGGGTGCCTTCAGATTTCAGCAGTGAGGGAGGGGGGTAGTCACGTAGACATTTTATTTAAAATTCTGATCCTATATCCACATATAATCATCCTAGACTTATTATAAAATGTGTTAAAACCACATTCTTTTGAAAGTGTGCTTTCTAGCATTTAAAAGCAATAAAAGTGACCTGTAAATGGATCCATATTAAAACTTATAACCTAAAAACATACTTAAAAGAAGGAAAGTGCTATATAAATCCAATAAATATATAAATAATAAATTTCATCTACTGGACGAAAGTGGCCTGATATAAGTAGAGCCTAGATTTTAGAATTCTTGATTAATGCTGTACCTAAATCAGTCCAAATTACCTAGAAGAATGAAAAGGATAAAATAGCATAAGATCAAAGGATTTAAGATTCAAGCCTAGAATGGAATAATGCCTAGAGATCACCTATTCTGATCCTTTTAATTTTACAGTTGAAGAAAACCAGACTCCTAGAGGTGAAGCAACTTTTCTAATCTTACTAGTTAGGGCTGGTTTTATCATTTGTCAAATCAGTTCATAAGCTTTGTTTTCTAATCCTTCCTATTGTAAGGTCAATCAATCAATAAACATCGATTAAGTACATATTACTTCCCAACAAAAATAGGGCCCCCCCCAAAATGTTCTTTGGCTTTCCCTCACAGATCCAGGCTCCTCCTGCTCTAGAGTGTTCTAATGGGAAGCCTTAAGGGCTTCTAAGACACTGGGTCAACCCATTACTGACTAGAGTCTCCTTTCTTTTGTTAGGGTTCTATAACTAACCACTTAATCACTTATTATTATCTTCAAAGATACAGCAAGAAAAAACTCACAAATATTTCCCCCCATATTCAGATAATATTCTCTCTCACAGTACCCTGATATCTGTGGAAGTAACACTAAAAACTTAGCTCAAGTCCTACATAGAATTGATTCCACCAAATTCATGGCATTGCTATTATAAGAACTCATATTTAGCTTCTTCCAAAGAGAGAATCAAGCAAGCTAATGGGATCTATATCTGTGTCAGACCACTATTACATTATATGACTTGTATAGAACCATTAAAATAATTCATTCTTACTAAAATGGCTACATACTCCTGGAAGTGTGGTCCATTAGTAAGAGTATTAAACTTGTAGTATTGGAGTCCAGTATCCTTTCAACCTTGAGAAATTCACTTCTTTCTGAGCCTCAGTTTAGTAATTTATAAAACAAGAGGACTAGACTAGAGGATCTCTAAGCTTTAAATCTAACATTCTAAATACTATTAAACTTGATTCTCTATCAGCCAAACATGTGGTCAGAAGAATGAGTCAAAAGGCAGCCATCCAAAGACCTAGTTGACCACAAATAGCTCTCAGGAGCTTGAAAAAGCTCTCTGCCCTTTCCCAAATTTCTCACCTTTAGCATGCTTGACATATACAAAACAAAGGTTCTTTTCATTTACTATTATTAGGAAACTTTCAATCTTTCTCCCAGTATCTCAGTAGAGATGCTTTTCTCAGACTTATCTAGTTGACAATAAATTCTGAAGAGAGAAGATACCAAGTGAAGTTTCCATGGGCAAGAACATAATATAGATAAATAGGCATGATGAGAGCATGAGAAATAATTCATTCCAATCAGTATTAATCAATAGAATCATACCAAAGTTCTGTGTATAGTCACAGAGCCGTGAGCTGAAGATTCTAAGTTCACATGCCTAACTATAGGAAGTTAACTAAAGATCCCCTCAGCCTTGTTATGCCTTCTCATTGTGACGAAGCCCAGTGTGCAGAGATCACAACAAAGTGGAAAATCCCCCCAAATAATTTTGCACCTCCAGACCAAGTACTCATCAAATGGAAACATTTAGGTCTATTTGACCATTTAGATCACTCACTGACTGATAGATTCACCCAACTTGTGATACTGCTTATAGTCATATTTTAGCCTATGTATTATATATTAACCAATGGAATAACTGTTCTATATTTAGCATAACTACAACACTATAAAAGTATAGCCCTAAGGGGAAGTGATATCTCAGATCGTGAGGAAGATCTGAAATCCACTTCATTAGAGAGGGCCATAGACCCTTTAATAAAGTGGCATTGGCTTAGACCTCTGTGCGTCATATTGTAGGTGGGATAATTTTAATCCTCACAGGCACAAGGAGAGACTCTTGGACAGAGAAAATTAAAGATTGATTTTGGGGTGTGTGAGTGTGTGTGTATGTGACATTGGGGTGAGAAACAGGTAAATTTAATGGTAATTGTGAGAGGAATCCTAACATTGTCATTCAGTAGAAAAAGGTCTTTGTAGAGTTACAAATAGACTAAGACTAAGAATAGAAGCAAAAGGAAGGAAGAGGTACAACCATGAGTTTATGTGCCCAAATATTTGCCCAGATGTGTAGCTATTACAACTTTATTACCAGGAGTAAGCTACTGTGAAAATCCAGTGAGAAATTCTATTAATTGGCAGTTATAGAAGCTGCATGCTACAGATGAATAACTCACTGCTTGACCTGGATGTAAGCCAGGTTGAAGTGGAGGGTCTCAGGAGATTCCCCTCTGTGAATGCAAGGATTGCATTAGTGCATTCTGCATAACCAGAGAGGAAGAATATGGGTGATTGATGTTTCTTTGGCAGCAAATATTATATATAATTTTGCATAATAGTAATGGCTTATTATAGAGTATGAAATGCTCTATATGAGATCATTTAATCTGTAGAACATTTCTGGTGAGATAGTTAAGTACAAGTATCATTACTTCTTTTTTATAGATGAGGAAATTGAGGACTGTCAGAAAGGTTTAGTTTTTTTATTTTTCAAGTTCACATAGTCAGTAAATAATACTCAAGTCTACATCTCCTCATTCCAAATCCAGCATGCTTCTAAGTGATGAAAGGGGATACTGGAATCATCCTGAATATGTGTTATGACCACAAATCATTTACTAACAGAGCATCACAGATTGAAAACTTAGAAGAGACATTAGAATTCATCAGATCTATCCCCTCTTATTCTGTAAGTAAAAAAAAAAAAGTATGGTCAATAACAAATAAGTGATCTGACCAAGGTCAGACAAGAAGCAAATGATGAGCTTGACTTTATATGTTCCTCACTAGTCCCTTCTAAAGCACTGTTATCATATCTCCTCTGGCTGAGTAAAGCAACAATCATGGTTTATACATTTAAAATAACATTAAGATTCCAAATGTTATGAGGCGTTTTTTTGTTATTTATTTACAACATTAACTATTCAGCTATTTAAATGTAATAGACTGTACAAAAACTGAATCTGCTTACTATTAATTTGATGAAAAGACAGCAGCAGATGAATCCTGAGAGAAAAAGTCTCTAAACTTCAGAAAATGTATGATATAATCAAGCATTGTTTCTGTGGAACAAATACTGGAGCTAGGTTTAATTTTAAGCAACAGTTAAAAGATATGTTTCTCTGCCTCCCATTCTATGCATTTCCATTTAAATTCCTGCTATCTGTTTAAAAGCCATCAAAGTTCCTTCTCAGACATACCCAGTATTTTTCTCCTTTTTATTTTTATTTTTTAATTTTTTTGGAGGGGGTGGTTCTCTATAGTTCTTGCTGTCTCAGAAGGCCTGGGACATTTTAA
Organism: Myrmecobius fasciatus; assembly: GCA_023553655.1. Lineage (NCBI taxonomy): Eukaryota > Metazoa > Chordata > Mammalia > Dasyuromorphia > Myrmecobiidae > Myrmecobius > Myrmecobius fasciatus. The sequence continues at coordinate 60,427 of JAJPUD010003232.1, forward strand.
AAACTGATTATTTAATTAAATTTGAAATAAACAATCATTCATCTACATTTTCTTCTCCTTGGAGGCATCAATCCTAAACAAAGAACACTTAGTACAACTTGTGTGGTGGAGGCAGCCTGGATTTAGAACTAAAGGATTTAGAAACTAAAAGGCCATTCAGTCCAACCCTCTCACTTAGAAATGAGAAAATTGAATCTAAAAAATATTTATTGACTTTTTCAAGTCACTCAGATAGGACGTAATTAGCATTTAAAGTCACTGACTCCAAACCCAGGACTTTTCCTCCTAAGTATGAATATGGGCAATCTTCCCTTACTTCTGTTAACATACTTTAGTACATTGGTTGGGATGGGAGTATCTTATGCAGGATTTTCTCATATACAGAAGGAAAGAAGGGAGGAAAACATTTATATCATGCATATTATATGCTAAGAACTATATAAACATTATCTCATTTGATCCTCACAACAAAGAAAATGAGGCAGAGTTTAAATAACTTGCCCGAGTTCATACAGCCAGGATGGCTCCAAGGCTGGATTTGAATTCAGGTTTTCCTGACTCCAGACCCAGAGTTGTATCCATTGTGACACCTCCTTTCATAGAAATATGCTGATTAATCAAAAGAAAATAATACATAAAGGGAAGTGGAATAAAGGATATTATTAAAGGCGAATGTGAGCTGAAAAGATGTCATATTGTGAGAGTGAGAGAGATCCAAGGACAGACCACTGGATCTAATGCTATAATGACAATGTCAAGAGAACACATACGAAAAAAGGCTCCCAAGATACTGTCTGAATTTCCTGGACAAACTTATAGGAAGAAAAGGGTGAAAGTAACATAAGATGGGTGGACACAACAGAGCTGAAGTTTGCATTGTTGGGGCCATATTAATGAGATCACAAAGCCATTTGAATAAATGATAACTTCTCAAATAGCAGGATTGGAGCTTCTAAAATATTTCTAGTACGTGATTTAAAATATATAATGACAGTATGACATAGTTTTAAATAAATAAAATATTTTCATTATGCTTCTAATATAGAAAAATAAAATAAAATGCTTTTAAAAATGAAAGTTTTCTCATAGTTTTCTATGAATATAGGACAAAGAAGGCAATTATGTATTTTTGTTATTAATACAGTTACATTGCAAAAGTTATACCAATACAATAAACTATTATAAAAATAATGCAATATTTTAAGGATAAAATTATGAACATCATACAATAGAATTAGACAAACACCCAATTACAGCACAATAATTTCAGGAGAAAATGTGGTGTCTCTATCTTGGGATGGGAAAGTATATTTGTGTGGCAAACATGTTTGTTATGAAGTTCAGAGATCTGTATTTGAGACAATTTACCTCTGTTCCATATTTGGACTACTTTCTACTCTCTTCTGAGCACCAGAAGTCATGGAAGATGGACTCAGTTAACTCCTATATAAGATGGGTTTCAGCCTAAAGTAGTAATTTATTGGACTGGATGAAAAAAGTTAAGGAAAAGATTCAACTTGAAAGAAATCTTTGCCTTGGAAATTTTGGAAATTGAAATGTTATTTTGGATATTGGATATATGGATACTGAAATGTATGTTAATATATATCATTAAGACTTCTGATTTTATTTCCCAATCTACTTGGGAAATACTTGTACTTAAATTGTACACTTAAATTATGACCTTGAATAAAGGTGACTGGGTTAAACAGTAGCTGTGAATGGATTGAAAGGGATTCAGCATGGTCACACATCATTATTGATATATACTTCCAACTAAGAACTTAGGACACAGCAGTGGGAATGGAGTATAGGATGACTGACATTAATGTGTCCCAAGGTCCTGACTCTTTATAGGATCCAGATTGCTACAATCATTACTTTTGTAATTGGGAGTAACAATAATTCATTAATTATGAAAACACTTGAGAGTGAAGAAGAGGTCAAAAATGTTTTAAATAGTATTTAAAAGTTTTACTTTCTCCCATGGGAATCTTTTAGGGAAGAAGTAAGAATAATTGGCTGTGTCCCATTCTGAAGGACAGCAGCTGACTAAATATTTTGTTTTACTCTGACTTTACTCTTCCAGCTTGTCACACAAAACTGTCAGTTAGATGAGCTACTTTTTTGTTGATACACATCCAAACTGATTAAAAAAGCAAAGGGGAAATAGAATCAGTGGAATGAAATTCTACAATACCATTGTATCTGAACCCTTAAATGAAATGGTGTTTAAGACCTATAGTGCTGACCATAGCAATTATATTCATTACAAAGTTATAAAGCAATACATAATTGGCATATTATTCCTTCTTTATGCTCAATGTTTATGTTTATGTTAGACAAGTACTCACAAATTTACATTCTAGTGATTTCAGAAAAAAGAGAAAATCCAGGCTTCTATATTTTTAAAAACATGCAATTTCATCCATATAGGTTATTCCATCAATAGTGGATCATAACTATAATATATTTCAATTATTTTGATGAAATGAATTTTCTTAAAGTTAGCTAGAAGAGTACTTTCTAGTAATAAACCCTACTTAATTTCAATATGCTGGTCATCATAAAGTAACTGGTCTATCACTAAGTTGTTACCCAAAGCAAGTAAGTCTTTCCAGATGGGTAATAACTGCCAGAATTTATTTTCTTCTGGCATTTCCTTCAGGAACTGATGCCATTTCCAGGCCACAATGAGGTGTCAGAGCAGTGCTTAGTAAAGGAATGAAATCCAAAGAGTAAGCCACATTATAAAATATTTATTTCTTCAGTTTAAAGAAACTCTTCCAAAGGTAAGAATACAAAAAGCATTTGTCAAAAAAAAGAGTCAAATTTTACCAAAATGCAAGCCTCCAATTTGAACAACTATAAAACAGAGAATAGCATAGGGGTAGTAATTGCATGGAGATAGGAAAGCCAAGGTTCAAACACAGTTTCTGAGGAAAGTCACAACCTCTACATGCTTCTGACAATTTTCTTGGACTTTTATGTTGATGTTTCATCTCCACACAAGGATGTATTTGTAAAGCACTTTGCAAACCTTCATGTGCTGTATACATGTATTAGCTGTTATGATTATTGTTACTGATGTTACATTAAGTTCAAAAGAAAGAAATGCAATTTTAAAAAAAGGCTTGAGTTTGAGTAGATGATAGAATGTTTATAAGGCATACAATCTAATCATAATAGATACTTAGTTTAGTTAAATTAGATTAGATCTAGTTAGATTGAGACTTAGTACCATAAAGTTTTTTTTGTTTTTAACTCAATAACTTTTAAAGACTACATATTATTAAGACTTGAAATGATTATAATGCATGCTATGAGAAAGGCACAACCCTGATTCATTCACAGATCCTTTATGGACTGAAGTATTTAATGAAACAGGAGCAAATGTATATAAAAAAGTAATGAAATTTGCTTACCAAATTGGCTTATGTTTTAAAGTCATTATTAATGAAATTTGGAAAAAAATATCTTAGTAGCAACAACTTTAAAACCATTTTGCTACTGTTTTTTATATCAAAGCAATCAATTAGAAACCTTTTTTTATATGTTCCAAATTTGAGTCATATGATTGATGCAGACTGGAAGCATGTTATGAAATTTAAAAAAATATTTAGTCATATATATGGAAATATACATGCCCATCTGTAGTCACAGGCAATTCTGTCCATAAATAGAGAAGCTTTTAGGAGAATTCAAAATCATTATTAGTTCTTATTTGAAATAAACCAAATCAGTAACCCAGTAACTAAATAAGAACTAGTTCTATTGCCTTTTTCTACTTTTTAAAGACATAAAAAAACCCACCTTTCTTTATTTCTTTAATACCTCATGTTGTATTAATGCTTTAAAGTTATTCAAAACATTTAAATTTACTTTCTCATTTGATCTTCCAATAAACCCAGAAAGTAGATGAGAGAGATTAATAGATTGATTTTACAGATGAAATTAATATGTGATTATTCTAAGCTCAGATGCTACTAAGTGACTGAATTGGAAGTAAGCCTCAGGTCTTCTAATTCCTTCCAATGTCAACAAAGATCTTCTATTGAGTTCCTTATTTTAAGTTACTTTGCTTGTCACATGCTAAAATTATGATGATGCCTAGATTTGTAATAACCCTATCTCTGAATGCATTGACACTTCAGTTGAAGTTTGTATGGGTTAAAAATCATAACTACCTACACATATATGGGCTCTATAACAATAACAGGGTAGAAAAGACCTACAGAAATAATCTAGTTCGTCTTCTAGCCTCTAAGCAAGGTTTACATATAGCTAAGTTTGCTTATCAGAATAACAAACAGTTGGTGGGAGAAAAAAAAAGCAGAGGAAAGCACAGACTGTGACTATACAGAATAAATGAAGTAGAAAATCCAGGCAATTATACACTGCAGGCCAACAAACAGCAACATTTCTATTTGCTGGAAGGGAATTCATTTCAACATTTATTAAGTAAATTTGCAGAAAAGTGTTAGGCACAAGGGGGAGAGATACAAGATTTAGAAAAGATATAGTTCCAGTCCTCAAAGATATTTTAATGTAGTTAGGGAGCTATAACACATATAATAAAAAGTACCTTCAGAAAAACAAACATATGTAAATGAGAAATACAATATAAAAATCTTACATAAAGTCCAAAGAGGAAGGAAAAAATTACTGCAGTTATAGGGATGAGGAAGCTTCACAGGGGAGATGACATTTGTCCTGAGGTAAGCATATAACAGAGGTATGAAGAGGATGAGGTGGTGGGGAGAGTTCTCAGCAATAGCAAAAAGCTTGAACAAAAGCCTATAGTTGAGAAAGTGCCCAGTATGTATAGGGAATAGTGAGTAGTCTTGTCTGGCTGGAGAACAACTTTCTGAGAACAAGGATTATTTGCCTCTTCTGTTTGTCTCCTAGCACCTACAAAAGTGCAGGGCACTTGGTTTTGTAAAGCCTGTGGACTCCTTGGAATGATGTTCTTAAATGAACAAAATAACAATATATAGAATTAATAGGAAACCAATGAAGCCAAATATAATTATTAATTTTATTTAAAGTTAATAGACCTTACATTAACAAACTTCAAAGGAGGAAATGATCAGTAATGTAAAATACTACAAAGAGGTCAGTTTACAGTGAAGGAAGACTAAATAAATTGCGCTGCATTTGGTGATAATGTCCTTCTGTTTTCTGTTTCCTCATCTATAAAATGGGGTTAATAATAATTTGATAATTATTAATTAATTGTTAATAATTGTTGTGAGATTAAAATGTAATATGTTTACAAATCTTGCTATATAAATGTAGTTGTTATTCTTACCATCATCCTTGTTGTTATTAGTAATAATAATAATAAAAGGCAGGGATAGACTAGGGTTGAGGGAGGAGGGAGCTGTAGAAAAGGACATTCCAAGCAAAGTAGAAACTATGTGCTTAGGTTAATTTCTGAAGAATAATGTCTAATTCAATTTGACTGGAATCAAAGAGGAGAAAAGGTATAAAATGAAGGTTCAGCCAAATTGTAGGGTGTTTTTTTTTTACTGGATTAACTGGAACTATTTCTGTCAATGACAACACCATTCACCTAATTTCACTATATTCAGCACCTCGCTCTTATTTTAACTAACCCCTGTTCCTTGCTCTTCATATCTACTGAGTTAACAAGAAAGCTAAAATGGAATAGTTACCAGTGGGACATTTTGATTATCTCCAACTGGTCTTTAGAAATGGGAACTTGAAGTTTGGTAGAAAACTCAATGTTGAATATGTTGATTAGAAATTAAACAAAAATAATATTTGAAGTCGTAATTCATGAGACTAAATATCTTTACAGAAAACAAAAAAAATAAAGCTGCAGGTAAAAAGTGTGAGAAAGAAGGGATAACAGAGGACATTGAGCAGAGTCAGAAAAGCAAAAAGAGATCCAAGAAAATTTAGTAAACAAGTAACCAAAGAAATAAAAGGGTTTTAAAGAGAATGTGCTGTCTAAATGTTTCAAAGAAATCAAAGGAAAAAAGAGGGGGAAATAACACTTTCTATAGTACTCACCATATACTGAGGTTAAGTACTATAAAAAGATGTATGGATTTGGTGACCAGGAAGTCACTAATGATTTCTGAGAAAGAAGATTTAGTATCGTGATTGGGAATGGAAGATTGTTTGCAAAGGGTTAGTGGAAACAATTTTAAAAGACTATTATTCTAAGAAATCTGGCAGCAGCAAGAAAAAGAAGACTAAAATAATAAAAACAGAACAAACTTGAGATAAGGGTTGATTTCTGTGTTTTTGTTTTGTTTTGTTTTGTTTTTTAATATAAAGGAGAACCCTCTGCAGGCAGAGGGTATAGAATCAGTGGGGAAAGTGAAATTTAGGGTATATGAAAGATGGAGGATAATCATCAGATCACAGAATTTAGGGTTGGTTATAAAGGAAACAGGGGAATGGGATTAAGATTACTATTACAGAGAATAGTTTTGGAAAGAAGGAGAGTTCCATATTCTTGTAAGACAAAGTAGATGGAGAGGATAAGGAGAGAAATTCTAAGGTGACAATGAGAGTATAACGCAGTGAGTGAGAAAGAATGAAGAAATTCAAGCTGGGTGGCCTTGATTTCTCTCATTAAAGTTAGGGCATTTGCAAAGAGAGAGGGAAGAGGGGGTGGAATTGGGGCCTTGAGGAACATAGAAAAGGTTTGGTATAACCATTATGGGAAATGAGATAGGGAGTTAATGAGCTATGAATAAAAGGTTTGAGCATCAATGAGAACCCAGTTGAGGTTGGATAGTTTGGATCTGTCACAGACCCAGTCAGCAGATTTTCACTCCTTTTTCCAGGAATACTCACTGTCCCTGATTGAAAAAGAAGATATTTGGTGGAAGTTGTTCAATGATGGGGAATGGTATGGTGTCTATCAAGGGAAGGGAAGGAAGGAAAGGAAAGAAGCAGGGTAAGGAGGGAGGGAGGAAGAAAAGAAGGAAGGAAAGAGGGAAGAAAAGGAGAGAAAGGGAATAAAAGAAGGAAGAAAAAAGGAGGGAAGGAAAGAGGGAAGAAAGGATGGAAGGGAAGAAGGGGGGAAAGGCATCTACAGATGCAAATAGAAAAAGGGAGACAGCAACTTTTTTCAAGGAACCCTTTCTCTGATTGGAGCAGACAACACATACAATAAAATTCAGCTTCTGGGCACAAAGAAAGTCACAGAAGTCCTTGAAGAGGTATGCCAGAAATCAAAGTCTGAGGTACCTTAGGAGGCCAGATGATGGTGATAGAAAGTCTGAAGGATGGAGTGACAGGGACAAGAGGATCTCAGGTTGCAGTGGCAGGGCAGATGGTTGGTCTAATGATCCTCATTTCACTAGAAGAAAGATCTCATCCAAATTGTGTGAGCAGTAAAATAGTCCAGATGTGTTCTGGAAGATCACTGCCATAGGAAACAGAATATACACTTCTAAAATGCCAGAGGAGGCAGTGTTTATGATGAATCTGATGGATAAAGAGTTTACAGTCTACAGATCATGATGAAAGTGAAAAGCAGATTGAAAAGGTATGAAGAAGTAGGAGACACAGAAAATAAAGAGTACACAGTTACAAATAGAGTGGGGATCTCCAAGGTGGAGTAGCCCTGAATAATTCTGAAATCAAAAGCTGGGAAATGATGGTAGATAGATGAAAGAGAATGGAAATAAGTTTTGGAGTTGAGGAGGTTGAGGGACTTTGAGGTGAGTGTGTTAGAAGGGTTTTAATTATTGGTATCAAAAGCACTGAAGATGTTAACTGGTACTGAAATAAATAAGAATGTGAGTAAAGCTTTGAAAGATCAGGGAAGGTAGGAAAGTGTTCCTGAGATCTATATACAAATGGATAGTGGGAAATTATAGGAAAAAAACTAGGATGATACTATGGAAAGAGCAAGGAGAAATGTGGAGCAGGATGATGTTCCCCTTTCCAATTCTGACATGTCTGAGATGGTTATAATGAGGAACAAAGACTGAAAATTAATTAGAAATCAATGAACCTTTTCAATCTGAAAAACACTAAGGGGAAAACATACTGTTATTAGGTAAATCATTATTTAAAGAAGAACACACATTATATATGAAAATTGGCACTGTTAACAACCCATAACACATTTGTTATTCTCTGTAACTCTAATTGGTTAAATAACATAAAAGTAAGGAATGGTTTTATATTCTATGTAGTTCCCAGTCTTATTTAAGTCAGCATGACATAGTGGATAGAGATCTGACCAGAAATCGTCCTACCTCTGACACAGTAATGACTATGATCACAGGCAAATCTCCTAACTTTTCATTATTCTTTAGATAGTTCTCTAAGAGTTTAATTTGCAGAATATTAACAGATTTACTTTAAAAATGGGAGTTCCCTCACAGGGAATTTCCTATACCAAAGAACTCAAAGAGCTAGACACACACACACACACACACACACATCACATACAAAATTATTTCTCATTAATAAAAAGCAACCATGTCTCAGCTCACTATAAAAACATACATCCTCCATTATATTAAAGATTAAACAAAATTAGGTTGTAGAATTGAAAGTAAAGAAGAAATCCAGTCAATATTACTAAAAGAATCAGGCTTATGTAAATCATCTATCTAAGTAATTACATATTTTATCTACTCCTCTGGAGGGACTGCTTTCTTATTAATTCCTATCAGAGTTAGAACAATAAGAAAATGATTCTTCCCTTTCTTTCCTTGCTATTGTGTCCAGTTATACCAAGTATGGACTTCCTTGACATAGCCTTTGGAGAAGGAAGGTGGTTTTCTGATATCCAAATTGGTGACACTGACAAACAAATGAGACCTTTTAAACGTATCAAATCTAGGGTTCTAGGTAATGACAGATGGGAAGAAGACCAACATAAAGAAATGGGGCAGCAAAAGCAGGTCTTATGTTTGGATTGTTAGTAAATCAAAGACTACCTCTATTTCAACTGCCCCCCTGAAATTGGGGGGGAATGGGAATCAATATTCTCTACAGGTGGTTCCCCATCAAAAATGCTTTTTAAGTTATTTGTAAAAATCATTGCTCTATATGTATGTTATCCAAGTGGTGTTTCTTGGAATGGAAACTAACTTAAGCAGATGTAAGTTACTCTTAATAATTAGCTCACAACTCCATATGCTAAAGAGTTTCTACCCAACCCCCATCTTTAATAACTGACAAGGTGACCTGTATGCTCATATAAAAGTATTTTCACATTCATAAACAAGTTGTACTAATTATCAAAAACTGTTTTAATTAAATTTCAGAACATCTGGCCTTTCATCTTGGCAGTTTGCCTCAAGATCACACCATCACTTAAACTGGTAGGGATTGGAGACATGAAGTTTTCAATAACTATGTGTCCTGGTAAATGAAGAGCAAATTATCTACAGGTAATATGTATTTTTCTGTAGTTAGTTGCCCCTATGGACCTTCATTCTTGCCAACACCAAAGGAATCTGAAATGTTCATGAACTCGTGTGTGTGTGTGTGTGTGTGTGTGTGTGTGTGTGTGTGTGTGATATAGTGGCAATCATTCTGGAAAATAATGACTTGCAAGCTCTTATCAGATGCCTTCAGCATGAGGGTAATTGTTAAAAAGCAGAGGGCAACAAAGCTCTGCTTTCAGAGCTATTACTCTCAGTACTTCAGTTTCTTCTCTGTAAAGGCAGTTATCTCCAAAGAAAACTTCCTCAGAATATAGCTAACTGGAAAAAATAGAGCTTTCTGCATGGCAAACCATGTAGATATTAAGAACACAAAAAGAATGAGCTGAATTCAGATCCTAAACATATATTACATATGTCATGGAGGAAAAAGAGAAGCAAATATATATAATTTCAAAGACAGGTGACAACACCAACTCTTTAACAAAGTGTACTTCTTAGGTCAAAAGAAAAAGGGTAAACTGAAATGCAAAAAAAATGAGTAAATATTTTTAAAAGTACTATCTTCCTCCTCAATTACCAATCACACACACACATCTCTTTCAAAATAACACCCATGATTTTTTATCAGCAAATTTCCATCAGTTTCAGTAACAAACACCTGGATGGAACTCTTCCCTCAATCATTATATTCATCTGAATATATTTTTAAACTACTCTAGATATGCAAATTTTTTTCATCAATGAGAAACAAAAAGATAAAATGCTGAAATCTATTTCTTAAAACAGGCTCTTGCTCACAATCATTATCATTTGAAGGCATATTCATCCTTTTGTTCATTAATTCCAAAAAAAAAAAACATTTATGGAGTTTCTACTAGCAAAAGGTACTGAACTTAAGGATCTTACTGTCCAGTTGTCATCTAATTTCTAATATAGGTAAAACTGATTAAAAAATTAAAACAGTATAGCCCAACATGAATGTTATAAACAAAGTGACATAAGAAGTTGATACTGCAAAAATGTAAGTTATACTAGTTTTTTTTTTCATGTCATTCATTTCATAATGCCAATCAGTATCTCATGGATTTAGCACATTTAAAAAGAAATGTGGAGAAGGACTAGGTTAGGTTTGGATGGGTGGTCATAGGAGTATAGCAAAAGAAAGAAATCTTTCTTGCTGGAGAATCTGAGCAAGTTTCAAGGATGAAATGATGTATTCATTATAAAATCCTTAATATATTGATGAGATATTTAGAGTACTACACAAGAAAGAAACCTTAAGAGCTATTATTATTAAGGGTCAAATTTTCATAATGACAGAGTCAAAAAATAACAAGATTTCTTAATTGGAAAGGATGTCAAATGTCATCTGATCTAATCTATAGTTGAGCAAGAATCCCATCAAAATTTAACTAGGCAAGCACTCATCCAGTTTTTCCTCAGGGACCCCAAAGAGGAAGAAGCTACACCTCTTATGCCATCTCATTCCACTTTTTTTTATAGCTCTAACTAATGATAAGTAAGTCTTTCTTTACTTGGTTTAAATTTGTTCCTGTAAAATTCCTACCTATCATGAATCCTAGTTTGCACACAAAGTTTAAACAGAGCAAAGTCAATCCTTCTCCCATTTGACCACTTTTTACATGTTTGAAGGTATTAGATTTCTTCAAGTTCTATCTTCTCCAGGTTAAATAATGCTATTTCTTTCAAGAAATCTTTATGTGATTTGAACTTCAGGCTCTTTATTCTAGTTTCCCTCTTCTAGACACTTTGCAGCTTCTACACGTCCTTTCTAAATGTGACTTCTAGAATTAAACAAAACACCTCAGAGATGGCTTGGTCAAAATGGACAACTACTTAATTTAGTGGGACTCTCCCATTTCTCATTCTCTTCTTCCATCCTTGATCTAGTCTACTGATCTACTTGGTTTAGGGAATTCTTTGTGAGAAAAAATCCTTCTAGAATGCACATTGTAACATATGTATATACATGTACATGTATATATATGTTACAATGTGCATATATGTATATGTATATAAATATATAATGCCTATAACTTAGCAGGGTCACTAAGAAATTAAATGACTTGCTCCAGGGTCCCACAGAAAGCATATATCAAGAATAGGATTTGAATCCAGGACTTCCTAACTCTAAGGCTAGTCCTTCCTCCCTTATGTATCATAATGCCTCTATTTCTGGATGGGCAGGATTGTTAATTGAGTCAAAGACTGATTGACAGATTGCTAAAATTGGATTAATTCAGAAAAATTGATTACCTTTTATGGCAGTCTTATCACACTAATTCATATTTAGGTTTTGTACCAAATTTATAATCTCAAGATATTTTTAAGCAAACCTTCATGCAACCAAACCTCTGTAATTTTGTATTCTCTAAAATTTCAATATATTAGATTTTGTCTAACATTTGAACTCATCATTTGGATCCCGTTTCTATTAGCAATCCAATAGGTTAAGTATTCAGTCTATCTCAGGATTATCTGTTCATTGTATGAAAATAACATCTATTTCTTTACTGTGTTATTGATAAAAAATGTTAAATAGCACAGATCCTTGGGATACTCTACTTGAGACTACTTTCCAACTTCATGATACTTGTTATTAGTGGATTTTTTTGGGGCCTGACCACTCAATACATTTCAAAATTTTTCCAAGTATAATAAGATCTATCTGATATCTTTTTATCTCATCCATAGTAATAGCACAAATTATTTTATCAAAGTTTTTTTCTAAAATATTGACAAAGTTACTTCACACCCTGAAAACTAACAAAAATGCCAAGAAATAGGAATGATCAAGTTTGGCAAGATGGTGGGAAGACAAGTACAAAATGATATACATTTTGGAGGAGTTTTGAACTGGTCCAACTACTTGAGATAAAAATTTGGTTTTATCAAAGGGGAGAGATGATACTTTTTGTTCCTTTTAACTTAGTGGTCATATTACTGTTCGCATGTTCCAAGGAGGTCAAAGAGAAAAGCAAAGATGTGAGAAATACACAAACACACACACACACACACACAAAAACACTTTTTGTGAGTCAAAAGAATTAGAAGCATAGTGGGTGCCCATCATTTGGGGCATGAAATGTGCAAATTATGGCATAAAGATATAATGGAATATTGTTGTACAGTAAGAAATTATGACTATGAAGAATTCTGAGAATTCCTTTGAGAAAATTTTTATGAACTGACATAGTGATATAAGTAGAATCAAAAGAATAATACACTCAATGATGACAACAATGTAAATGAAAAAAAAATGACTCAAAGGAAGCCAGATTCCTTGTAATTATAAAAACAATTATGGTCCCAGAGAACAGACAATGAATCATATACTTCCCTTCTAAGCAGAGACAAGGGACTAAGAGAAAATGCTGATTACGTAGTCATATGCAATTAGTATTACTGAGGTAGGGAATATTGCTTTTCTAAAAGAGCTGGGGGTCTAGGGGAAAAACCTTAGTGCTGTGAACTGACAGGACAGAGTATAGCATAGCAGAAGTACTTTTCTAATGAAGGAAAGAGAACATTATAAATAAGGGGCTAAGCTCCCTGTTTCTGTATTTTTCTTTTTAAATAAGATATGTCTCTTCAGACTCATATTCAAGTCAAAAGTCTTATCCCACCAAATCTGAGTAAAACTGAGTAATCCTTCTAATTAGCTGAATGCCCAATCCTTTGCTTTCTTTCCAACTTCTCCCAAAGTAAAAAAAAACAAAACTAAGTTTGATAATAATAGATGGTATCCATAAGGTATTTATGTTTTGAAAAGCATTTTACATGTATTAATTAAAGGATATTGGATCTGATATTCAACATGATACTGCCAGAATCAAAATAAACATTTCCAAAATAGGATCAATTTAAAATAAACCACTTTCTTAAATGCCGTATTCCTACTATGATAATCTTATATATTCAATAAATATACATTAGATTAAGTAGAAGTTATTTAATTCTTCCTTTTACATAATTAAGGTTAACAAATTAAGGATTCAATCCACAAGTGGGCAGAATGATATAGTTAGTTGTGGACAAAGGACTGGATCAGATAATGAATTATTCTTTATTTTCAATACTGACATTCTAACAATTTCTTCTTTAAGAATGTATTTATTTTAATATGTATACATATTTTTGATATGTATACATATATTCGATTTGTCTAGTATTTTAACATAATTAACATGTAGTAGACTTCCTGCCATCTAGGGGAGAGGTGAGGACTGGGGGGGGGGAATTTGTATTGGAAAGCTTTGTAAGGGTCAATTTTGAAAAATTACCTGTACATATGTTTTGCAAATAAAAAGCTTTAATTAACAAAAAGAATGTATTTATTTTATATAGGTAATGTAATACCAAGGTACTAAGGAAAAAAGATTCTAGAGTCAAAGAACCTGAGTTCTAATCTCATTTTTGATGCTTGCTAATTCTGTGACATTAGGCAAATCACAATTTTCCTGGGATTCAGTTTGTTTGAATCAATTGTTCCTTAAATCTCTAAAATGAGGAGCTTTGGAATAGATGGCCTCTGGTGTCTTTTTCAGGTATAGTCCTTTATCCTATGGTCCAGCCAAAGTTTACAGAATTAAGAAATTCTTTAAGAATCCAAAATATTACTATGTATCAGTACAAACTGTAAATAGTTTTAAAGGTATACTATCAATTTTGCACAGTATTAAAGCTCCCCACTACTCTTATTTGTAAATAAATGGTTTTGTTAAATGGAATCTTTTTTATATAATGAAAGTTAGCATTTCTAGGCTATTTCAGGATTACAGAGAAGTAGTTCAAATCTGACCTTGAATACTTACTAGCTATGTGATCCTGGGCAAATCATTTACTCTGTCTACTTCAGTTTCCTCATCTATAAAATGGTAAATCATTCTAGTATCTTTGCCAAGAAAACCCCAAATGGGGTAACAAAGAGTTGGATATGACTGAAATGACTGAACATCATCATCCATGGTATAAGAAGAAGATCTGGATAAGACTTTAACTCTCTCAGTGCCTCCAGGAAATTCTCTAAGACTAAAAATTATAAAGAAGATACCAATCGAGTAGTAGAAGAAGTTTTTTGTGTATGAATCAACCCTCCCCTGTGGAGTGTAAGTTCCAGGAGGGCAAGATCCATGCACTATATACACATCTCTCTAGGACACCTATTTCCTTTTTAAGACTGAGGAGGTAGGAGTGGAATAGGGGTGGGAAGGTCAGAGTAGACAATCACTCCACCCACTTAAAATAGTCAAAATATTACATCTGATTCCTTAACTACATAAGAACATATCAATCATAGACTTTAGACTGAGTGTGAAAAAAGTACTTGATCAATTTATATGTCTTTGAAAGTCATTGGATGATCCATGGGTCATTTATAAAACAAGCCAATTTGAAATTGAGAGATTAAAGTATTGGCAATTTAGGGAAGAAGCCATCTCACCAAGCCCTCATGAGGATTTGCCTATAGTATAGGGAAGGATAGATCCTAGACTGTAGACTCTTCCTGATCCCCCTGTGCTCATCAAGAATCTAATGACTTCAAGGGACAAGAAAATTTATAATTTTCATATATTGTCCTAATATTCTACCCAGGACAGCTGTGACTATCACTGGGAATTCAAGAAAAATTAGATGTGATGCAGTCATCACTTGACAGGATGCCCAGAAGAAAAGATGCCCTGTATCCAAGAACATCATCTTGAGAATTTCATTAAGAGGAAGTATGAGTTAGCCCTTTGTGCATGTGCTTTGTAAGGTTGAACCTATTTTCCCATGGACTCTGTGTATTTGTGAGAGAAAGTATCTCAGATTTTCAGGGGGATGTCTACATGAGCTGAGCTTATTATGTCATTATAAATACCTCTTATTAAGACTGACTAGTTGATAATAATTTGGAGTAGGAGCATACTTTTGAGAGCTCATGAACCAGAGAATTGGAAAGATGACCTCACACTTGCAGTGTCTTAGAACTAATCCTAGACGCTGAGGAAACAGGAAGCTGTTTTCCATGTTCTGAAATCCAGTCTGCCAATGAAGATGGGAATTGGGAAAGAAACTCTCAACATTAGCAGTTTTCAAAGTGAGTTGAAATTATTTTCATAATTATATTAAGACATTTTAATTTTTAATATGGTACACGCTAATAAATATATACTATATAAGCAAAAACTCTTTGGAGCTTTTTAAAAGAATGTAATGGGGTGTATTGAGACCAAAAATATGGGAATTGCTAAACTCTACTTTAGTTGTACAAAATTTAAACATCTAAATTCTATTCACTTTGTGCTGCCAGTGTTCATTAATATGAAATCCTCTGGAGCATAACTAGTTTAAACAGGTTTACATCAAGCATGAGAAAGTAAAGATTAACCATCCTGTCTCTTAAAGCATAATTTACCTTTTCAGGCCTATATTAAGATAAGTATATGTATAGCTACTTTTTATAATCCTTTATCATCACTGTTATTGCAATATTTAGGCTTGGAAATAGTAGTGTAAGAAAATTGTTAATTCTGATGAGATCATAATAAGCTATAATGTTAAAGCATTTGAACTAGACTGAAACACTGCTTATTATTAAAACAGGGGGGAAATGACCCTTTCAGAAATCATTGCTGGGGTTCTGTTTTTGTTTTTTTAAAAAAATCTTACTAAAAAATCTCACTTTATATTAACGAAGAATTTTGTTTTATTCCAGTTGAAGCATTCTGATAAAATGTCATTTTTAAAGGAGTATATTTTGTAGAGTAGAATATTTTTTGATATTATTACACATATACCAAAGCTTAGGAGAATTACTCTTCAATTTGAGACACAAAGCTCACAAATTTAACAACTGCAAAATAACTTGGTAGTTGACTTGTATCTGATTATTATAGTTTTAAAGAAGTTTAACAGATGTTAAAAAGATGAAGCAGACCCAAAACCATCTTTTCCCACAAAGATCTGATCATCCGACCAAGTTGAAAGACAGGACAGAAGGTCATACTAAGTTAGAGAACAGTTCTTTTTCAAAATATTATAGAGTGGGATGATAGAAGATTGAGAGTATTATTACTTCACAAAACAGTTAAAATCAGAAGAGAAAAAAGGTACAAACATTTGGATAGCAAAGTGGAAGGAAAATAAAAAAAGAAGCCAAAAAGAAAGGAATGACAGGTGAGGTTGTTAAAACTATTCAATACCATCAACGACAAAGGACCCATCACATGAACTCTTAATAGCTTTGTACTATTATATATGGAAGTAGAAGTGATACTTAAAAATGAAGTCAAGAAGAAGGGTGGTATAATTTTAAAGGTACTTTGTTCCTCTTTTTATATTTTGGTTCTTCAACTATGATATATTCCAGAGGTAACCAAGCTCCATTTAAACCTTCTTTTCTCCAAGATGAGTAAATATTCCCATTCCATGATTAATGGTTATAATATCAGGGGCAAATCTCTTAACATCTCTCTATCTCAGCTTTTTCACTTGTAAAATATAGATGTTATTAGTAATACTAGCTAGCCTTTGCTTTCAAGGCACTATATCTATTACCTCATTTGAATCTTAATACAAGGCTATGATGTAGGTATATGATAATACCCATTTTATAAATGAGCAGATGAGTTTAAAGAGACACACAGAGCCCTAGAGCTAGTAAATGGAGCCCAGTTCATCTTTATTACAAATCTAGCACTAGCTATTACATCATGTAATCATCACCAACTTCATGAGGACCTTATGAGGATTAAATGTGGGAATGTGCAGAAAGCACTTTGCAAACCTCCAAAGTTTTTTTTTTGTTCGTTTGTTTTGTTTTTTAAATAAATATTAGCTATTATTTTTATTAGGCATCTGGCACAATAGAAGGAATACTAGATCTATTGTCAGGAAAACTTACCTCAAGTTCAATTCTGGCTTTGCTGTGTGACTCTGGACAAGTCTTATAACCCTATTTGCCTCAGTTTACTCATCTATAAAGTGAGTTGGAAAAGGAAATAGCAAAGTATTTCAGAATCTCTGCGAGGAAAATTCCAAATGGGGTCACGAAGGGTCACACTGAACTGGAGAACAACAACAAATTATTCTTATTATTAACCTCTTTGGATTTGATGTATTTCCTTGATCTACCAGTCAATAAATCAAGAAAATGTAGATGTAATTTGCCTTGCAATGTATTTGGCATAGTCTTTAATGGTCTTTTGGGGTAAAGATCCAGAAATATTGGAGAGAGATGAAGGTACAATCAGCTCTGAAATGGTCTGAATGACCAAGAAACAAAGCAGAATGAATGAATGAAAAACTATTAAGTGCTTGCTTTGTGCTAGATACTATGCTAATCATTGGGAATGCAAATATAAATATAGCCCCTGACCTCAAGAAGCTTCCATTTTAAAAGGGAAAAACAACACATATAAGGAAGAGGTAATAAAGTAACTAAGTTTGGGTCTAGAGGGAGTCACAGAGATAGTGAACCATTGAAGCACTACTGATTTTATTCCTATGCTCAGAGCAAGAACTACAATGGAGATAGGAAAGGAAATTAGACTAATTTGGCACAGCCTGTTCTTTACGAAACTGTGCTAGAGTTTAGCAATCACTATTACAAGCTAATTCCTTAATAAAGTCTAGACATTGCCAGAAATTGAAGTCAATTTGACCAGCTGAAAGATCATATACTGAATTCTCTCTCCCCTTTTCTGAAAATTAGGATATTTACCCTTCTCCTTTTATTCAAGTATCTTTCCTTTTTAATTTTTCAAATATATCTGATCATGGATCAGCAATTCCATTTTTTCTAGACCCTGAGATGTATTTTATTCAAGTGTATAGACTTGAATTAGTTGAGGGCATCTAGGTGCTATCCTATAATCTTACTTATCTTGTGTTTCAAATTCCTCAAACTATTCTTATTCTGTTATTTCCACTTCAAAGATTTTCGTTGGTGGGAAAAGAGAAGCAAAATAAAAGTTTAAAGGATTTATCTTCTCTCTTTTGTTCACTATAATTATTTTATCTGAGCAATAGTCTTTGATATTTATTTTCTCCCAACATATCTTTGAAAGAAAGGCCCCCATCCCTTGTCTTAAGCATTGAAGGTCAAGAAAACAAAAGCTTTAAGAAATATAATTTTTTAAAGTTAAAAAGCATCCATACCATTTGACCCAGAGATTTCATTCCTAGGCATATATTCTAAGGAAATCAATGATTAAAAGAAAGATTTCCAGATGTATTAACATATTTATAGCTGTAATTTTTGTAGCAGAAAAGATAGGAACTTATCACCAAAGTCATGTATGACTAGAAAAAGTTGTTAAGACAACAATTAGAGCAAAAATTAGAAATTTTAAGTATTGCACTTCTATTTATGAAACATTAGAAGGTCTAGAGAAAGATCTTCAATGAATTGGGTAGATCTTCCACAGACTTGATGAATGAGATCCTAGACTCTTCAAAAGTTTCAAATTTACATAAACATCTATGTATATATGTTTACATATACAGATATGTATGTGTGTATATATATATATGTGTGTGTGTGTGTGTGTGTGTGTGTGTGTGTGTGTGTGTTACCTCATTTGTAAAGAATGTAAGTAAGCTTCTTGCATGCAGGCACTATCTTTCTTTTTGGTTTGTATTTATATATCACAGTAAGTCCAATGGCTGGCAAAGAGTAAGCATTTAGTAAATGCTGGTTGTTGACTTATTGTTAAGTAAGATAATAGCATCATACGGTTCTAAATTAGGAGCTGGAAGGGATTTCAGAAACAGTCTAATCCAATCACATTTTGCAGATGAGGAAACTGTGAACTTGGCAGATTAAATAAATTGTCTAAGGTCACAAAAATAATATGCTTCAAAAGTGGGATTTGAAATCAAGTACTATGATCAGAGTCAATCCTCTGTGAAATGAGTGATGAAAATTGCTAAAGGGTCTTCAAGAAAGAAAGGGTCAGAGAAACCTTCTTATTGTTCAGTCATGTCCAATTTTTTGTGACCTCATTTGGGGTTTTCTTGGCAAAGATATTTGAGTGGTTTTCCATTTCCTTTTCCAGGTCACTTTATAGATAAGGAAACTAAGGCAAACACAGTTAAGTGACTTGACCAGGAACACACAGCTAATAAGTGTCTGAGGCTGAATTTTAACTCAAGTCTTCCTGACTTTACTGTAAAAACTTTACAGAGGAGTTAAAAGTTCATTTGAGACTTGGAGAAGGCAGCATTTCCACAGGATGAGAAAGGAAAAGTCCTTAAATAGTATGCATTATACATAATGCCACATATAATTACCCTGATTGTCTATGAGGTCACACAATTCCCACAAGAACTTTTACTTACATTACCAGTACAACTGAATCCTTCTTTCAAATGCTATCAAAGTAGTATATGATCATAACCCATTGGGATGCTCTTGAAACAATGTTGTGATATGAAAACAAAGCTTTGTGGTTAAATTGAAGAGCACTTTTTAGTAAAATAGCTGACACTGCCCGTGACCAGAATGCCACGGTTATCTCTGAAAACCTCACAATTACATCACTGAAAGTTCAACATCCTAGGATACAGCAAGACAGATTAGATTACAGTGGTTCACTACATAGTTCTTTGTCTATTTTGTTTAATTTATCATAGAAATAAAATCTTCTAACATGTCGCAAATTGAATTTGAAACAAATTGGGATTTAATAGGTTTTTCACTAGATAAAATATAATCAAGTCTTCAAAATGCCCTTGGGTCCAAAATATTAACAATGCCATTAAATGCTTTTTTGTTTTGTTTTGTTTTGTTTTGATGTTTCTAAATAAAATTGTCTTATGTCTATTGGTATGACTAGATATATAGAAATATACATATTTTAAGACTGAAAATTTCCATCTTCTAAATTAGCCTTGTTAGTGCATTTCACTGAGAGAGAACACACTGTTGAGTTGTTATTGTTTTTCTTTTTTAATTTTTGCCCCTCATCCATTTTTTTTTTTTGCTTTTAGCCTTGCACCGAAGGGTTTGCAATGACTTTCTAAAATTTTACTACCAAAAGTGATGAAAGCTCAACTGCACAGAATTCAATTATATAGTTTTGCATAGTTTTTAGAGGTATAAATAACTGTATTAGTCATCTAATCACTGATAGAATATGGCAGACACGCATATAATTAGCTCATTGTTCATCATTTTAAAGACTCAAGGGACTAATTGCATTAATAACATCCATGACTGATTATGCCAAAGAAATAAAAAATGTAAATGAAAAATTATGGAAATAAGTGGGAAATAAGATACTTTTCTAAAGATCACAAAAATATGATTTCATTGATTATTGTAAAGTTTGTCTTTTTATGAAAGATTAAATATGAGCTATAGTAGCATTATATTAGATAATAAAAATATAAAATTCAGTTACAATTTTCATAACAATGGTGACTGTTCCCTTTAAAAAATGCATTCTTCTTTTATACTATATAGATACAAATATTCTTCTATTTATGGAAATTTCCATGCCATGTCAAAATATAATGTAATATAGCATAATATTGGTAATAATGGGAAATAACATGATTTCAAGCTTTTAAAATTATTTGTTGTTGTTGTTCAGTCATTTTTTCAATTGCGTCTGACTTTGTGATCCTTTTTGGAGTTTTCTTGGCAAGGATAATGGAGTAGTCTGTCATTTCTTTCTCTAGCTCATTTTATATATGAGGAAACTGAGACAAATAGAGTTAAGTGACTTTCCCAGGGTCATGCAGCTAGTGTCTGAGGCTGAATGTGAACTCACAGAGATTAGTGACTCCTTCAGGGACAGTACACTATACACTGAGCCACCTAGTTACCTCATATATTTATTACCATTGTTAATATATAACATAAGATATACTCAGAAATTGAAGTATATGAGACATATGGATTAAAACCTAAATAAAATCTAAAGGTTAAGTTGATCACATGAGCAAAATCAATCATATTGTTGGGTTATTTTTTTTTTCTGGTTCTCCACACTATATATTAATGCCTACCTATCTACCTTTTATTTAACTATGTTGTATTATTGGTACTTGAGAATATGAATTCTTTTTTTTCTACTTTTATTCCTTCCTTATTCCTTTTTCCTTCTTTCTTTCCTCCCCATTTTTTCCTTTCTTCTCCTCTTATTTTTAACAAGAAGTCTAGTTCTGAGTGGACACTAAGTAAATATTTTCTGTTTGAGTGATTGAAATATTTTTTTCGTGACCTGCATTCATGAAGAGGTTGGACTATGTTTTAATCTTTAAAGTCACTTTTATCTGTCAAAGTCCACTGTTCTAATTAGATAACAAAAAAAAATCAAGAGAAGCAAATGTCATCTTTACAAGTGTTGGTTTTCTTTACAGTGAAAGTGGTTATGAAAGTTTCATTAGGGAAATTGTCTTTTGGCTATTCATCAATTTTTAATGAGTCTGCATGTAACCAAATAATTTTTAATCTGGCTAAAGAATAGTCAGTCATCAGGGCAGCTAGGTGGCGCAGTGGATAGAGCACCAGCACCAGCTGAGTTCAAATGTGGTCTCAGACACATAACATTCCCTAGCTGTGTGACCCTGGGCAAGTCACTTAACCTCAATTGCCTCAGCAAAAAGCAAAAAAAAAAAAAAAAAAAAAAAAAAAAGAATAGTCAGTCATCCACTAATCTTTTCCCATTTATATCATACTTATGATACTGAGGTCTAGTTCTATACATCACATTTTAGGAAGAATTTAGTTAAGATGGTGTCTGGAAAAAGATCTTCAAGGTGGTAAAATGACATGAGACTATCACAAGAGGATCAGATGAAGGAACTGGGGTGTTTCTCCTGTATAAGATAAGGGTATGATAGTAATTTTCAATAAGTTGCAGCTCTATCATATAGTTGAAAATTGAGACTTTTTTTGCTTGGCATCAGAGGGCAAAACTAAACACAGTGGGAAGAAGTTGCAGAGAGATTTTATCTTGAAGTAAAGAAAAATTTCCTAACACTTAAAGTTAGTCCTGAAGTAGGTTCCCTTGTAAGGTACTATGTTTCCCTTCAGTGTATTTCAGCCAAATATGGACATTGTTATAGGAAATTAGGCTATTAAAAGATATTGGTTTATTATATTGGGTTGCTTATGTTTTAGCACAAATTGGACTGTGCCTTCTATAATACCTTTTACTGGTACTCTTTCCCAATTCTGTGAAATTCCTATCATGCCTTAGCCTAGGAAATTTAATTACTTTAAGTATCTGCAAAGTTTTATGAAATTATTGATTTGTTATCCCTCAAATTAAAGAAAATGGGTTTAAATAATAGAAGAAAATTGTCCATTAAGGTATAAGGAAGAATTTTTTTTAAAAATTAAGATGTTTTTATAAGTATTGTTTACACGATTAGCTGGGATATGATTAAATGACCTCTAATTACCCACAAATGAAAGGATTTCTGGGGCAGAGGTGTGGAAGTATAGAATTAGAACACGAAATGATTTAGCATGAGCATTAATCTGAATGAAGCCAGGAAAATGTGCTATTAGATGGTTCACAAAATATTAAAAGCAACCAAGTCTCCTGTCATTCATCATTACTGTCTTCTTCAACTTCTTGTGTGAAATCATTGTGATATTGGTTTCTTTTTCAGTAAATTAAAATCACTGAATTATAGAATTTGAGATTGAGAGGAAACTTCAGTGGCCATCTTTTCCAACTTGTACTTTAAAGAAATCCTATTATATAAGTATGTTAAATGTAGTCATCTTATCTGTTTTTGAAGCTTTCAAAGGAAAGAGGTAGAGAAGATCCATCATCTCTTCTGAAGTCCATCCCACTTTTGTACAGTTCTAATTATTAGGAAATTTTTCCTGATATGCAGTTTAATTTTTTTTCTTCACATCTTCTATTATTATTATTATTATTATTATTATTATTATTATTAACTCTTAGAAATAAACAGAAATCTACTCCCTTCTCCATATGGAAGCCTTTCAAATATTTGAACACAGCTACCACAACTCTTCATAGTCACAATTTCTATTTTTAGATATCTGGCAAACACTTCCTCTGTAATGTATTCTAGATTTCTTCCCAGAAATCAAACTGAAGCTTATAGGCTTTTAATTTACAGATTCTCTTCTCTTCTTCTGAAAATTTCCTTTCCTCAATCAAATAATTCTCCAGTTTTTGATGGATTTTTAAAAATTATTGACAGTGACTCAGAAATTGTTAGTTTCTTCAATATCTAGTTCATTTGACTCAGGTGGCTTAAATTCATTAAGGGTAACTGGGTGCTTTCTTTTTATCATTGTATTTATTTAGGTATCCTTGTTTTTCATTCTTGTTCTATAATTTCCAGGACAAAAGCTATTATTAGCCTTGTCAGAGAAAACAGAGGTAATATTAGAATCGAGAAGTTCTCTCTAAAAGAGTTATCATCCTGTTCTTTCTCCAAGCAAAAGTTCTATTCCTTCTTTGATCTTAATTTTTTAAATATTCCTTTACAAAAATCCCAAATTCAATTTCTTTTATTCTTAGTTTCCATCATCAGCATGAGATCATTATAGGATTCAGAACTTCTGATATTTTTACAGGATTATGACAAAGTCATATTCACCTTCTATTTACTATAGTACCTATTTTCTCTGCATTTAAAAAAAATAAGTTGTTCTGTGAGTTTCTTGTGTATCCCTTCAAACAAATTCCATTTTCCTCTTCATTGTAGTTGTTTCCCTTTGTGTCTTCTAAATTTAATTCTTAAGTATCTTCTATCCCTTCATGGAGTGACTTCTCCTGCAGCATTATGTTCCAAATGCAAATGCAAATCTTTTCTGTGAATCCTCTGAAGTCTACTTTCCTTCAAATTAGGTTATATGTTATATTATGTACAGATTTTATCTTCTCTAGAAGGGAATCATTAATACCCATACCCACACATATATCATTTTCACTACAGCAATGAATTGTTTCCTGTTACTAATGCACAGATGGAAAATAGAATTTCCCTTTCTTAGTTCCTCTATCTTTTGAAATATTAAGTAATCAAATGCGAATCAGAAAGTTATTAGATGCTCTGCTTTTAACAGAGGGAACTACAATAGGTATTTGGATGATTAAAATCTCTTCATTGCTATTGTAATGTGACTCTGTACCAGATTTGTGATTAGTTTTTCAAAAGTCTTATCTATTTCTTCTTTCTATCTTGGTGGTCTAAAGAATAGTCCATTGTGATAAAAATCATTTCTGTTTCTCTCTTCATTGATTTTCATCCAAATACTCTGTACCATATTTTCTTCTTTTAGTTCTTCAAATTGCTCAAAAGAGCATACCTTCAAAATACACACTAACATTCCTATATCTTTTCTTCAGAGCCATGTCCAATAATGGGTTTCATCCTATCAAATCTTGGCAATACTCAAAAGATAAAATTTGCCTTTTCCTGTAAGATCTTTCATAAGTCTTTACTGTTGTTCAGTGTTCTTTTACTCTCTTCTCAGGAAAGAGGGAAGGTATTAGAGACAAGTCAGTTTGGAAATCTAAACAGATGTTGATATCCAATTGCCTATTGATATCCAATCTGCCAACTTCTTTGGAAAATTCCTTTAATACAGTAGAAACAAATATGCTAATAATGTGAATTTTTTCTGATGTGAAGCAATTTCTAAGTTAAAAAATTAATTCTCATAGTAACAAACTGGTTAATGCTTTCCTCAATTATTATTTTCTTAGTATATAAACATGGAATCATGTATATACAACCTAAATATATATATATATATATTTTGCTGAGGCAAGTGGGGTTAAGTGACTTGCTCAGGATCACACAGCTAGAAAGTGTTAAGTGTCTGAGATCACATTTGAACTCAGATCTTCCTGACTTCAGGGCCGGTGATATATCCACTGCGCCATCTAGCTGCCTCCTAAATATATCTTTTTAAAGAATGTTGATAATTTTGAAGATAAAATCATGTTGTTTTAATTAAAAAGTATAGCCTAAAATGCATTTTACTTTTCTCTGAACATTTTATAACAATCTCTATTATAACGGTCTGACATTCCAATATAACACTCAGAGATGTCCATAACTTTCTATAATGATTAAAGTAGAGTTTAAGTATATTATTTTATGAATAATAGGGTAATTATGATAAATTAGTATAATATCAATGGGTATCTTGGATGGGTAAGTTTCTTTGGGCTAAAAAAATGTTCAAAGATTATACTGTACTATCTGTTTTGCACATTAGTCAGGGATTTCATTTCAGGAAAGAACAAGCTATCAGCAAAACCTTGTCAATGTAATTTCCCTACATTTTCATTTGTCTATGAATGCTTTCTGTCTGTTATTGCAAACCCCTGCAATAGGGATCTTTTGTGAAATTAAATTTCACTGAAAATCACATAAAAGGAAAAATAAAATTTTCTAGGTTGTCATGTAAAATAAATTGCCAAAGATTGGCGAGGAATGAAATATTGTAATCAAAGTGTTTTTCTCTAATCTATGGGATAGATAACAAAGGAAATTAAATTTTTTTTATTCAAATTACTGAGAGTGAATATGGTATAGTAGATAGAAGGATTAAGTCGTAATCCTACCTCTGACACATATTAGGTATTTGACCATTGGCAAATTACTTATACGATCACTATCCAAGCTAAATTCCTAAGACAATAAGTAACAAATGAGTTGCTGATTTGCATTAATAAGGGAAAAGTATTAATGAATGTTCACTTTTATCTCTGACTTTGTGGTTTAAAATATGATTCAAGTCAAAGATAATAGTCAAAGATATTTTAGCATAGTTTTAAGCTCTACTAAGAACAGCTAGATGGTACAATGAATAGAAGACCTGAGTTCAAATTCTGGATTGGACACTGTTTAGCTGTATAACCCTAGGCAAGTCACTTACCCTCTGTGTGCCTCAGTTTCTCCATCTGTAAAATGGGCTGCAGAAGAAAATGCCTTTTCCAAGAAAATCTCCAAAGGGGTCACAAAGAGTAAGACACAATTAAAATGACTGAACAATAACATGTCCTAACAATATTATTTTAATTTCATTTTAGCTGGATATTCTTTTCTTTCTACCTAATAAAATCCTACCATCATCCCTTAAGGTTTATTTCAGATTTTGTCTTCTCCATGAAACTTCTCTGATTTTCCTAGTCTCCTATAAGATACAGTATTTATTATCTGTATCAATCAATTAGCCTCATATAAACAACAGTATTTATTATCTGTATCAAGTACTCAGCAAGTTGCCTATTGTGTGTTAGTCCCTGTGGAGGCACTAGCAATCATTACTCACAAGGAATTTAAATTTAAATGAGATATAAAGTACATATTATGTGTTTATATCTGATAGCCTTATATAGAGATGTATCCACATATCTGTCTAGATTTTTATATAAATATCTATATACTATCTATATACAATCTATATACATATAGATATTATATAATCCATGAAAACAAGAATCATAGCTTTCCTAAATTTTAGATAATTCTCAATATTTAGCATAGTGCATTACAAAAATTAGGTATTCCATGAAACTGGTTCTCCTCTAAAGTTGCCTTCCATCTATGCTATATATACTGGGTCTTGTATTCATGTAGAATAAATATAAGACCAAATGAATAGATATAAACATAAATGCATATATATATCTATACATATATGTGTGCACATCTAGTATATAGATGAATTGTAAGCTCTTTGAAGGCAGATACTATGTTTCTTTTTGCTTATTCTTATATTTCTAACAGTTAGCACAGTGCCTGATACAGAATAAGCACTTAATAATTGCTTGTTGATTTTATACAAGCCTGTGTTGAAGAAAAATATTTTATGCTTTTATTCTAGTTATATCTTTGAAATAAATATCCTTTAGTAAAAGCTAATTCATGGTGATTAGTTACAGGGAACTCAAATGACAGTTAATGGTGGCTAAAATTGCAGGGGGGTTTGAGCCAATAGCATTATAAAGAAGATATCCCAAATCCTTCAGCTATATCTCAAGAATGATGAGGATATTTAGTTGTCTTAGATCTCGGAGAGGGAGGTGAGAGAGTACTCACTATATTCCTAAAACCCAATTCAATTTGGACCAGATGCCAGTATAGGACCAGAATCTATACAGCTTAGGTTAGTTTGTGGGAAATGAGTTTTGTCTGGTGGCCTAGACCAGAATTATTCAAATCACTTCTAGTTTTTAATTTTTAACACAGTACAAGGATCTTAATGATCAGACTAATCTAAATAGCATTCAGCACCTATTGCTTATTCTTTTGCGGTCCATTTAAATGAATTCAACCATAGAATGTTACAAGTACATTCAGTTGGTGGTATAGTACAATTATAAGCTGTAAAATGATTACTAATGTAGGCATGTGTGTTTATAATTATGTTTCATAATTAATGCTCATAAGTAATACTTCAAGTTCACACCTCCATTTGCAGTTTTCTAAATGGAAGATTTAATATTAAAGACTGCAAAATACCAAGGGCACACCATGAATCATCAAGACTAATAATATGCCACAGTCAGAAATTTCTATAGTCAGGTTAATAGTCAAGCATGCAAGAGCATCTTAGTTATTTTAGTGGTTTTAATTTTAGATGAGAAAAACAAAATATATAGTAAATAAAAATATTTATTTTGCACAAACACATGATTTAGCATGAGGAACTCTTTGTTTAGGAGCTATCTCTTCCATCACACCCACATTATAGCCTAACAAATTTTTCTAACTTGATCTTTGCTCTATATCTGTAATGTCATTGTCTCTTATGCGAGATCTAGATATGTAGGAGAGTTTAGGAGTCCAAAGCAGGGATAAAGAAATCCTCAGCAAACATAGTCTGAACTGGAATACTAGGAATATTGTCTTATGGTTCTAGAGATAAGGTAGGTTTCTAGAATATCATTAGCAGGGTATAAGTATCAGTTCTAGGACAAGGACCATCTTACCACTCAGCCCAGCTCTAATTACTCTTCCAGAGAATATTTTAACACAGAACATGTGAATTTGGAATCATGAAGCCTGAGTGATTTTGGGCAAATCACTTAATCTCTTAGAAGCTCAGAGTACTCACCAATAAAATGGGGAGACTAATATCTATACCTTAATGAGGATCACAGGGCATGGGTTCAAATCCCATCTCTGATATTAACTATCTGTTTAACCTTTCACAACTTCCAGGAGCCTCAGTTTCTTGAGCCATAAAATGAATGTGTTGGACAGCATTTCTAGTTTCAAACCTGTGATGCTATAATAATAGATAGGATAAGATAACAACATTCTTTTTGATAGAACTTGGCAAACATCTCAGATGCATCAGACATTAGGTCAAATGAGCTCAATAAGGCATATGAATTATTGATTAATAATTGAATTTCATCCTGTCAATGGGGAAATACATATTTGCCTATGTTTTTAGGATTACAAATAAAATTATATTCCCAATGAACAGAAATTATGTGCATCAAATATAATAAGCATGTCTTGAGCTAGAAATTTCCTAAAAAGCTACTGAGCACTTGTTAAATGCCTGTTATGTGTGAGGCACTGTGGTAAGCTCTTCATGAATATTTCATACTTCTAGTGTGGTACAATTAAAGAATGCTGAATTGGGGAGTCAGAAAACCTGTTTTTGTATGCAATTCTATCATGTACAAGTGGTATAATCTTGGGCAAATCATTTAATCTTTCTGGACTTCAATTTCCACAAATGAAAATGAGAGAATTGAATTAGATGATCTCTAAGGTCTCCTCCAGCTTCAAATCTATAATCTTTTTTGTCAATGGTCTAATCATTCCCTTACAATAACATGAAACAGAATTATCTTGGATAATAACCTGTCTCCATATGACAGATTCAGAACTGGAAATGATTTTAGAAGTAATTTTGAATTTCAATGTGTACGTTTTATCTATTATTCGTACATAACCTTGCCCACCCTCCATCCATCTCTTTGTTTCTATTCCCATGGCCATTACTGAAGTTTAGCTATCTATTATCTTTTACAATATTATAACAGATCTCTCTTCTTGATTTTCTCTTTTTCTTTCATTTTGCAAATCATTCTCAGATTAATCTTCAAAATGTGTTCTGTTGTTTTATTTTTTCAAAAGTCTAATTTTTTTTAAGAATTTGAAATTTTTTTTCAGGATAAAGTTATGTGATCCTAGAATTTAAAAGGAACAGAAAGATTCTACTCCTACAAATGAGGAAACTGAGGTCCATAGAATTTAAATGACTTGCCCAAAGCTAAAATTACTGAAGTACTAAATGAATATTGATTTATCCATCTAAAATTAGGTATTTCCAGACACATCTGTTAAAGGACCTCATAATCTTGAAGCTCTAAATATGCTAATAAACCAAAATAACTCTCCTGTCATCTTGCTGCATCACTAGAGGCCAGGCTATAATACAGTCAGTCAAAAAAAGTAGGAAAAATATGTCTATTAATTAATAGGTACCCATTATAAGCCAAACACTATGCAAGCCTCTAGGATACAAGTACAAAAGGGACAGTCTTCCTAGCTGTAAAGAGCTTATACTCGATTAGGTAAGGAGAAAGATGTCTTATGTTCACAGACAAAACAAAAACATATACAGAATAAATGTAATAGAATGCCTTCAAATAAATTTACCATTATCTTATGAAAAAGAAAATGAAGTTTCAGAAGGAAATTTAGGAAACAGATTTATAAACAATAATGTCAAATTCATCTTACAAAGTCAATAAGAAAAATCACATTCCTGCTACCATTCACCCTAGAGTGAAAAAGGATGAAAATTTTAATTGACTTTTGATGAATAATAAACTAATCAATAAAAGATAGGGATAGAATCAGGATATTTATTTTAAGTAAGTCTTTTTTTGTATTTCAGTTTTTTCATTTAAAAATTGAATAGGGAATATATTAATTGCTTCTTTTATTCTATATCATATTGGAAGGATGAATTGGAGTATCAATGTGATATTCTTTGACATTTCTGAAAAAAACTACAGCTTTTTAATATTTTGTTCCAAATTTCTCCAATTTTTTACACCAATTTTTTTGTTCCATTCCCATGAAGCCTTGAATGTAATAATTCATTAAGGTAAAGGTACATATTCAAATAATTTTATTATTTTTAAGGTGAACATTTATCAAATTATTAACCATAATTGATGCTATTCATAAAATACTTTTAAATAAAGTAAAATTTTACTTTTAAAAATAAAAATTAATTTTCTTTTGTAAAGTGTTTTTTTTTAATGAAGCCTTTCCCCTTGCTCTTCTAGCAATTTTTATTTAATGTGCTTTAAAAAAAAGAAAAAAAGTCATTTTTCGACAGGAACATGTTTCTTCTTTGCCATGAAGGACTAACAATGGAGCTTAAGGATCACTGATCAAAGTAAATTCTTTTAAGATTTATTCCATAATTTTTCCTTCCTTGCCCTATCAACCACAACCCTATGACTAAATATTATGTGCTGAACCACTGAAAAAAAGTGACCAAAAAAAAAAAAGGAAAAAATGTATAGGTAATTTTTTCCCCCCTGGCTTCAATGCAAGTGGCTAGAGTCCTGGCATAGGCACAGAACCTTGGGTGGAGATTGGGTATGGAAAAAGGAAAGAAGAAGGAGGTCAGCCTAAATGGGACAGACAGGAACTGGGTTCTACTGGAAGATAAAGTTTCATTACTGTAAGCAAGTCAGTACCATGCAAAATTTGAAAGTGAGCTGAAGCAAGGCCCTGGGTTGTGGGGAGAACAAGTCATTAGATTCATGTCCATCTTGCTCCAGAATTTACTGGAAGCAAGTAGAAATGTAAAGGAAAAAAAAAAACAGAAGTAGCAGCCTGAAAACTATAACACCATAGAAGTCTATTTAAGAAAGCTGCTGGCAGAATCCTGATCCTGACCATTCTCACTGAAGAAGAAGTAGGCATGTCATCAGGGCTCATTGGTATCCTCTCTTTGCCCCTCTCATTGGAGAGTAAAATCACAAACTCCTCAACCT
This sequence comes from Myrmecobius fasciatus, assembly GCA_023553655.1. Lineage (NCBI taxonomy): Eukaryota > Metazoa > Chordata > Mammalia > Dasyuromorphia > Myrmecobiidae > Myrmecobius > Myrmecobius fasciatus. The sequence goes on from JAJPUD010003232.1 coordinate 91,823, forward strand.
CTATATAAAGGGAGGGGGGAATGTTAGAAATCTCATTTACTCATGTGTGTGTGTATGTATATGTGTGTGCATATATATATATATATATATGTGTGTGTGTGTGTGTGTATATACATATAAAATATGGACAAAGGGAAAAGTTTGATTAAAAGCCCATTGGAAAAAATATTTTTAAAATCCAAGTTATATTTTCTTTAAATCTTTTTAATTTCTTTAATTTTTTTAAAGCAAAATCTTTCTCCATTTAATCATAAGCTCCTTGAAGGTAGGGACTTTTTCTTTTTTGTATTTTCATCTACAATGGTCAGCACAATGTCTGGTACATGGTAGGAGCTTAATTAATGTTTACTGACTGACTAGCACAAAGGAGTGTCTGGATACCCTATGCACATGCCTATACATTAACCTAGCAGAAAATATTACAGTAAGCTAACAATTATTTTCTTAGTGAGGAAAAAAAAGGCTATTTTCCTTTTACATTCAATGAATTTCAGTAAAAGCAAGCAGCTTGGTGTTATATTTCTCCTGAAATGCAATAGGATGATAATTTTTATTTTCATTTTTCAGAGACTAGGAAATGATAGGAATGAATTTTGGTATATTTTTAAAAAGAATTTATACTTAATTATCAAAATCTTTAAAATCATTGGAAAAGTAACATCTGGAAGCATATGACCATGTGACAGAATTTTTGGTGGGAACAAGGATTAAGAAATCCTTGACAATTTGAATTTCATGAAATGCCAAGTAAAAAAAAAACCTATTATATTTTATTGATTACCTACTAGGAAATGATACTATTTACCTCAAATTCTTAAATTCAGTTGATATGAGCCAAACTCTTATTAACATTGGCTACAGCTAAGCTTATAAATGGAAACAAAGGCCTCAAAATGTCCTAGACATACATTCTAAAATGGAAGGGGTCCTAAAATGTATTACATTTTCTAAAACATAAGTTTAGAAAACATTTAAACTTTTAGTAATCTTTTATAGTGAAATTCTTTGGCAGTTTTTAGTTGTTTCTAAACATTTCAAATTATTATCTCTTCCAAATATTGGAATTTTATCATTTTTATGCCTCAGGAAATGGCTGATAACTCTACAGAAGAGCTGGTAATGTCTTTTGGTTGATTTTACACACGAATAATCTTTCTGATTAGTATTATATAAGAAGTTCAAAACTGAAATTCAAAGGTGCATTTACCTTTCTTCTATCTTCTGTAATGCACTAATTATCTATTCTAATAGATAAAACAGTGAATAATTTCAGGCCATTAAAATAAAAAGAACTTTAAAGGATTCCACATAAGATTATCAGTTTCCTATTTAACTTTCTAACTTAAAAATATGAAACTTTATAAGAATGATGTGTGTATGTGCATGTGTATATATATGCATACACATATATGTATATATATTACATATATGAATGTAAAAATAACAATTAAAATATTTTAACTATTAAAAAACTTGGAAGGATAAGTTAGTTGGTTCAGATTTAACAAGTATAAAAACCAGTATTCATTTTTACAACTAATATTTATTAACCATCAGCTAAAAGTACAAACCTAAGTTTTGTTCCTAAAAACTGAGAGGTAGAGCAAAGTAATGATGTGTCACATAAAAGAGTGACAGAGATAGTACAAAGTAGTACAGAACAGTGGAAAATTACATTACAAAGCACCAAACTCTGCAAAACTTTGATGGGTTTCAGGGTACCATAGAGGTTAGTTCCAACCATTTTCTTTTCTCTCTTCTGTGAATAGCATTAAAAATGGTCTTTCTGGCAAAGCGTGTACCCTTTAGAGGCTAATAATAGTAATTTACCAACACAGTAGAATCAATAGTAAATGATAGAAAGATGGTGGCTACCTGGAAGTTTTAGGACAAAAAAGTATCTGTAATGCTGTTTTAAGTATTTAGCTGTTTCTTATTTCACTGTAGTTGGTCAGAATACATCTCATTAGATTTATTGGTAGGAGCAAAAATATTTGGGCAAAAGTCATTTTTCATCCTTTTACAACACATGTATACACATGTCATTGATACTTTGCAAAGTGCTTTATAAATATCTCATTTTATACTGACAATTCTGAGAGGTAATTGCTATATTTATGCCCATTTTAAGGATAAGGAAACTGAGAAACAGAGAAGTTAAATGATTTGTTCAAGGTTGAATAGGTATTAAGTGTCTGAGTCAGGATTCAAACTCATCTCTTCCTAATTCCATGTCCAATGCTTTATCCATGCTGCTACTTAGTCTCCTCAATATACATGAATAAGAAATGTTCCTTAAAAAAGAGGGTTAATATTAGATTGCTTACTATCTCAAAAAGAGGGGAGAAGAAAGAGGGATAAAATATGGAATATACAACTAAAACCAAAAAATGAATGTTAAAATTATTTTTTTATATGTAATTGGAGAAAAATATTTTTTAAAAAAGGAGATATGATTCATCATCTCTTCTTGGCAACCAAGATTGTTCATACAATTAATAAGAGCTAGGCTTCCTTTTTTGTGTTATTGTCATTTGCATATTTTGATGAATTCTTCATTATCATTGTTTCTTCTGCCAAAATAATATTCCATTATATTAATATACTAAGATTTGTTCAGCAAATTCCCACTTGATGGACACGTTTTTCATTTTTTTGATAATACAAAAAATGCTCTGAAAAATTTGGTTGCTTAAAGAGCCTTTCTGTCTTTGATCTCACTTTGTTGAAGGGAATGGACAGTTTAGTGTCTTTCCCACCTCAAGTCTCACTCTACTTCAATCTATCCTTTTCTATACCTGCCAAAGTAATTTTCTTAAATATTAGATCTGTTCATGTCACATTCCGTCTCCTGCACCCCTTCTTCTTCCTATTCACTGAACTCTAATGACTTCCTATTACCTTCTGGATTAAGTTAAATCCCTTTGTGTAGATTTAAAGTTCTTCACAACTTGGCCCGTTCCTACCTTTCATCTGCTTATAGTCTACTCCCTTTCACTCATCTTTCAATCCTCCACCAATCACTCTACCTGAAGTATGAGCCTTAATCTTTCCACTCCATATTTTTGCAATGACTGTTCCTCTTTTTGGATCACTCTTCTTAAGTGTCCTTAAGATTCTACTCAAACACCTTCTCTTCCATAAGGTTTTTTTTTTTCTTTTCCTCATCCTTCATGGTTAGTACTATTCTCTCTAAGGTTTCTTTTAATCTATTCCTTATCTTATAAGTTTTAATATATTCTTATATATATGATCTCCCCCAAAATAATGTACAAAGGAAAAAATACCCTTTATGTTAATGACTATTTCTTATTCTTCGTTGTATATCCAATACAGACCTGAAGAAACTATTAGTCGAGGGAAAAATCACATTTTTAAAAACTGTAGCATGTGACTAACCCCATCTTTGATGAACTATAAAGAGAGCACAATAAATGCTAAAATTACATTTAAAAAAAGGAAAATGATACCACCAAAAATGTCTTGTAAATTTGTTTTTCTTTTATTTGAAAAAAATTTTACCCAAAGAAACTTAGCCATTTTAAGAGTAAATTTTGTCAAGAGCAAATGAATCATTTTACTATATATTTCTGTTGCATATGTCTTAATACTGTTGAATACTTTAGTTTCTATTTTCGTTTACAATGATACAATTATTTCAGCCTGTCATATAAATATCAGCTTTTAGTTATTAATAATGAAAACAAATCAAAAATCATGATAATAATGCAGATAGATCATGCATGGACCATGACGTTGATCCCCTTTCTCTCCCCCTCCTTAATCTAGACCTGCCATTTCATCTTTATAGGGAATTCCAGGTATGAAGAACATCTTTAACCAAAGTAGATCACCTACTGATTCTTAATTTTCACCTAAAATAGTTGCCTTGGGCAAGTAAAACTTAAATAGTTTGTTCTTAATCAATGAACTAAAGTATTTCAGAGGCAAGGCTAGAGCCTGGGCTTTCCTAACTCTAATCTGGATTCCCCATTTTCCATATCATAGCAGTTTAAACACCATTTTCTATAAGAAGCTTTTCTTGATCTTGTCAACTGCTAATGTTCTCCCTCCTAAACTACTTTAGCTCTCTCTCCCATGTATTTCCTTTATCTTTATATTTAAATTATCTTTATATTTATTTTGTTCATATATACTTGCCTCCCCTATCACAATGCAAGCTGCATTGTTTTCTTTTTGTATTCCTGTCAACTAGAACAGTGCCAGGTACATGACCTGGACTTCATGCATGCTTGTTGATTAATTCCTTGCTGCCTCTGCTGTTGATTACTTATTGCAGAACCATTATAAAGCATTGTAAAAGTCTGACTGCTGAGAATCACAAATTTTAGAGGAAAAAAACAGAAAATGGGAGGAAGAAATCTTAAGAGAACTATCAAACAGTCTATTCCTCTGAATGTAACAAAGGCATCTCAAGATTAACTAGTATATTATATTATTATCTTTAGTAAGATTTCAGTGGAGTCCAGGAAATGGAAATTCAGTACCAGAGTTTAATTTTCTAAGGTCCAATCACAACATGATATTGAAAGGATATTATGATTATGATTACTATTATTATTATTACCGGGCCCAATTTTTCATTTTGGGAAAATAAAAAGAAAATAGTTAACAGCCCCAAAATATAGGATAGTAATTTGTAATTCTTTTCAAAAAGCTTTTTTTGGCACATTTTTCAGTAAGTAGGCAACAAATATTTCATTTTCCACAGGATACATGTTCTTTAAATGTTCGATACAGATCAAAATAATATAAACTGAACTAGATCCTAAATATGGTAGAAATACCAATTTAAAGCAAATTTAAAGCAAATCTTTTTATAAAGGCAATTTAAAAATACATTAATCTCCTCCCCCAGCCTCAAAATGTGTTTGTTTTGTTACTTAAAATTTCTATGTATCATATTTTCTTGGTTTTTGTTGTTGGTGTTGATGTTTTTCAACTTGGTTTTTAAGCTTGACTTAGCACAGTGTCTGTCACAGAGTACATTGATTTTTCTTTTTCTTTTTTCTTTTTTAAGGGTAGCTTTATTAAGAGAAATAGGTTACAGATAAAATGAAGGGATACAATCAATAGACACTGGGAATGGTAAAAATGAATTAAGAGTTAGGAGAGATTATGAAAAACAAGTTCCTCAGTGGAACTCACAATTACCCAGTAGAAAGGGATGGCAGTTGTGAGAGTGGAGAGAAGGGGTCAGAAGCAAGGTGGGTTGTAAGGGTAGAAACAATTTGATAACTGGTTGGATATATGGAATGAAAGGAAATGAGGATTTGAAATTCATACTTAGTTATGAACCTAGATGATTACAAGGATTACAATGCTTCTTGCTCTAGGGATTATATTTGTAAATTGCTTCTGGTTATTAGAATTGTCCTTTTGGACCTCTTTTCCCAGCTACAATCTTTTGGTCTAAAAGCTATAATCTTTAAAGGACCAAAAGATTCCCCTTCTGTTAAAGAGCCTGTCCCTCCCACATAACTTGTCTTAAGGAAGCCAATAATAGTTCCTACTACCTCAGCTCTATTCTGAACTCTGCTTTCCTGTCATCCCTTTAAGAAAAACAGAGGAGAGAGAGGATTCTGGCAATATCGCAGAGTAGGTCAGAAAATTTTAAGTTCTCCATATTTCTCCCACAACCAAGACAAATTAGAACTTCAGGATGAACAAAGGTCGAGAGGTTAAAAACAAATAAGAGTTGGGGCTGAACAGTGGTCCTCCTGGGAGAATGGGAAAAAATCTGAAGAAAGACCTCACAGGATGGAGGTTTGGCCTCTGTGAGTGTAAACACCTCTAGGATAGTATCTCTGAAAAGCAAATGGTAAATCCTGGAGCTACCTGGATTGGAAGCTAGCCTCAGCTCCAGACCCAGGAATTTTCACCTTCCAAAGTGTGGAGAATCCTGCCTCTGAGTCAGGAGAGATTAAAGGAACCTTTGTAATAAGGGACACCAAGCCCAGCTGTGCTGCCCTGGGCAAAAAGCAAATGCCTGGTGAATGCAGAAGTAGGGGAGCAAGGGTGCTGCTGGCTGTGGGCACACAAATGGGTGGAATTCTTGGTTTGGGTTCCAGGCCAGAGAGGAGATCTAAAGGAGACACCATCCTCCATACTCCAGAACTAGGGGTAATTATATTAATGAGCTGCTATAAAGAAAGAAAATGAAAACAAAGATGAAGAAGGAAGAGGAAAAGGAGAAAGAGGAGGAGGAGGAGGAAGAGAAGGGAGGAGGAGGAGATGATGGTCATGGTCATGGTAATGGTGACTGTGATGGTGGTGATGGTGGTGGTGCTATTGCTGCTGGTGATGAGCAAGAAAAGGAGAAAGAACCTGATCACAGAAAATTACTACAGTAATAGAGAAGACCTGGGTTTGTCTTTGTCTAAAAAAACCCTCTCCCATCTTAAAAAGTTATGCTAAATGGTTACCTGTCCCAAAAGAATTTATAGAACATCTCAAAAAAGACTAAAAATCAAATGAGAGACTTAGGAAAAATTTTAAAAATAAGAACAATTCCCCCTGCAAAAAAGGGAAGATTTTGAAAGTCAACTAATGAAAAAAGAAGATCCAGAGTCTTAAGGAAGAAAATAACTCCTTGAAAACGAAAATTGGGCAAAGGAAAGCCATCAAAGTTATAAGAGACCAAGAAATAATAAAACAAAATATGAAGAATGAAAAAATGGAAGAGAATGAGAGACATCTCACAAGAAAAACAACTGGTCTGGAGAACAGATCAAGAAGAGACAACACAAGAATAATCAGACTACCTGAAAACTTTGATTAAAAAGAAGAATCCTGATATACTTATACACAAAATAATTAAAGGAAATTGTCCTAAAATGATAGAACAAGAGGTGAAAGTAGAAGTTGAAAAAAATCCACCAATCCCACCTGGAAGAAATCCTATGAGGAAAACTTACAGGAACAGTATAGCTAAATCTCCAAACCCCTATGTCAAGGAGAAAATATTATGATCAACAAGGAAAAAAAATTCAAATATGGCAGAATCACAATTAAAATCATATAAAACCTAATAGCGCCTACATAAAAAGACCACTCAGAAAAAAATATATTGAAAAATAAAAGAAATAGGGTTGCAGCCCCAAATACCATACCTAGCAATGATAAACATAATCCTGAATGAAAAAAAAGGGTATTTAATGAAAGACTTTCAAGATTTTATTTCAAAAAGGCCAGAACTTAATAGAAAATTTGACATACAAGATCTAAGAGAAACATAAGGGAGACATCAAAAACTAATTACAAGGGACTCAATAAGGACAATAAGGACAAACTCTTTTATACGTGGAAATGAAAACCATATGTCCAAGATTGTCATCAGTAATTGGCTAGTTCAAAAGAAAGATTGGAGCAGAGCTGAGTATGATGTGGTTCTAAAAAAACAAAATTATGTCAGAAAAGACATAATTATCTTATAGAAATGAGTTTTGAAAGAAAGAACTGACACAGAGGAATTAAGATGGGTGATGAGGTCTGGTAGTTCTGGAACCCTACTCTCATTGGGAATGGGTTAAAGAGGGAACAATACATTCATATGTAGAAGGGTATAAGTGTTATCTAAATTCAAGAAGAAATAAGAGGGTAAGGGGATAGTAGGAGCAGAAAAGATAAGAGAAGGATTTTTAGAGGAAAACCCTACTATCACATCAGAGTTAAAGAAAAAACAATTTATACATTTAGAAGAGAATAAAACTGTTCTAAATTTATAAAGAAATAAGATTTATGAGGGAATAAGGTAAGATGGGGTATAGGAGAGTGTGTATATTAACAAACATGGAATGAAGATTTTATATGTGTGTGTGTATATATGAAGATTTTATATATGTGTGTGTGTGACACACACACATATATAAAATCTTCATTCCATGTCTGTTAATATATATGTGTGTGTGTATATATATATATGTATATATATATATGGCTTTAAGTGTCTTCTATATTCAAATAGAAAAAAGAAGGGCAAGAGGAAAAGGTGAGGGAAGGGGATAAGAGAGTGATTCTTGGGACAGTAAGGTAAATAATAGAAGGGCCAGATTGTGGGTAGAAGTAAAGCAGAAGAGTCAAGAGGGATAGGAAATAAGAGATAGACACAAACACGAATTAAGACCAGGAATAGAATTTATTATGTAAAAAAAAAGCATGAGAAGTAATCATGATAGACCTAGTTAAAGCTACAATAGATTTAATTAAAAGAGAAAGAATAAGGAAAATATACTATATGTCAGCCATATTAATCAATATTGTTTTAGATTATTTAAAATAACTAGGAAGTATAAGGTTGGAATGTTGCTGTGGTGTAGGAAATAATGAATTGGTGGAGTTAGAAAATTATGGAAAGACTTGGACTTATTGAGGAAGATATTATCTACCTTTAGAGAAAGAAGACAAATACAGTACAATTTTACATAGATTCATATGAATATATGTCTACATAGGTATATGGTTATAGATACCTATGTATATGTATGAGTGTGTATATGTGTTTGTGTCTATACATGTTTATGTGTCCATGTATGTATATGTATACATGCACGTGTATGAATATATATGTATACACATATACACACATATACACATGCAGACACACATAATCTTCTTGGGACAAGGATGAAGGGGGAAAAAGAATAAATTAATAAGTACACAGCAGAGAACAAAAGGAAAACTATAAGGAAACATAGAAAAGACTGCTGTGAACATAATGTATAGTATTTATTATATAGACTTTCTGGAAGTGGAAATTTATTGTTTTATAATTTAAATCCTCTTTTATGTTCTGCTGTGCTCATGGGAATTTTTTTTCTTTTCCTATTTTGTATTTCTTTAAAATAAAAAAAAAATGAAGAGGGAAAAAGGAAAAAGAGAAGTAAATAACATTGCTTCCAGCCAAAGACCCATCCTGGGAAGCAACCTTGATGCATCTACAGCTTGGTAACTGCTTCTGTATGTACTACTGAAGACCCAGAAAGGAAACTCTTTTTCACCAAAATCACTGTCAAGTGGTTCAGATTCTTTGTAAAAAAAGCAGAGGGAATGAACAGGTCTATCACTTATTTAAAAAATAATAATATAATGGATGGCAACTTCCACAAAACTCATTCCATAATATTATGTATCAACTAATTCATCTTGAGGGTAACCTCCATCAAAGAAACTTAGCCTCCAGGAGACAAAGGGTTTTTCTATACCCTTCATAAAGATATTCTTACAAAAGTTCCAAGTAGGGCAGCTAGGTGGTGCAGTGGTTAGAGCACCAGCTCTGAAGTCAGGAGGACCTGAGTTCAAACCTGGTCTCAGACACTTCCTAGCTGTGTGACCCTGGGCAAGTCACTTAACCCCAATTGCCTCAGCAAAAAAAAAAAAAGAAAAAAAAAAAAAGAAAAAGAAAAGTTCCAAGTAAAGGTTCATAAATTTGATCAGGGAAGTCTTTTGATCATACTCCAACCCCTATTCTCCTTCCATATATGCAAAGTAGTGTTTTAAGAAACTACAACATTTGAAGATTCTTAGCTTCAATTAATTTCACTAAGTACTTATAAAATATTTAATGTATGCAAGGCATCATGGTAGTTGCTTAGGAAAGAAAATAAAAATTAAAAACTGTCCCCGAATGCAAGGAGCTTACAGAACATTTTACTATATTCTTCATGTTCATTCCTCTTCATTCCTCTTTCCTCAAATTTCCCATCTTTTATACTCAAACTTTACCAAATGAAATAGAAGAGATGGTGTCATAGAATATATAAGGCCTAAAGAAGGCATTTTTCTCCAATCACCCTGAATTCATTTATGACAAAATTCATAGTCATATAGAGTCAAAATAGGATTAACAATAATAAATTCCTAGGGCAAATCCATGAGAATATGTTCATTGAGACAGAATTCATTATCATGTATTTCTAATTATAATGGATCTATCATGTAAGCATCTGGAGTATAAAAAACCCAACAGTAGTGATCATAGCAAGAGTTTATTTTTAAAATACATGGAAATTCAACTTAAAAAAAGGCATCTATGACTTGCCAGAAAACAGAGAAAAGCAGATGAACTTCTGATAAGCAATAGGGAATAAGCAATAGGCTTTGGATATAACTGTAAGCCTGATTCAAAATTATATGCAGAAAGATTTCCTGTAACAGGGGCTGCAGGTAAGAAACAATGGTCCATTTTCAATAAACTCAGTCTGTTTCTTTATCTCTAAGATAAATGATTTAAACTATGTTCTTTAGCATTTATTCCCTCTTTAAAATTCTAGATTTTTCCTATTCAAAAAAACACAAACAGAAACAATCACATGTTCTTGATATTGTGTCACAATGTGCAAAATTTTAGATTCAAATATACATTGAAAAAGTAAATCAAGTTAAGTAACAAAGTACTACTACAACACTATGGTACAATCCTATAAGAATGGCGTCAGCAATGCTAACAGAATAAGCTGGAATAACAGAATAAACTAAGAATAAACTAAGCTTGGTGAGAATGAAACAGAAAAGGAGTGGTAGTAATATTGAAAGTCTTTGTTTCTGAATTGTCACTTTAAGGTATTTGGAGGGCAATAAACAGATCAAAGAAGTAATAGTTCAGCCAAGGGGGAGTGGATGGAATGATAGTATTAACCTGGGGAGAAAAGAGAACTAATGAACTTTTATTTTATGTTCTCTCATCTAAGGAAAATGATCTCCTTAGAAAATACAGAAGAAAAATAAGTAATAGGGAATTAATAGCTAAGATAAGTAGGGATATAATAGTAGACTACTTAGTTCTCTGGATTAGTTCAAATCACCAAACCTAGATGTACTTAAAATACAAGCACATGTGACTGTTAAGTTACTGCCAGTGAATTGTGAATGCTTTTGTAGAGTGAGATGGGTATGAAAGAATCAGAGAGAGACACTTTTCAAAATATAAAAGTTTTTTCAAAAGTATAAAAGCTGTTAGCCAGGGAGTTTGAATTTGATTTCTAGAAAAAATTGTAGAACATAATTTTATATTTAATATTGTTATTTTCCCAGTTACATGGAAGACAATTTTTCCTCCCTACCCCCATCCCCTTTAATAAGGCATATGTGAAGTAGAACATAGTTTTAAAAAGCCAGCATGACTTCATCAAGGACAAAGTCATGCCAAGCTTACTTCATTTGTCTTTTTAAGAAAAAACTGAGTTTTTAGACTAGATGGCAAAGGGAATCCTGGAGATGTAGTTTATATAAATTCTAGCAAAACATTAAAGTTTCTTATGAGCAAGATGGAGAAGAATGGGTAGACTTTAGCATAGTTATATGGAACTGGACCTGGTTGAACAGTTGAACATCAAATAATGCTTAGCTTTGTGCTATTTAAAATTTTCTATCAATGATTTGGAAAGAAAGCATAACTTTTTTTTCTAGGAGGGTAACTAATATGTTATATAACAAAATAAAGATGTGAAAAGATCTCAAGACTTGAATTAAAACTTATTCAAGTATGGGTTGGACTAGATGGCCGCTGAAATTGCTTCTGATTCTCATATATTATAATTCTGATGTAATGGAATTAGTGCACTGTGAGCAAATGTCTGACTGTAATTCAACATCACTGCCTAATATGGCTGGAAAAGGTAAGCTACCTCTCAGTGCAGAGGTAGAAAACCAATAAGTTTCTCTCATGTCACTGCCATCTCCATCAGAAGCATAATTTCAAAATTTGAAGGTCAATAGTATAATTGTTTTTGTGTCTTCTTTTTTTCAATGCTGTCTTTTATTTTGTAAAATTTTAAATGGTTTGCCTACATAAACTTGTTTTATGGGATGATCAGAAGAGGAATATGCTCAGAACAGGACTTATATATAATACTTTATAATGATAAAATAGAAAGGAATTTTCTCAGGAAAAAACAAATCTACCTTTTATAGGTAAAAAAAAATAGAAGCACTGCATTCTAACAATAGGATTTAATTTTAAAACCCATAATTATAACAACTTCTATAATTTTAGAATATGCATATATCAACCCATATTGTTTTGAATCACAGTATGTTAGTTACAGATATTAGTTACAGACTCAAACTGAAAAATATTTTATAGATAATTTTCTGGTTTTCTGTATAGTAAGGATCTAATATCTACAGAAGGCACAAATTTCCTATTGAACAGTAAGGTTCAATAGCTTTGTTAAGGGATTTTTTCATCTTTCAACCTATAAAAATATTTCACTTGGAGTTCAATGAGTTATAGAATCTAGGGATGAAAATTACTTCAATTGATAATTTCAACCTTCTTTAGCTGTTTAGATCTTGATTTATGGCATAGATAAAACTGGGTCAATTTTTTTATATGGATGTACTAGCATTTGTTGAGATCATACTATTTAGGAAAATTTTGATTGCAATAGCTAACTAAAAGAACTACAATGTAGACCAGACATAAATGGATAATAATAGATGCTGAAGTGATCTTTTAAAACTTTCCTATATATGAATCAAATGGGAGAAAGGACAAATAGCATGAAATAAAACTGAGCTTGACTAAATTTGAACATACATACTCATTCTACTTGAAAAAGCAAAAGCATCCTTGGGGAGAGGCAGGAGGTGGCACATGACAAGCAAGTCAAATTACCACCATTGCTTTGATCACCACCTTGCCTCACACCCTGATTGATTTTCTAAACACAAAAGTTTTGGGAATAACAATGCTTTCAGTCAAAGCCCCTCAGATAATCATTCAGGAAAGCAGCTTCAATGCAGTTAGGCAACTGTGCCTGCAGGTACTTGGCCCATACTTACTAAAGACCCAGAAAGGAAAATTCTAACTTCTAAAGGCTTTGGCTATGTCAAATGGTTCAACATCAGAAAGTGATATGACATTATCAGTAGAACTGTCTTTTAAAAAGAAGCATTAGCATCTGCTTTGTTACTGTACCCTAAAGACCTTGGAGCTTTTCTATCTTATTCACAGCTGAAACCTTCCATATGATTTGCTCGCCCCCTAAAGAGTGTTAGCATTTGAGACCAAGGATTTTCTTAAATTTCTATTTGCATCTCCAGTGCTTTGCACAGTGTTTTGCATACAGTAAGCTCTGAATAAATACTTCATTCATTCATTCTCCCATTAACTATCAACTCATGGGAAATTAGGATTTCACAGTAAATTAGTATTTACATATGAAGTTCTAAATTCTTATTTTGTAAATGATATAACATATTCAAAGAGATGAACCAATCTGACCAAGATCACACAACTAATCAATGGTATAATGTAACAACTCTTAAATTATGCTCTAGTTTTTCTTTCACCCTAACATGCTTTATCTCTGAAGTGAATGTCAGCAATTAAAAGGTTAGAATCAGAGGGGAAAAAAGAATCAAAGAAAGGAAGGAGAGAGGAGAGATGAATGGCTGGAAAATAGAAAGCAAAGAAGGAATAATAAGTAATGAAAAGAAAAAGGCAGACTAAAGGAAATGAAGGAGTAAAGAGCAATAGGAATACTTATGTTATATATCCCAGTCTCCTCTAAAAGTTTCACTTATTTATTTTTTGCTAAACAGTTGGGGTTAAGTAATTTGTCCAGGATCCACCCAACTAATAAGTATCAAATATCTGAGAACAGATTTGAAACCAGTTCCTTCTGACTCTTAAGACCAGTGTTCTATCCACTGTGTGACCTAGCTGTTACTCTAGCCCAAAACTTTAATTGATGCTTTCAGAAATAGTATAAGAGAGAAGAACAATAGATAAGGGCTCATATTTGTAGTGCTAGAAGGAACTTTAGAATTCATCTAATTCAACTTCCCCAACAGGCTCAGAATTTGACACAAATAACTACATATTGGTACAATTATTAGTGATTGTTGTATGGGAAAGAATGTATCTTTCTTTGATTTCATGCTCAATTTCCTATTAGGAAGCAGATTCTATTGATTATACAATTCAAATGCTTGATTCTTCCTTTCAAATCAAGGTTTTCTAAATTTACTGAGAACCTAAAGATTTTATGTGCAGTTTTGATAGTTATGGTCACAAGACGGTCATTATAAGAAATTAAAGTTAGAAGAAGGATTTTGGTAGGATTCATTTATATTTAATTTTTTAAACACCCCCCCCAAAAAAAAAAAACAACACCTCTATCACCACAATACACTGTAGCTCAGAAACTGCTTTACAAGGTACTTGATGAGCTTTACAAATAACATTCTCTCTGTAAAAAGGTGACATTTCAGTAGATTAGGGACGTATTTCTGACTGACTGAATGAGTTACAGAGGTTGACAATATGGCTCATAATCCATACTTTATAAATGGTGGAATTGAAGCCTATATAGGTAAAATGACAGAAGGTTACATAAATCAATATCAGAGCCAAGAACAGAATCTAGATCCTTTGATTCCTGTCCAATGCTTTATTAGTCTTCCTTTTCTCTCAGAGACTCTTGTCAAAGGAAACTTGCAAATAAAAGAGCTCCGATTAAGAATGTTCTCTGACAGTGAAGTTCAATTTTCATAGTTCATATTTGTCTTAACGAAGTTGTGTATTCAAAAAAAAAACTACAAAACTACTGTAACAGAATATTGTCATAGGAGGTAGCTAATGTATAACGTCATGTCTCAGAACAGTTTTTAGAAATAAGACAATATTGAAAATGTAATTTACTTAGAGGATTAACAGGTTTTGAAACAATTGTTGAATTACAACTCAGTTTTATCCTCTTGTTGATTACTTCAGCTTAGGTGACAGGCTCAGTCTCTGTATTAAATTTTGTTTTATGTTGTAATTTCTACCCTTTGGGGATCTGAAAAGAATGACTTGTGATCATCTCTTTGATTTATAATGGTAAAAACAAGGATTAATGGGAGGCTACTTTAATTCTGCTATCCCAACAACTGTCAAGAGATAAGAGGCTGCTGAAAAGATACTACTCAATGTAGTATCTTTGGACATTGTCCAAAGTAGGATGGGGCTGGAAACAGGAGAAACCTGTTTGTTTGTTTTTTTTTCTTTTTTCTTTCCAGCTATTATTCATTTTATTTTTGGTTTTAGTTGGAGTCATGATTTTTAATTTTTTTTCCAAATTTATTTATTTGAAGAAACAGAATAAGCAAAAAGAAAAACAGAAAAACAATATAAAACTAAATGAAATAAGACAAAAGAAAACATTATCATGTGCCCAGGAAAACATCAGGGAGGATTCAAAATATAAGACAACAAATACCAATTTAAGAAAATATATATTAGTAAAATAAATTATATTTATGAGTATCCATCTTTTCTTTACTTCCTTATAAACCGGTCTTTTGTTCTATGCTATGCACCTTATTTGTTTTAATCTTTTCTCCTCTTTTATTTCTCCTTCCCCCATCCTCAAGCATGCTATAGTTAAGAAAGGATATATTTACATATATACATGTAGATATATACATACATATGCAGACACACACATATCTCCCTTTCATCCCCCTCTACCATCCCCAAGCAAGCTACAGTTAAGATATATTTATGTATACATATGCATATGTCATATCTACATATATATGCACATACACACTCACACACACACATACCCAGATACACCTATATCTATCCTATCTCTGCTGACATTAAATTCTGCTCCATAACTTGAATTACTATTATTTAACCTCCTTCCACCCAGGAATCCCTACATTGTTTTCTTCCCTCATCCTTTGCTTCCCCATCCACCTATCCTCCTCCCATATGTCTTTATAGATTTTGGAGGGTGCAAAACTTTCATGGTATATATGTAGTTGCCTATTGAACCCATTCCCAATGTGAGTAGGTTTTCAGAACTATTAACCCTCCTCCTCCGTTTAATACTTCTGTGTCTATGCTTCCTCTGCACCTCATTTGTTTGATTATTTTCTTTTGAGTTTACCTTATTGTTGATGAAAATATTAATTATAAAGTATACATTTCCCATGTAAAAAAATAAGTAATTGGGGGGCGGAGCCAAGATGGCGGAGTGAAAAGGTGACTTTCTGCCTCTCCTCCGATCTTCTCTCAAATCAACAATAAAATAAGCCTCTGAACTGATCTTCAAGTCAACGAACCCAGAAATATTTGGGCACGGCTCTCTGGAGAACTTCATATCAGGTTAGGCGGACTCGGACAGAGAGATAAAAAGACGACCCCTGTGCAGGCCGGAAGTGAGGGTGGGACTCAGCTCAGCTCATCCTGGAAGAAACTCCAAACTCCAAACTCCAAATTCCAAACACCTGGAGTTTATCTGAGGCACTCGGGACACTCTGCCCTGATTGGGG
>JAJPUD010003232.1:113112-132018 GCA_023553655.1 Myrmecobius fasciatus
GACTGGGGGTAAAATTTGTATTGGAAAGCTTTGTAAAGATCAAGGTTGGGGAACTACCCATACATATGTTATACAAATAAAAAGCTTAAAATAAAAAAATAAGTAATTTATCCATGTTTAAACAGTTTGTCCATGTTGAGTTCCTTAAAATTGCTCTTTGATACTGTCTCTTATATGTTAAATTTTCTGTTAAGTTTGGGTTTGATTGATGGGAAGTCCTGAAAAGCTCTAAGTTTGTTAAATGTCTATTTTTTCTCATTCAAAATTATAGCTATTTTTGCTGGATATGATATTTTTGGACATAGGCATAGTTCTTTTGCTTGTCTGTAGATATGATTCCAATACCTGCTGTCTTTTATTGCAGCTGTTGCTAAGTCTTGTATGATTCTAATTGTAGCTCCAGTATATTTGAATTGTTTTTTTCTTGTTTCTTGCAAAATTTTGTCTTTGACCTGGGAGTTTTGAAATTTGACAATAATATTCTTATGAGTTTTTCACAGAGGATCTCTTTGAGGTGGTCATTGATGGATTTTTTTTCTATTTCTACTTTCTTCTCATGTTCTATTACTCCAGGACAATTTTCTTGAATTGCTTTTTGCATTATTGTATCAAGGTTCTTTTTTGAGTTCCATAAATTATTTCTGGACAAGGAACCATTTCACATTACTCTTTGGGGTAAAAGCTTTTTTTTTTTTTTTTTTTTTTTTTCCTCTTAAAATGAATCCCAGTCATTCCTGCTCCCATAATATGTTTCAGTAGTGGAGTTCTTTCTTCTTTGTTGATTTATTTTTTTTAATAAGAGGTTTTAGTGTAAGCACCTCTAATCATGAAGTGAGGGGATGGTGTTTCAAGCTTCCCTTCACTCTCCAATCTAAGAACCCCGAAGCAAGAGCTCCACTCTCTTGTAAGTGCCCACAGCCAGCAGTGCCTCTGCCCCAGTGCTTCTGCATTCACCAGATGCTGATTCCTTCTCACCCAGGGTTGTGTCTCAGCAGCACAGGTGGGTCTAGTATTCCCAATCTGCTGAGGCTCACTGGGTCTTCTCAGACTCAACTCTTCACAGTCTAAGAGGCGAAAGTGTCTATGTTCCTGCTGAGGCTCCAGCCTACCCAGCTAGTTTAAGGGATCCCCACTGGGTGTTTCTGCAGAGCTAGCCCAGAGATGTTTGTACTTCAGACAAGTTAATCCCAGCCCAGAGTCTTTCTTCAGGTTTTATGGAGTTGTATCAGGAGGACCCCTGTTCTGTCCCAAGACTTTTTGATTTTTTACCAGTCTATGTTTGCCCTGAGGCATAAATTTGTTTTACTTGTGGGGAAATCCAGAGAGCTTGAAATTCACCAACCTATTCTACCATCTTCCCCTTCATTCTTTTCCAGAATCCTCTCATGTCTGGATGATGACTTCTGTCATGTACACCCAAATTCTAGAGTTGGTAACTCAATGAGCTATTTAAGTTTAATTCTTCCATTATGTTAATGTTATGTGGGGGAAAGTATTCTACCAAATATGAAGAAGAAAGTCTGAGACATAGCTAAAATATAATTTGACTTATTGGCTGTACTGCCTGATTCTCTATCATACATCAAAACATTCTGAGACTTTCAAAAGAAAATGCTTTTCTTCTATAGCCCATCCGAAGTCTCAGCTCATTTCTAATTCAAGAATTTTTCAACTATATCTGGCACACCTCAAGACTTTGAGCTCAAGCAACTTCCTACACAGATCTGTTGTTTGTCTTAGTTATTTGTTCCTCACAAACTTCTGAAAACTATGTAGACACTAACTTTGCCAAAGTAGATTACAGCTATATTATCTAGAGAATATTTGTTGTTATTTGGTCATTTCAGTTGTGTCTGTGCTTCAATTTGGGATTTTCTTTGGCAAAAATACTGGAGAGGTTTGCTATTTCCATTTTCAACTAATTTTACAGAAGAACTGAGGCAAACAGGACTAATTGATTACCCAAGGTCATAAAGCTAATAAGTGTCTGAGGTCAGATTTGAACTCACAGATTACTTTCCCTTACTTTAAGCCCAGTACATTATTAACTATAATACAACCTAGCTGCTTTTGAGGAATATTAGGGTATGTCATAAAAGTATATTAGGATTTTATTCCTGAGAATGGATAATTTTTTTTGGGGGGGTATGAGTGAACTGATAGAGATAATGCACATAGTAGGCATTTTCTAAATGTTTATTTCCTTCCCCTTCTTGCAGCATGGAAGAGACCTTGGCTTTTTCAGTGTTTTCCCAGTGAAATATAAACTCCGACAAGTTCTTCTGGGCTAGAAAAAAATTGAGTGATGGACTAAGATCATAGATCATCATGGCAAACTAGATTACATCAAATGATGAAAATTTCAGAGAGTCATATTTTAGGGTATAGACAAATTTGGGACTTTCATGCGTAAAATATCCACAACTTGAAGTATTGAAGTAAAGCATATTATTTTGTTTTAAAACTTTAAATTTATATATAACATGGCAGGCTTCTGTTTTTTTTTCCCTTCCTTTTTCTGAATGTTACAAACTCTGTTCTTTTGGCTGAGTGAAAGTTGGGTAAAAACATTTCTTTACCAATTTGGTACCTTTATTGAGATAATTTTGTCACATTGAAACACCAGTAATTTGATATGTCCAAGGAAGCAGGATTTTAACGCTGAAATATGTATCATTTCAGCTAGTTTAAGCTTGGTTTGACAATAAAATATATGCCTTTTAAAACAAAGCACTACCTTGTAGCATGCTTTGAGGTCCTGAGAATTGCACTATATAACTACAACTATGTCATCAATCCTCACAACATTCCTGTGAGGCAGACAGATACTTTTTTCTTTTCTTTTTATTTTTCTTAATGGTTCTTATTTTATAACCACAATATACCTATGCTAACTTGGGTTTTATAAAACCACACATGACCATTACTGAACTCTATATACTAAGTAATGATTGTTGTCCTTTATCCTCAAAGAGGACCAAAATGATATCATTATGTTAGAGTCAAGTTATAGTGTATCCAACTGTGGCTGATCAGACCAGTAAGCGCTCAGAATGCTCCAAAGGTCTGAATATGGAAAAAGAAACTTTTGCAAAGACACAAAGAATGTTCATGATTAATTTAATTTAATGTTCACTTCCTAAGAGTGTGGAAGCGGCGGGAGAGGAATAGGTACTAAGAAAATACAGTGGGTATAATCTTTAATTGAACACTGATTTCAGATATGAAAAAATTACCAAATAATTTATTAATAACTGATGAAGTTAAGAAGATGTAGATTTAAATCTCATCCCTGGCACTATGTGCCCCCCCCTCAACTCTGGGACCATCTAAATTGCAGAGAAAGTGCCACTATGCATTTTGGGGGGGAAAGTTTCCTCACTTGGGAGGATTTCTATACTAATGAAATAATCCTTATCTAAGAATAATATACAAAAATAATATGTGAAAATAAAAATATATTAATATATAAATATATAATGATCAATATATAACTATAATTATGTATTATTTACATATGTTGCTATCATTACATTATATCAATATAATTATAATAAAATTAATGTATAACAAATTATTTAGTTAGTTAATATATGAATATATTAAATATATAAAAATAAATAAAAATGCAATAATATATAACATGTTTTATAAATCATAATATTGATTATTTTTCACAATAAATAAAATGTTGACATTCTTTAACATGAAGATTTTTGATAATTTGGTACTGTAATTCCATTCATTTAAATTGTAAAATATTAAATAATTATGCATTCTCATTTAATTTTAAAGTAATTTTATTGGCTTCATTGGATTTATTACTAAAAGCATTTGCAGGGAATAGCAAGGTGGCACAATGGATAGAGCAATGGCCCTGAAGTCAGGAGGATCTGAGTTCAAATCCAGTCTCAGACTATTACTAGCTTTATGATCTTGGGCAAGTCACCTAACCACAACTGCCACCATTACCTTCCCCATAAGGCATTTGTATTTCTAAATAGGGTAGTATTATAGAAAGTATAATAATTATTATAGGAATTATAATTATATTATATGAAGTAAAAATTTTTGAAAATATATGTAAAAAATTTTGAAAATTTATATAAAAAAGGAAAACCATTGATTAACATTTTATACAATAGGGCTTCTTAAACGTTTTCTACTTGCAACACATTTTATCTGAGAAATTTTTATGTGACCCTAAATATAAACATTTATTGATAATAAATCATAATTTCCCAACTCTCACATTCAGTTATAAGACCATATGTGGGATTGACCATAACTTAAGAAACTTTGCTATAGAAAATGACTGACCAAAATACTAAATGAAAGAAACTAATATAAAGAATACTATATTTTATATAGGTATAATCATTATCATTCATTAATGATTCTAAAAGCATTTATAGTAAAAAATTAGGAATTTGAATATGCATTTGACAGTCTTTTTTTCTTCCTTGGCAACTATACTAATGAAGAAGAAATGGTGATGTCTTAGAGCTACTCTTTAAACTTGGGACAAATTCTCTTTGACAGTGATTTCTACTCCTAATTTTCTCTCTCTCTCTGTATATATATATATATATATATATATGTGTGTGTGTGTGTGTGTGTGTGTGTGTGTGTGTGTGTATACAGAGAGAGAGAGAGAGAGAGAGAGAGAGAGAGAGAGAGAGAGCAAGCGAGCGAGCTATGGACTAAAATCTATGAAGAAAATAGGCTCAAGTAGAAGAAAAAGGGTCAAAATCTAAAGAAAACAATGTAGATCACCAACCAATGTGGTTGACCAACTTAGATCCTTAAATACAGAAAGAAGATCAACTCAAGGGCAGATAACTGAGGATGATTTTTTTTTTTTTGCAGTAGTAATAATAATGTTAGGACTTTGAAAATCGGAATGACCTGAAGCTAGTGATGAATACAAAGGCAAAATAAAAGAGTATTCATAAAAGCTATCCTGGAATCAAGAAAGCAAAGAAGGAGTAAGATTCTTGTTTAACATGGATGAAATAATGATAAATGACAACAATAAAGCATAACTCCTCGATTCTTATTTTGTTTCTCTTTTCTCTAACCACAATGTCAAACTAAACAGATTTAGAAAAAAAATAAAACAAAACTAGTTAACAGAAAATTAAGAAACTTGAAGACAGGTGAGAAGGTGGTAAGAGAGAATGCTAGCTGCCCTCAAAAAATTAAAATTGTCAGGCAGATATTTTGAGCTATAAAAATATATAGATGGATATAGTGACTGAGTATGGGAGAAGCTAGGTGGATAAAGTACTGGGAAGACTCATCTTCATCAGTTCAAATCTGGCCCCAGGCACTTCCTAGCTATGTTAAATGGGGATGAGTCATATAACCCTATTTGCTTAGTTTTCTCATTTATAAAATGAAATTTATAAAATGAGAGAAATTTGGAGAAAGAAATGGCAAACCACTCTAATATCTTTGCCAACAAAACTCCAAATGGGTTCATTAAGAGTTGGACATGACTGAAAACTAACTGAATCTATAAACACTGAGAAATCATGGAAAGTAAAATTAGAGATGAGCAAATATCCTGATTTTCAAGATGATGAATTCTTCAATTCTTGAAAAAATTCTAAAATTAATTAATTAGAATAATTTTGTGACTACTTTAAAAGTATAGCAGTGCTTATAAAGTGTAACTGTGGATTCATCAACAATAAGTAATGCCTGATGAATCTCAGTTTCCTCAACAGCTTATTTATTATAGTGATAAATCAGGGAAATGTCACAGATACAGGATATATCAATCTCAGCAACTCATTTGACTGTCTATCATGCTATCATTGCAGACAAAATTGAGTAACATGGGTAAAATGATAATCTGGTTAGATGTAATTGCAAATGTTTGGATGGTTGGACCATAAAAGTTGTTAATAAAGATGTTAACCTTGGAGCACGAATCCATGGAAACCCTTCTCTGCCTCCCTAAGTCCTTTCTTCCTCCCATTATTTGTCCTTGGCACCATGTACTTCATGAAGAAATAGATGGTAGGTTTATCAGATTGATGGACATGAATCTAAGATAACAAATTGAATAAATGAAATTTCAAAAAAGAAATTGAAATCTAGAATGATAGTTCAAATACAGGCAGATGGGATATAGGGATGGATAAATAGGAAGTCCAGTACTTGGCTTTAAAAAATGCACTCTGCAGTAAGTGGATGAGCAAGCACATAACAAATTGTTCATGTGACAAGTCTGCTTTTTTAAAGCTTGTTATGTCATGTAATCCGATACATGTAATATTACTGATCTATATTAAAAACTTTGTGGTAGGGATTATTTAAATTAAATTTTATATTTCTCCACTATCTAATGCACTTAATTTGTCTATTGAATTTGGTTAAATTGATATTTATTTTAAGCCAAACATTCATTTGTTCTTATATAAGCATATGTTTCTTCAATAAAATACATAAAATGTTAGTTTCTATCAAAATGTTCTTCCTTATTATAATGCTTTACTGACCAGAATAAGTAGAATGAGGGCTGAGGAGTGGACTTGTGGCTTCACTGGTAAGAAAGAAAGCTCCGGGTAAGAAACTTTCTTAAAATAGTTAAGCACCTTCTCTGCAGTAATAGAGAAATGCTTTGAATATATTTACTTTAAATGACTTGTTTAGGATCCCATAGTTAGTGTGTGTCAAAGTCAGCTCTCTAATAAGTAACTCATGCTATCTCTGAAGATATATTAAAAAATTAAGAATTAAGCAAAATGCAAGTAATTATTTTAAGAGGATATATCGATTTAGAATAGCCATAGAAATTTTATGTAAATTACTGTGCAATTTCCATGCTAATCTTTTGTTATAAAGATATAAACCTCTAGTTCATGAAGACAAAAAGCATTTCTTCCTGTGTGTTTAAACTTGCTATTTGTGTCTTAATTTACTTAGAAAATCTATAATTACAACAAATGTAGAAAACTGTAGGATACTATACATATATATCATTTATATGAACATATAATGTATAACATATTGCATATATTAAACATATCCTATTTGTAAATATATCTATGAAACATGTATATATACATACATATTTAACCATATGAAAATTTTAGCAAACAAAATGATTTTTAAAGATGACTTAATAATCATACTTAGTGAATTTTAGCACTATAGAATTGTGCTTGCATGTCTGCATGTGTATGTGAAACTCAGTACCCTGAGCAACTATGTCTTCTCTTAATTAGCTGGGTAACTGAGCAAATGGGTCAAACTTTCTGGATCTCAATTTGATCATCTATAAAAAGGAAAGTTTGGATTAGATGATCTCTAAAGTCTAAATTGAGTTCTTAAATTCTATAAATTTAGAAGATGTAATGATTCCTTTCTCCCTCCCATTATCAGAGATAATATTTTTAAATGATTAATACAGAGCCTGGCATTTTAAATATAATTTTCAGTTGAGTCATTTTTTCAGTCATGTCTGACTCAATTTGGGGTTTTCTTGGCAAAGAAACTGGAGTGGTCTGCCATTTCTTTCTACAACTCATAATGCCGATGAGGAAATTAAGATAAACAAGACTAAGTGACTTGCCTAAGGTCACACAGCTAATAAGAGTCTGAGGCCAAATTTGAACTCAAATTTTCCTGACTACAACCCCAGAATTCTATCCACTCCTAGCTTATAAGAAGCTTCTCCAACCTTATAAGTTCCTTTGTTTGTTCCTTCCTTCTCTCCAACTTCAGAAAGGGTGGGAAGGGTAGACATACTAAGAGGGTTATTAATTATAGCCAGCATTACCATCGTAATATTGTTAAAGCTCCACTTCTCCCATTTCTTAACTTCTTACAAGCTGATTTCTAACTTTATTAAATAATAGAAACTATCCTCCAACTTTTCCAGTGTTCATTTGTTAAATTCAACTGCCTTTGCTTAGTTCTTACCCGTCTTGAATTTTCTGCCACCTTTGACATCATTGTTTAACCTCACCTCTGGGATATTCTCCCTTTTCCCTGGGTTATTGCAGCACCAATCTCTTTTGATTCTACCTCTATAAGTATCCTTTTTATCCTTTTAAGGGTCCTCTACTGAATCATCATACATATCCCATACCTTAAATTTTCATAGTCCTTAGCCTATTTTCTGTACTCTCTTGGTGACCTCATCAACTCCCATAAGATTCAACTTGCAGGTAACCCTTAGGTCTATATACAGAGTCTTAATCTCTCTTCAAACCTCCAGTCTCACATCACCAACTACATCCACAATTATATCTCTTTCTAGATTTAGAGATAGTGTTTATAAAGTACTTAGCACAGTGCCTAGAATGTTGTAGGTATATAAATGCTTATTTCCTTCCTTCCTTTCAATAGGCAACTCAAGTTCAACATGTCCAAAATGAAATTCATTCTCTTGCTCTTCACACCTTTCTAAACTTTCCTTTTTCTGATGTAATCTTCCAGGACCCAGATTCATAACCTCCAAATCATCCTTGACGCAGTTAGTCAGCAAGCATTTACTTTATGCTAAGAATTGTGCTAAATGCCTGGGTTACAAAGAAAGGCACAGATGGAGCAGGGGAGATATTCTAACAGAGGAGAAAACACGTGAAAAGGAATGCACTAGCAATGGAGGTGAGAGAAAGACTAGGAAAGACCTTATAAGGTAGAATGTAATGGAGGCTTTTATATTTTATTCTGGAGGCAATATGGAACAATTGAGATTTATTGAATACAGGAGTATAGAAGGAGACAGGATTATATTTTCATTTTTTTAGAAAACTGTAATGGCATTGAGTAGAAGGAGACCAACCAAAAGGCTGTTGTAATAGTCCAGATAAGAAGTTATGAGGTTCTACATCTGTATGATGGCTATGTAAATTGAGAAATGGGGACTGGATATGTTGCAAAGGTGTAAATAATGACTTATCTGTGGGCTTTGTGGGAACAAGGAGTCAAGAATGAGACCAAGGTTGCAAACCTGGATCCCTAAGAAGGATAGTGATGTTCTTAATAATGATAGGAAATATAAGAAAAGCAGAAAGTCTTAAGGGAATGATAATAACTTCTGGTTTGGACATAGCGAGCAGTAGTTTTTATAGAAGTTAACTACTTGAAGATGCCCAAGAGGTGTTTGGTGATGAAAGACTGGAACTCTGGAGAGAGTTTAGGACTGTCCATACAGTTTTGAGAATAATTTACCTAGACATAATCACTGACCTCATAGAAGTTGAGGAGTCATCAAGCAAGATAGTATATTGGGAGAAGAATGTCTAGGTCAGACACTTGGGGGCCACATTCAGGTTAATGAAAATGATATGGATAAAAATCCAGAAAAGGGGAGTGACAAGAAGCCTCAACAATTGGCCTGACAATTTTTCTCAGGATCATCCTTTTATTAAGTATAAAATACATTTTACAACTATAAAGCATATCAGTCTCTGAGAAAGGTTTTGAAAATTAAAACAAAGGAATGACTATATTTATGATGTAGCTTCATATATCAATATAAGGTTTTTCCTCTATTAAGTTGGTCAGCTTCCTTTGGAAGCAAAATTAGTACTTAAAAAAAGATTTCTTATCATACAAAAATGGAAGAGTTACCCTAACAGTAATAATCTCCATTAGTCACTTGTAAATTTACACAGAAAAGTTATTCTGAAGACCTAGCAAAAATGTTCATTTCTCGTAATAAATAAAAATATTTTATGTAAAAGACATATATTTATCTGGAAGATTCAAAGATGATTTTGTAACTTTAATTTTAAGAATTGTATGAATAATTTTATGAAACAATCTTTCCTACAATGAGATATTTTGTAAAAATACATACATACACCTTAGTGATCTATTTTAAATGGAATTAAAATAAATATTTAAATATGAATACATAATATTAGTATTTTGGATTAATTTTCTAATGAAATGATCTAAATTTTAGAAAAAAAGATTGATGTACTTTGATATTATAGCATTGATTTGGTAAAAAAAAAACTGCCTTGAAAATCAAAAAGTGGGGTATTGTAACCCAGCTTTGCAATATATACATGAGTATATATAGAAAAATCACTTGGCCTTTAAGCCCCAACATACCTATTGTAAAATATGAAGTCTATACTATTCCTGTGCCTTGCAGAGATAAGAATCAAATAAATAATATATTTAAAGTAGTATATACATTCAGCAATAATAACATTATTTAAAAAATTGCAAAGCATTTGTATCTGTGTGCCCAAAATCTTATAATCCATGATTTCAAATATAATGGCTATTTCTTTATATTATTTTCTTTAGATAGTATTCTGTATAGTGTTTAAATGATTTATGTATTTGTAAATCAAATTATTCTCTGTAAAATTCCAGTGGCTTCCTCCCACATCTTAATGAGTTATAAATGGCAAAAAGCAATATACTATAGTTTTATTATCACTTGTGTAAAACTGTGTAACATTGTTAAATAAAATATTCTCATAGAATGTCAGAGACAGAAGGAAAATGACATAAAGAATTACTTTAAGAAACTTCCCCAACCCCAAAACATGTTTTCTTTTATATCATAATACTGGTTAGCTCTTCAGGCATATGATTTTCAACATCTTTTCAGTTAATCCTAATTATATCCTAAACTATAGTAACCATTATTTTTTCTGTGTCTGCAATCCCAATAAATTTCAATCCTTCCTAACTCTTTTTCCAGATAAAGCTAGAATCCGAGTCTTATTCATATCTCATCTGGCTCTTTATGTAAAGGAACATTTCCTCAAGTGACAATACATATGGTGTCTAGGGAGATAGAGAAAGCATTAAATGAAGGGAAAAGTGCTCACTAGACAAACTTAATGCCTCTGTATCTTTAGCTTCAAATATTTAATTTTTATAGATGGACTTTTGCCACAGGTTAGCACAAATATGGAATAATACCTATTTTCCATGGTAGAAAATATTTCACAAATGCCTTTAAAGTACATATGTATTTTAATGGGGAAGGAAGAGAAATAAGTGATATATACAGAGTATTCCAAAATGCAGTTTTAATGACATTTTAAGTCATTAAGCTTTTAAAGCTTAAAACATCACTGACTTTTCAGAAACTACTATATGTATTCATACATAATATAATTCATTATATTACATATTGTGATAGATATGCATGTATATATCTATTTCTCTATCTACCTTTTAAGTACAACAGATTTATGAGCATACTATACATTTAGTTTTCCTATAATACATGGGAAGTGAGAAGTATTAGCTGATATACTGTGTCCCTCCTCTTTGTGGACAGTGTTATCTATGATAGAGATTGATGGGGGAAGTAAAATGGGACAAAGAAGTCTTCTTAGTAGCAGGGAGAATTTCGTCTCTATGGGTAGAATGGCAATCATTATAAATGCAAGAGATGGATAGGAAGATGTTCCCTTTGGGTGTGGTCAGGGTGGAAAAAAATGGATCTCAAGGTCAAATTTCTAAATAAATGGCTTAGGATAAGAATTGTAGACATTATAGATTATAAGAACAGGCAAGGAGGTCTCAGAGCCCAAGTTCATATTTGGTGATGAATGAATACCCCGGTTCCTCTTCATTCCTTAGTTTTCTTCATGTGCTATTGTTACCTCAGCCTTTATCCACCTTGCTATTATTCTTGTAGGTACTATTAAGTTCACATACACACTTAGCATTGTACATATAATTTCTATTCATCCAAACTCACTCACAGACAGACTTCTGTTATCAAAATAGATGGAATGGAGGAAACCTGACATGAGTTAAATGCTAGCTGAACTTTGTTTGGAGGAAGTTGGCATTTCTCTTCATTTCCATGGAAATGCCTGTCTCATAAAAATATATCTCATCTGCAGGTGTTCTTGTCTTAGACTGTCCCTCTAAGTATATAATCCTTTTCTTTGGTCCTCCAAGCAGGTCAACACTTCCTTCAAGTGTTCCATGTCCCCAAACCAATTTTTGCTTCTGCCTCAGCTCAAAATTCTCATTCCCTTAGTACAGTTCAGCTAAGTATTTGCAAAACAATCTAATTAAATGAATCTGCAGTGATGTGTGAATGGCTAATAGCCAGCTTAACCTTCCAAGGGACCTGTTAACCCAAAATGAATTGTTAATTAGGAATTTTAGGCAGGACTACTTGGGAGAAAAAAAGTTGGGAGGAAACTTCTGAAGTAGGATTTTTAACCTTTTTGTAAAGTTACAGACTCCTTTGGAAGTCTATGGATTCTTTTTCAGAATGAGTTTTTAAATAATATTTGGGATTACAATTTTATTGGAATATTTATTAAAATATTTTAAAAACCAAATTTGTGATGTATTTCACAAATCTCTTTGAAGTCCATGCACTCCAGATAAATAACACCTACCCTAAAGAATAGTACTAAATCTATTTCACTTATATGTAAGGCTGTAGTTATAGTTGTAGTAAACATGATGCAGGGAAACAGTTAAAGTAGTACACCAAAGATAAGTTCTGGAGATTGCCACTGGAGTTGGGTTAGACAAAGTATTTAATAAAAATTTTTGTTACAGTAAATTCTATTTATATGATTGTCACTTTTTATGATCATAGTAATAGCATGGTAATGAACAGTTAGATCTAGAGAACATATAGTATATTTCAGTTATAGAATCCTAGTCTTCCTTTCTACTATCCTGGGAGATTTCTCTGAATAGTCAAGGATGCTGACTTTGTTGGAAAGTCAGTCCAGAGCTTGTATAACACTTCTGTACTTCTGGGACATATTTTGGAGGACTATCTCCCTGATAATATTCTCAGTCTACTCTATATAAAGACTCTTGACAACAGATATGGGAAGCAGAAAAAAATAGCTGAAGCTACATATCAGAGAGAAGCTTTGGAAATTCTGCTACCTGGATTGGAAAAAAATATTTAAGATCTTCAATTAGCATTCCAGAGGGGATACAGAGTTCCATGAAAGAGGGAATCTAAATGATTATAATGTGTTCTTCAGATTCAGTTTCCTATGACATATTTCATATTCCACAATGAGAATTCAACCTCTTATTCCTAGAAAAAGGACTTCCCTTGTAACTGTAACATAAAAGTGACCAGAATCAGTGAGAGGGGAGATACCAGAACACGTATTCCAAAGCTCATCTCTCATGTAGAGACATAATTTGGGAGACACACATAGCCACCTTTTGTCCTTTTCTCAATATTTCCCCCTAACTGTAAGAGAAGAAGAAGGATTCTATTTGCACTTTTCCCATAGGGGCTGAAGTCTGAAGGCCACTTTATCTTAAACAGACAATAAAATAGAGGTAAATTTCAACTTGGCTTAAGCCAAAAGTGATCTGGAATCCCAGTGTCTACTTTGTCTTGACTATCATCTCATGGTTATAGCTCCATCTTTCATATGTGGACAGAGTTAAAACTAGAGATATTTTCCATTAGACAAATGAATGGAGTATAACCATAAAAAGGTCAATCTGATTAAATGTGCTATCTCTTTTGGAGAGAGGGGTGTTTGACCCTAATACATAAAACCTATTCCAATTCATTAAGAGAAGCACAAGATGAGTTGTGGACTGGTGGCAACTATCTCAGGGTCAAAGCTGAAGGCCCTATGAGTATACCCTTCAGAGAAGTTAGTTTAGGCATCTAGATATCTAACCCTCAAAAATGTGTGACCTTGCCTATCAGTGTCCTGATTCTGTCACATCTATTTTCCAGCAAGTATTTTATATGCCCGTGAACCTTGGACTTCTATTCAGAAGGATATATAAAAAAGTCTCTGACAACATAATGTTATCCCAGATTAGACTCTTGCCTTCACTGTCATTACTGGTACAATTTCTTTGTTTTGTCTTATTCCTTTATTTTTTAATCTTCAAATACTTCATCCATGTATACTTTATTGCCTCCTTTCTTCAGCCTTTGACTCACTGTTTTCCAGACCCCTAATTTGCTCCTGGCAACTGAAGACCCTCACCTGTGCATTGACCTACTTTCTGCCTTGATTCTCAACTCCAATAGTCAGAGAGTCTTAAAACATAACTAGTTTGTTTTATATCCAGACTTCAAACCCAATCCTTCTCTAGTTACTTAAATGCAGAATGATCAGGGAAAGCAGAAAGATTTTGTAGGTCACTTTGTTAGAACTTGAAGGAGAGGAGAAAAAATGAAAACGAAATTATTTCCATTGATTTCATATGGGGCTTGTTTTGAGATTTTCTGCAATCTGTTGGTATACAAAAAAGCAACTGAATTCAAGATTAGCATTTATTTTTTCACTCTTTAACAAAGAGCCTTTGACAAAAGCCTAAAGAATTATGATACTGATGACACCATTTTAGATCAAATCTGATTATGTCCCTTAACAATGCAACAATGCTATGGCCCTTAACAATTCTATAGAAGCTCTAAAGGTGATTATGCATTTGCTAAAATGATGTCATATTTATGAAGGACATTGGTGAGTTACTTCCTGGACAATTTTGGGCATTGGAATATGTGTAGACAGTGTCTGTTGGTTTACCATATGGTTGAGAGGATTGGATGGGAAAACAGAATGTTCAGCTTTTCAAAAAAACTCAGGTAAGTACTAGTGGTGGCTTTTGCTTTGTATCTGAGAGAGCAAGGTGACACTTTTATTAATGATTTCTTGCGAAAAAACCATATGGTAGGGTGGAAGGGTCGTGAAACTGTCCCAGATGATAGATATAACCCCCACCAAGATATGAGTTTGGGCCTTTGGATTTTTTTTTTCTTTTTTGTTCTAGGTGCAAAGAGAATGGAATTAATGACCAAAGTTAGAAGCATGAACCACAAGGATTCAGGAAGCCAAGCCATATTTGCAGTCAACCAAACATTGGTGTTCTGAGGAGCAAAAGGTCAGGGACTCCAGGCTAGCAGAAGCCAAGAGTAGTCCTGGCTTTGGACCTGCACTTGAACTTGGAGGGAATTAAGTGAAACTGCATGCCAATTCTTCTTTCAGACACTGAGTAAATGTAGGCATATTCTGCCCTGAGGTTTGGGGGAAAATAGTTGTACATTTGTTCTTGCTATATCTCTGAAGTAAATATTCCTTTGTAAAAGAATCAATAATGTTAAGTGGAACTGGAGTGCTAGCTACTAGCTCCTTGAAATGAAGGAGTCATACCTGTGTAGAAGCTCAAGTTAATGATAGAGAAAATTATTGCAACAGACCAATTCTGGAAAAGTGAGGCAAGGGAAAGCCAGTACAGCTTTATTATATGAAATTAACTTGAATTTGATTAACACTCTTTCAGCATTAGAGAGAATCATGTACAAATGAACATTTTGTATTAATAATCTGGTACAGAGTGACAACATTCAATATGAAACAAAACTGATTTAAGAATAACTCAGTCATTGAGGTCAGTGGACAGAAAAGAAATACAAAATACTATTAAAAAAACCCAAAACATGCTGATGAAAAAAAATGATCCCTAACCCTCTAGAAAGCACATTCTGGGAAGTTTCTATAATTCCATGACAAATCTCCAGGATTCTTTCCTAGTTCTAAAATGATTTTTTTTACCTTTTATTTCCAGCCATAAGAATATGTCTATTTGATGTAATGCAATGATTTTCCTTTGCTAAAAAAAGAAATTTACTTAATCAAAAAAAAAAGGAATGTGATGATATAAC
The DNA here is from genome assembly GCA_023553655.1 of Myrmecobius fasciatus. NCBI lineage: Eukaryota > Metazoa > Chordata > Mammalia > Dasyuromorphia > Myrmecobiidae > Myrmecobius > Myrmecobius fasciatus. The sequence goes on from JAJPUD010003232.1 coordinate 128,744, forward strand.
CTAGAGAGCACAGGGATAGATTAGAATAAAAGTCAGAAATGTTTTTATATTGTTTGTCTTACAAATCCTGTTATAAGTTATAAGAAAGAGAAATAGATGCATAATCAAGAACCTTCCTTCTACCTTCCTAATATTCAGAAACATAATATTACTAATCCCCAGTAGATAAAAAGATGAAAAGGAAACAATGATAGCCACACTTTACAATAGGGAAGGATTTATGTATTCGAAGTTATTTCTCCTCCCCAAATAACTAGCTCTTTCAATCCTGAAACTTTTAGTTTCACCTCATTGCATTATCATTGAATTTTTTTTTCTATTCTTATCTGTATTATAGTCTGGATGAAAAACAACTTCTCAACAGTATCTATATCAGAACCAACAAATCAATGGAGCATTTACTAAGCTTGTAACATAAGCCAGGCACTATTAGGCTCTTTAGGTACCAAAATAAAAATAAAACAATCCTTTTGTTTTAAAACGTCTTTAAGGCATTAGTATTCTGTCAGAGAAACAACATGTCTATATATCAGTATATACAAAAAAATTAAACAAATACAAGAATGTTTTTAGGAGGGAGGCACTAGCAGCTGATGAGGGAGGAGTAAGGAAAGGCTTCATCTGAATAAAGTTTTGAAGGAAACTTGGGGATTTTTAGAAGGAGAAATGAAGCGGGAAAGCATTTCAGATATGGAAAAGAGCTTATCTAAAAGTACAGAAATGGGGGATGGAAAGTTGTGTGTGAAGAGAAGCAAAAAGACTCATTTGACTGGACTGGGGAGTAATAAAAAGCAAGCCTGGCAGGTGAGTGGAAGTCAGGTTTGAAGACCTTAAATGCCAAACAGAGAATTTTGCATTTGTTTCTAAAAGTAAGAGAGCCCAAAGAAATTTTTTAAGCAGTAAAGGGCCATGGTCAAATCCATTCATTGGGAATATGTTTGGAAATAACATATTTTTAGTTATCCTTATAATATAAAGCAAAGCATTTTAAACTGTGGGTAGTAACCCCATATGGGGTCATGTAATTGAACATGGGGTTGTGAAAAATTTGACAATAGTAAAAGGTATCAAATATTCTGCCCTTCTTTATGTAAAAACAAACAAGCACATCCCTTTCAATAGTGTGCAAAATTGCTTTCGTCTTTAATAAATGGTAAAATTCTATGTATACCAAAAATTGTTTTATAATAAATTTCTTTATGATGCATTATCAGAAAATGTTTGACTTGTATACCTATTTTATATATCTATATACTCAAGGGATCCTATTAACTTTAGACATAAAGTGCAAAATTCTCTGGCATTTAAAGTTCTTCAAAGCTTGCTTTTTATCACTGTCCTTATTGAACATTCTGGTCTAGTTGGTCAGTATAAAAATTTCTTGGGCAAAAAGGGGTTGCAGGTAGAAAAAGTTTAAAAAGCTCTGATAAAAAGTATCTACTAATATAAATCTAGATGCCTAAGATTACAATTATTTTTCTACCTTTCTTCTTTTTAAGTTTCTCCCCAGCTTATTTCAGTCTAATGCATTTGCATTTATCTATTTTCCTTCTTTTCTGTTCTACGATTATGAATAATTATTTGAGTTTTGGTCATAGAGTCCTACTGCAAGAAAAGAACTTTAGAAATCATTTAAACCAATTTCAGATAAATTTATTACCAAGGAAACAAGAGACAGGGATAAATGATTTTCCAATCTAACATAAGGAATTGTTGGCGGGGACCTAAAGTTTCTGACTCCCAGTCCCAGTAAGTGGTGTCCTTAGCTTTTAATTTTGAAATGTCTAGCCAGGAATTATCCCTTAATTATGTTAACAGTGGTACATAGTGGGGCTAAGAATCAAAACTTTTGTTTGCAGATTAAATTTTCAAGAAAATCACATCAATGAATAGATGGATATCATTTGAGCAACCAGGTCCATTAGAAACTTCAATGTGGTAATTTAGCTTTTTATATCAGAAACTTTTGCAGTTATATTAAAAAAAATATTTTTGTCCTTTGGACTAATTCATTTTAAGTTGAAAATCTTTGGGAAATGAAAACCATGAAGCTTTTTATTTCTTATATAATATATAAATAAATATGAAGAATATAAAGATTAATTGCAATTTGCCTAGTCCAATGTTTTACAATTCTCATGTTGATTTAGCTAAAAGTATGCTTATTTTTTTAAAAATTCACTTAATCTAAAATATTTAGTTTTAAGGTGAAGTCTTTCTCAAAGATAATTGTATAGATTTTGTTTATGAAGAAAATAATGATCATGATCATGATGAAGAATATTATTAGAGATGGCAGTGTAATTTCATTGATACAGGGAAGTCTTATATGAGGAAATTCATACAACCAAAGGGTGGAACCTTTTTTCAGATGATAATGTTAAAGAGCTGCCTGAAGCATGGAGAAGCTCAGGACTACCTATGTATGGTCATTACATGTGAGACATGAGACTTGAACACAAATCATCTTCTGCTTCATTCTGCCATTACATATTTTATCTATAAAACATCTCATTCATGTCATGCTAGAAATAGTAATCAAAATGTATTTAAGTCTCTAACAACAAAAATTAACTTTTAGAAAAATTTTAAATTGAACGTTCTCGACTAATATTTCCCCTATGAGTATGATTATGATTGTTGCTTGATATTAATGACTGATAATTTTTTCTAGAATCAAAAAACTAGGGGGCAGAGCCAAGATGGCGAACTGCAGACAGCTTTCTCTGTGAACTCCTTTGGGACCTTCCCTCAAACCCAGACAAAGTGAGCCTTGGAACTGGTTTGTGAGTGAAGGCTCCGCCAAACATTTGGACTACAACGCACTTCTATCAAAAATCTACCTTGAAAGAACTCCGGAGAAGGTTAGCCTCAGGGGAAATCGGCCGCTGGTCGCGATCAGACTCCAGCCGGGGCGGAAGTCAGGGCTGAGATAGAGGGGCGGATTTAAGACACCCAGGAAGCCCCTGGGAGACGCCTGGGCCACTTTCTCTGCTTGCGGGCAGGTGCTTTGACAGATCTGCCTTTGGTAAAGGGTGGATGGAGAGCAGCTGAAAACGTGGTCCTAGTGCGAATCTAGCCCGACCAGCCTCAGACCGGAAGTCAACTCGGCAAACTGCCCCAGGGCAAATACAAATTGTTGCAGTTTTCTCTGCTTTTGACCAATATCCCAACTTTAAATCATGAGCAAGAAGCAGAAGAGAGCTCTCACCATAGAAAGCTTTTACGGAGAAAAAATAGAACAGTCCCCAGATCCTGACATTATGAAAACAATC
>JAJPUD010003232.1:137018-147818 GCA_023553655.1 Myrmecobius fasciatus
GATGAGTATTGTGTAAACCTTACTCTCATTAGACTGGACTCTAAGAGAGTATATCAGACACATTTGGCTTCAAAGAAAGGCCTGACCCTCCTTGTGGGAAGGTAGGAGGGAGGGGAGAAAAGGAAAGGGGTAAACTAATAGAAGGATTAGGGGAAAGGTATAAAGGGGAGGGAGGGACTCTAAAGGGAGGAGGATTATTGGTGGGAGGTGGTCATCAAGAGCAAAGTACTGGGGAGAGGGGAAGGGATAGAGGGTAAAGGGAAGAGAAAATCAACTCTGGGTAAATAAGATGGCAGGGAATACAGATAGAGTTATTTTAACTGTGAATGTGAATGGGATGGATTCTCCCATAAAACGGAAGCGGGTAGCAGACTGGATTAAAAGCCAGAATCCTACAATATGTTGTTTACTAGAATCAAAAAACTATTAAAATTAGATGTCAGTGTTTTTATTTACTGCCAAGTTTACAAAAGTAAACATGGAAAATGTTAAAAATTTTAATTCTTCAGCTGTTCCTTAGAATTTTTCAAAATGCCTTCAACATCAAAAGAATTATTAAAGAATGATTTCTATTTGTTTTCTAGTCTATTTAATTTTTTCTTTAGTGTTAGTTTTAGGTATTTTTCAATAAAGTAATGGTCTCTATATGGACCATGCATTCTATGAAATTGATGCTTAAATGAATCTACATTTATGAATAATTTTCTTATTCTCCTTTCCCATTTAATCATTGGTGATTGACGTTAGCTAGTTGGATGAAGGTGGGGAGAAGCAATATGTCAATCAAATATTCTTTGAGGTTTAGGCAGTACTAAAGAGAACTCAATGCTGGATTGATATGTTACTTTCACTGCCAGTCAGAAAATAATCTCAAGGCCACCTAAGTGACAAGTATTAAAATGAATTTAAATAAAATGTACAATATTCATAATTTTCATATGTAGTGTTATTTTAAAAAAATTAAATTTGTCCAATTAATATACTTTTGAGGGAGTATCTAAATGCCATTTTGCTGCTACTGAACTTATACATAATGTGCAAAACAAGCATTCTATACATCCTAAATTAAATAAAATGGATTGAGAATTGTTTTACAAAGAACTGCTAATAAGGATTTTAAACTATGTAAATGATGTGTTACAGGTACAGTGTATATATTTTAATCTCTTTTAACTTGGATTTCATTTTTAAAAAGGACTTTTTTTTTAGTGAATTTCTGCATGTATGTGGAATGTGTAACTCTCAATTGATGGAGAGAGTGATGAGTTGACACTATTCATGAAGGTTGGATTATGAGTTTTGGTAAGGATTTTCTTCATTTCTGTTTGTGAGGAGACAGACATTGTTAAAAATTCTCTTTGGGACCAATTGTAGGGACCAAATAAAGGGAAGAGTGAGAAAAAATTCTGGGTGTGGCAAATATGTAGGAGAAGCTGTATCAGGATACCTCTCTAAAGACATCAGGGAATTTCCTTTTAGGTGGGACTTGGGCCTCTCTTGATTGAGCTCACCTAAAGAGTTGTGTATTTTCCAATATATTCTAATCAGTGGATCTCTGATTTCTATTTATAATATGCTTGAATAAATGTGTAACTTGAATTTGGTGGGAAGGAGTTGAATTTGTACTTGAAGCTATGGCTACCTTTCTCTCTCAAGAGATAGTATCTGGGAAAGTGTGTTGAGGTTAAAAGAAACTTCTGCTCCTAGACCAGCAATATTTATTTAGAGTAAATAGAGATATTTTATATATATGGAGAAAGAGAGAGAAAGTAAAAGTATTTTCTGAGAAGGAATATATTAGACCACACACACACACACCCTTCCTTATGGCTACTTCTCCTGCTTAACCTTTAAGCACAAATCAAAGATCCTTTTAGAGAAGAGTCGACAAAGACTTCAGAGATATTTATCCATGCCTCCCCATAAGCTATGTTTAGGCACCCCAAGTAGGCAACCCAACACATCTTACATATCCAATATATATCCTTATACTTAGTTTTCCTTTTGATTATACTTTCAACTATTTATGCAACATAAATGACACAATGGTTTTTAGATTTTAAGATAAAAGTTGAATTTTAAAAATTTATTGTTGCTATTGGTTTATGTTAAAATTTTAAAGTTCACATATTAAAAATATGAAAAATAGTAAATAAGTGAAATTAGTTCTCAGGTTTCAAAGTATACTATAAATTATATTTATCACTAGGATTCTAAGACTGCTAGCATTTTTTATATCTATGACATATTTCTTGTTATAATAAAATAATTGCTTTTAAAAATAAATTCATATTTCTGTTAGATATAAAACAACATAAAAGAAATCAAAACCTTGAAATAGCACAATAAAAGAAAACCTCTAAAAATAGTACCACATAACAGAAAGCAAAGTAAATGGTAGGGAGAAAAAGATAGCAATTCTCCATTTAGTCACATACTGAAGATGATGTATGTTATTTAACATGCCTCTTTCAAGTACCTTAGTCTTCACTAAGCAAGACTATCTCCTTTAAAGATGTGATACAATTTAGTATGCATGTTAGTTCAATGCTGGGATTCTCCTGAGCAAACACTATCGATCATGTCTATCTGTGGAATTATTCATACAATTCAGTATACTACACTACTTTTTGTGAGAGAATCAACTGATGCTATCAAATACATTTAATTTTCACTGGAGGCTGGATTTGAACTGTGCTCTCCCTAAGGAAAAGGGCTACCTATCAATTGAACCACCAAATTTCTTAAAACTTCAACAGAGTTTCTAAATATTATTGTAAAAGATATTTTGTATTTAAAAAGGGTCTAAGATTAAATTATGAGAATTTTTGTAATCAGTAGAGCAACCAGAGGTTCCTAAATTTGAATAGTGAACTGCAATAGGGAAAAAAATATAAAGATTAAAATGAGCTCAAGGTAGTTTTGGCCTAAAACAAAAGCTTGTCTTATTATTTTCTCTTATAGTAATTCTTTATCCTTGTCTAATGGTAAAAGACTAGGTCAAAGGAGCAAAAGAAATAAATTTTTGAAATAAAGATACAAAGAATACCACAATTTGTCTAAAAATTAAGTCCATTCTTTACTGTTTCATATAAGCATAAAGTCAACAAGTCAATGTCTTCACAATGTTTGTAGGTAAAGGCAAGTAAGACCACTATTTATCCCCTTACTTTTTGTTTTTGATTAAAGTTATCTCTTCTGTGCTTCTTTATAAAAAATAGAATGCAATTTTCCCTCGAGATTTATCAGTACAGGGGCAGCTAGGTGGTGCAGTGGATAGAGCACCAGCCCTGAAGTCAGGAGGACCTGAGTTCAAATGTGGTCTCAGACACTTAATACTTCCTACCTGTGTGACCCTGGGCAAGTCGTTTGACCTCAATTGCCTCAGCAAAAAACACACACACACATAAAAAAAAAGAGAGAGATTTATTAGTAGAAATATGGCGCAAACAGTTGAAACATCTTGTTCCTGAAAGAATGCTTATGAGGAACGATACCCCCAAACAGGGGTAGAGTGAAGATCTTCATTGTATTCTTCCAGTCTCCTAACCCTCACTAGTGACTTTCCCCCAAACTGATAAGAATAAAAAGTGCAACCAAAAGCAAAATATCTTATCATTTTCCATCCTATTTCTTTAAAAGTCACTTTCTAAAAAAATCTACTAAAACATATTTGGTACAATTTCTAGAAGAGTCATATGAATCACCAAAGATACAGAATAAAAAGAAACTTTTTAAAAAAATAATTTTTTTTTGTTTTATTAAATACTTTCCAAATGCAGGTGAAAAATTTAACTATCATTAAAAAAATTCTTTCTTCTTCTCACTCCTCCCTCCTCCTTGAGAGGACAAGCAATTTGATTTTGATCATATATAAGATTATGCAAAACATATTCTTATATTAGCTATGCTGCAAAATGAAACACAAACAAAAATGAAGTAAAAAAAAGTATGCTACAATTTGCATCCAGAGTTCAAAAATTTTCTCTCAAGGGGTGGTTAGTACTTTTCAATATGAGTCACACAGCTGGTAAGTGTCTGAGGTTAGATGTGAATTCAGTAAGATGAGTCTTCTTGCCTCCAAGCCTGGCAGTCTGTTCACTGTGCCACCTGGCTGCCCCACAGCTCTTTGGGGATAGTTCCAAATAGTTCTCCAGAATGGGTGGAAAATAGTTCACAACTCCCACAAAAGTGGATCAGTGTTCCAGCTTTTTCATATCCCCTTCAGCATTTGTCATTTTCCTTCTCTGCAAAGTCAGCTAATCTGATAGGTGTGAGGTAGTATCTTAGAGTTGTTTTGATTTGCATTTCTCTAATCAGTTATTTAGAGAATTTTTCATGCATTGAATTCTTCTTACAACTACCTATTAATATGCTTTGAATATTTATCACCTAGGAATGGCTTTTATTTTTACAAATTTGGCTCCATTACCTATATATTTGAGAAATGAGACCTTTATCAAATGCTGAGAAAATTTCCCCCATGTTTCCTGTTTTCCTTTTAATTTTGGCTTAATGGGTTTTGTTTGAGCAAAAGCCTTTTAATTTCAAGAAGTCAAAATTTTCTATTTTACTTACTAAAATCTTGTATATTTCTTGTTTAAACATAAATGCTTCACTTTTTTATATATCAGATAGATACATTTTCTCATGCTTCCCTAATTTATTTATGATTTCACCCTTTAAATCAAAATCATTTACCTATTTTGAACTGATTTTAATATACAGTGTGAGACACTGGTCTGTGCCTAATTTCTGCCAAATTGCTTTCCAGTTTCCCAGAGGTTTTTGTAAAATGACAAGTTCTTACTCTCCAAACTTGGATCTTTCCATTTATCAAATACTAGATTACTATGGTCATTAATCTATTCTACTGATCCATTCTTCTATTTCTCATCCAGTACCAGATGGTTTTGATGCTTATTACTTTGTAATATCTATCTTGAAATCTGAAACTGCTAGTCTACCTTCTTCAGCATCTTTTCCATTTATTCCCTTGATATTGGCATGTTCTTTCAGATGAATTTTGCAACTGATTGTTCGAGCTCTGTAAAATAATTCTTTGGTAATATGACTGGTATGACATTGAATAATTAAATAGAATTTGGATAGAATTGTCAAATTTTTATTAAATTAGTTTGGCCTACTTATGAGCAATTAACATTTCTGTAATTGTTTAGATTTTTCTTTATTTGTATGAAATGTTTTATAATTGTGTTTATATAATCCATGGGTTTTTCTTGGCAAGTAGATTCCCAAGTGATTTATATTATCAGCCATCATTGTAAATGGAATTTCTCTATGTTACTGTGTACAATGTTCTGATTTTGCTCATGCTACTCTGTATCAGTTCATGCTATTCTGAAATCTGCCTGCTTATTATTTCTTACAATACAATAGTATTCCATTACATTCATATGCCACAATTTGTTCAGCTATTACCCAATTGATGGGCATCCCCTCCATTTCCAATTCTTTGCCACAACAAAGAGGATTGTATAGCTAGTGTTTCTAATGCCATATTGAATAATAGTGATGATAATGGACATCCTTGCTTCAGTCCTGATTTTATTGGGAAGGCTTTAGATTTATCCTTTATAGATAATGCTTACTCTTGGTTTTAGACATAGTACTAATCCTTTTAAGAAAGATTCCATTAATTTCTACGCCTTTGACTATTCTATGCTTTCTCCTTCTTCATTTATTTTTTTTCAAATAATTTATATCTTGGGATTAATTGTTCCTTAAATGTTTGTTAGAATTCACTTATAAATGTATTTTATTCTGGGGAATTTTTTTTGGGAGTTCATTGATACCTTGTAGGGTAATTTAAGTATTCTCTTTCTTCTTCTATTAATCTGAGAAATTTCTATTTTTGTAAATATTCATCTGTATCATTTATTTTGTCAGTTTTACTGATGTAATTGTGAAAAAATAATTCTGAATAATTGCTTCAATTTCATTTTCATTGGTGGTGTACTCATTCCCCCCCCATTTTTTGTTACTAGTAACTAGGCTTCTTTCTTTTTAATCAAATTAACCCATAGTTTATTTGTTTTATTGTGTTTTTAAAAATAAAACTGGTTTCTAGTTTTATTAGTTTATTTTTTTTTACTTTTAATTATATTAATCTTTTATTTGTTTTTTAGGGTTTTTCATTTGTATTTTTCTAGATTTTTTTTAGTTGTGTGTCCAATTCATTGACCTATTCTCTCTCTCTTTTTTATTGATATACACTTTTAAAGATACACATTTTCCCCTACATACTGCTTTGGCTGCATTCCACAAATTTTGAAATGTTGTCTCATTGTCATTCTCTTTAATAAAATGGATTCTATGATTTGTTCTTGGACCCATCCATTTTTTAGGATTAGTTTCCAATTAGTTTTTAATTTGTATATAATTTATATTTCCATAACCCTTTAATAAATGTAATTTTTATTGCAACATGATCTGAAAAGTGAATTTAATTTTCTGCTTTTCTGTATTTTGTGAGATTTTTATGCTCTAAGGTTAGTTTTTGTGAAGATGTCATATATAGCTTTATAAAAGGTATATTCCTTTCTATCCCACATTAGTTTTCTCTAGAGGTTTATCATATTCAACTTTTCTAAGATTCTTTTCATTTTCCTGAATTCTTTCTTTTTTATTTTATTAGATTTATCTGCCTCTGAAAGAGTAAAGATGACATTCCACACTCGTTTAGTTTTACTCATTATTTCCTCCTGCAATGAATTTAACTTTTCCTTTAAAAATTTGGAAGATATGTCATTTGGGGCACATATGTTTAATATTGATACTAGTCTATGGTTTATGATTCCTTTTTGTAAAATAGTTTCTCTGATTTTCCCTTTTAATTGTCTATTTTTTAAAAATCTGAGATCATGATTGCTACCCTTGCCTTTTTTATATTAGTTGAAGATTTAAGGTAATGTTCCAGACCTTTACTTTAGTTCTCTATGTGTCTCTCTGTTTCAAGTACATTTCTTGTATACAACATACTATTAGATTTTGGTTTGTAATCCATTCTGCAATTTGCTTCCATTGTATGAATGATTTCCACTTGTTCCCATTCACAGTTACAACTAATAACTGTGCATTTCCCTCTAACCTAGTTTCTTCTGTTTATCCTTCTCTATGACTTTTTATCCTGTTTGCCCCTCTAAAGTTTGTCTTCCAATCACTGCTTCCTTTTATCTTTCCTCCCTTAACACCATTCCTTCCCTATTGGGATAAGATAGATTTCTACTACCAATTGAGTTTCTATATATTTTTCCTTTTTAAATCTATTTAGATTTTGAGGAAGTTTCAAGTATTACCTGCCTTCTCACCCCCATCCCCACCATTTTTCTCTCTACCATAAAAGTCCTTCCTTGCATGACTCTTTTATGTGAGATAATATCCCCCATTATTCTTTTCTCTCCCTCACCCAGGGCATCTATCTTTCTCTATTGTTTTTATATCATTCCAACATAATTGTCTCACTTTTGCAGTTCTTTCTATGTGATGGTTGTCCTTCATACTCAAAGGGGACCAAAATGACATTACTATTTTTGGATCAATGTAAAAGGTGTCCAATACCCTCTATGAAAATCCTTTTTAACTATCCAAAGAATGATAAAGTTCTTAGAAAATAAATGTATCGTCTTCCTATATATAAAAGCAAACAGTGTAAACTTTCTGAGTCCCTTATGATTTTTCTTTCATGTTTACATTTTTATGCTTCTCTTGAGTCTTGCATTTGAAAGTCAAATTTTCTATTTGGTCTTTTTATCAAAATGTTTGAAAGTCCTCTACCTTCATTAAATATATATTTTCCCCCTTGAAGGATTGCATTTAAGTTTTGCTGGGTAGGTAATTATTGGTTGTAATCTCAGATCTTTTGCTTTCTAGAATATCATATTTCAAACCCTCTGTTCCTTTTATGTGGCAAACTGCTAAATCTTGTCTTATCCTGGCTGTGGCTATATGATATTTGAATTGTTTCTTTCTGGCCCTTTGCAATATTTTGTCATTGACCTATGGGCTTTGGAATTTGGCTAGAATATTCCTGGGGGTTTTCATTTTGAGATCACTTTCAAGTGGTTTTTGGTGGATTCTTCATATTTCTACTTTTCACTTCATTCCTAAAATATCAGGACAGATTTCTTTGATAATTCAGCTAATTCAATAATTATTAAATGATCTCTTCTCAAACTATGTCTCATGTCAGTTGTCTCACATTTTCTTCTTTCTCCTTCCTTTAACATTATTTTATTAACAATGTTTCATGAAATCATTAGCTTTCATTTGTCCAATTTTAATTTTAAGGAATTATTTTCTTTAGTGAACTTTTGTACCTCTTTTTTTCATGCTATATGCTTCAGATACCAAAGAACTAATTCTTTCTAAATAACATGCAAATCCCATCTAGGAATTTGGGAGTGGACAATTTTGTCCTATATGGTACAAGCAGAGAGAAATCTGTGACTCCTGATTGGCTGAGGGAATGCTGAGTACAAAGTCACATATCTATTTAAAGGGGGGAATATTCTAGTAATTTAGAAAGGAAAGGATTTCTGAATGCTCACTGGGAGTCTTTGGAACTGTGAATATGCATGAAAATCCTGATACATAAAATCCTTTGACCTCTAGTACTTGTTGCACAAGGGATTGCTTACAGACCCCTAACTTGGGTGAACTTGTTCCCTTTCTCTTGATTTGAGCTGAAACATTATCTCATTTGCAGAGATAGAACTCATTCACTCATATATTATTTGGCATATTCTAATCTAATCTGATTTTTTGTTTGTCTGTTTTGTGGGATAAATTGCTTTTCTTGCTATTTTCTCTTTATGATGGACTTGTCTGTAATTAGGTTTTGGTGGAAATAGGCTAACCTGGTGAGTGTAAGCTAAGTTCTATTCTCCTAAACCCCACAGTTCCTTGGTAGTTTATATTTTACATTGGATCAAAATGAGACATTCTGTTCCTGTCACATATTTTTAACTGATAAAAATATTAGAAATTGAATTCAGAAAGAAGCCTGACATTATTTCAGATAGAGGCATCTATCTGCATATTTCCCTATAATATTTATTAAATCAAAAGGCTAATACATTTGAAGTAGAACAAATACTTAAAAAACAACATATAATTAATCTGCTATAGGAACTACTTAGATAATAATTTCAGTGAGATTTAGCAAATGATTTTATATAAGTGAATCTAACTTCAATCAAATTTAGTACATTTATATTTGGATATACAAAAGATAATTCAGGAAATAAAGTAAATATCCACTATTTAAAGGGATATTTTGCGGAGTAGCTAGGTGGTGCAGTATATAGAGAACCAGTCCTGAAGTCAGGAGAACCTGAGTTCAAATCTGGTCTCAGACACTTAACATTTCCTAGCTGTGTGACCCTGGGCAAGTCGCTTAACCTCAATTGCCTCAGGGGAAAAAAAAGTAAAGGGATATTTTGTGTTACAAGATTTCCTACTGTTCTTAAGGTATTCATTAATTGATAAAAATTTGATTTACAATTTTAAAGGACTATATTAACAAAATGGAGTATACTTATGAAGTATACTGGTGAAATGAGAACATTTTATAAGAGCAATTGTAATAATTATCTAAAAGCTATTTAATTATAGCAGAGTGATAAGTAAATCTGATCTAACCCAATTAGTTGAGTCTTCTTTCATCTATACAACTCACTTGGCAAAAGTCAGTTGGTGGTATTGCAGGAAGGAGGGTGGAAGGATTCTTTCCTCCCATAAGCAATGACATATGGCAGCAAGGCAGCTCAGTTAGTAAGAGACACTCCACAACCCAGCAGGGAACAAATCCAGAGCTGAGGAGTGAAATGTTGCTGAATTTTGATCTGCCCAAAGGAGAGCAGCATGAAAAAACCATAATGATAGAAAAGACACAGGAGGCTCTACAAGGAGAGAAGTGTGATTTTATTTGGTCATAAATGTATATATATATATATATATATATATATATATATATTGTTCATGTATATTACTTATACAGGTAAGCAGTACAGTGGATAGAGCATCATCAGGTCTTGAATCAGAAGATATGAGCCTTGAATCCAATCACTCTTGCTCTCATTGAGCGGATAACGATAGGTCCCAGTCCAAGTCTCACTTGTTGATTGTTTGGGCTCTGATGGCTCAGAGTGAGTATAAATAGCAATTGGGTTTATTTTGGAGAGAAACCATTAAGATCTTCCTTTCCCAGATTGATTTTTTTAAACTAGGTAAAGGAGGCCATTCTTTGCTTCATTTCTTACCTGATCTTAATCACTGAACAGGCATTGCTTCCTTCAAATTGAAGCCTGTGAAAGACCTTAACTTAAGAAAACAAAGGTCTCCCACTGCATGAGGGGTCATTTCCAGTCATTCCAATCTATATCTTGCCACTGGACTCACATGACTAAGGAAGAGTGAGTGAATGGTTGAGTGAGCCCTGCCTCACAATTTCAATTCACTTTCAAGTCATGGTATCACTTTCTTGATATCATGACTCTCTTCCAGAATGAATGACAAACAACAAGTAGCACAATGTATGGAGTACCAGGCCTAGAGTTAGGAAGACATGAGTTCAAATCAAATCTCATTCACTTACTAGGTGTGTGACCCTGGGCAAGTCACTTAATTTTGTTTTCTTTAGTTTTCTCATCCCTAAAATGAGTCAGAAAAGGAAATGGCAAACCACTCCAATATCTCTGCTACAAAAAGATCATGAAGAATCAGACAGAATTGAAATGACCACTCCCAACAACAAATATATATTTATGTGCAAAATGT
>JAJPUD010003232.1:149406-262041 GCA_023553655.1 Myrmecobius fasciatus
AACAATAATATTCCAGAACATTCATATACCATAATTTATTCATCCATTCTCCAATTGATGGGCATCCTTTCAATTTCCAGTTTCTTGCCACTATAAAAAGGGCTGCCACAAACATTTTTGCACATGTGGGTCCCTTTCCCTCTTTTAAAATCTCTTTGGGATATAGGCCCAGTAGAAACACTGCTGGGTCAAAGGGTATGCACAGTCTGATAACTTTTTGAGCAGAGCTCCAAATTGCTCTCCAGAATGGTTGGATCCGTTCACAGTTCCACCAACAATGTATCAGTGTCTATAAGGGGCTTTCTTAAGAAATTGGAAATGTTCAAATATTCTTCAGTACTATCAAACAACCAATGAACAATAATTAAGTTCCTAATACATGTGATCATTGTGCTAAATGCAAGAGATATAAAAGTGGCACAAGACAGTCCTTTCCCTCAAGCAGCTTAAAATCTAATATACTAAGGACAGATTTCTTAGGAAAGAGTTCACTGTGGCTGAGGCTATTTTGATTTTTAAATTGTATTTATATTATGTAAAACCACATATGAGAATTAAATTACCGAAATTTATATCACCTCATCAAAATACACCAATAAGGTATTGAACTTTATTATCTAGACCCTTCAAGATCAAAGAATATGACTGATTACGTATTTTGGAGCACTTGATTTTTTTAGATTGTGTGTGGCTAAAATTCTTAACAATGGGAAACGCTTTTTTTCAGTCTCCTTTCTTTACTTCTCATCTCTCCTTTTTCCCTAGTTTTCTCTACTTGCACACTCTACTACCTTATTTGCTATATTTTTAATGCTGGATGTCTGAATAGGGAATTAACATAGTTGTTTTCTTTTCCTTTAATGTTCTACAGAAAGGGTTTTTCTAAGACAATCAGAACAATGGAGATAAACAGAGCCTGGCACTAACAACAGGCTAGTGCTTATCATTACAAAGAGAATTATAGAACTTTCCTTATTTCATCATTTGCTTCTATTTCATGGAATCAAAACTTCACAAAAAACCAATTTAAATTAATTTACTGCATATAAGCTCAAAGTAGGAATTGCTATGACTATTCTTGAAGGGAGAAACCCAAAGCTTAAGAACAAAGAAATGATAAATTGGGGTTTGTCAATGCTGAATGAAAGAAATAAAAGATTTGTTATTTTGAATTTAAATGAGGTTTCAAAATGTATATTTCTTTTAAAATGTATCATTAAGATGTAATTATAATCAGAGGATTCATGCCAAACAAGCTAATAATTTGTTTCTAGTACAATTCTGACATTATGTTTTAGTTCCACACAGTAATTGTAGAAAATATGGACACTAATTTTAACTGTTTCAAGAGGTGTTTTCACAATGTGAAAGATACTGAAAAAGGGACTAAATAACTATCTGTAAGTTAAATAATTTAAATAATATGAGAAATTTTAAATACCTTTTAAGGGAAAAAAACTATACAATCACAGTGCATATGACTTTATCAAATAAGTAAAAAAATTAGCAAAGTATATTCCAGTTATCCCTTATAGTCAATTGAATGAAAATATTCCTAAATGAATGTATACTTTCCCAAGTGGAAAGCCTTTATTTCTTTCTCTTCCTCAGTCCTCATTTAATTGTTTTGATTTTTTTTTTTTTTGGAATGATGGTTGTTGATGTTTTTCTAAATTTACATATTGATGCTCTGTCATAGTTGTTTGGCACATACTACAGATGGACTTGTCATTTGTTGAATTATACATGAGGTGTTCAAAAGTGTTTTTGTTCCACTCTCAGTACTTCTCAAAATACACAGAACCACAAACAACTACAAGAAAAAATAATGCCTAATATCCTTTGTTCTAAACCAGATATAAAATACAATCTCCCAGGAAATTTCTTTTAGATGATCTATTCTTTGCTTCTGTTATTTCTCCCTACATTTCCCACATTTATAAAACTCTTTATAGAATTATAATAGTAGTTTTCAAACTTTCTCCCCCTCACGTTACAGTATGCTTTTGCTGTGAGGAATCATGGTATTCTGAAACTTTAAGTAGACCAGGCTGTCAGGTATTCAAATCTATTGCCCAGAACTTGGAGTTCTCCTGCTTCTCCTTTTGCTCTCTTGACATTTTTTTTGCTTCCTCAGAACTTGCAATAGAAAAGGTAGAATTGCAGATAAAGCTGCTCTGATGATCTCCCTAACACATTCACAGGAAAGGAAGATAACAACTTAAGCTGGGAATTAAGGCTGGAGAATATGGAAGTCTCAGGATTTCCTGAATGGGGAAGGGTTTCCTATAACACCTAGAGAATCAAGTTTATCACAATATATACTTTGCATTTTATATATTTACTTGGGCACTATTATATATACATACACACATATATATACACATATACATATACATACACATGTATTATATATATACATATATATGTATCCTCTTTCATTTAATTTCAGAAAAAAGATAAGGCTTGCAATTAAAATTCTATTTTTGTTATAAATTACATCTCACAAATGAGAGCTCATAGTATTTCAGAGGGCACAGTATATTAAGAAACATATTGATAAATAGAATTTGCTTTATTTATGAAAGTAATCAAGGGCTAACTTTTATGGCATTAACATCACTCCCCCCAAACAGGACATTTATGGTATCTCCAGTTGTTATAATATAGTTTTCAATTATTTATTTGTGTACATAGTTCCCTCTACCTTGCAAGTAGAATATAAGCTCTTTGAATGAAATAATTATTTTTGATTTTGTCTTTATAATCCCAACCTTGTAGAATACCCAAAAATAATGCTTGTTGAATAAATTTGAACACTAAACATACTTCTCTTTAAACAAATGCACTGTCTCACATAAATTGCTAAATATATTTCCATGGTAGATGAAAGAATAACAAAATATATCATTATGGGAGATATATGTACTTGAATATGGAGGAAGAAAAGATCATTGCAAAAGAAGTTCAGATGGAAAATGGAAAGGAATATTAGGAATAGGGGGGACTAAAGAGAAAGAAAAGGAGAAAACAGTTTCAAAGAAAAATAGAGCAAAGAGGAGAAAAAGATGAAAGGGAAAAGTCAATCAGAAAGATGTAGAGACAAAAAAAGGGAGAAGAGAGTAAAAGTTTATCCTCAATTTTCTTAGCCATTAGACATCATATTCCTGCCTTTAAAGGTCCCACTTATATATAGCCTAGACCTCACTAAATACTGTATATATAAAGGATATTATTGCCATCCTCATTTTTGATAGCTTCCAATTTCCTCCAGCCTGCTTTCACTGTCCCTCAGAAAGTTATTACTTATCCATTCCCTTCCTTATCTCACTCCTTGGTTTCATGGTGAAAAAAGTATGCACAACATGTATCCTTTCTCTTTGGGCTAATAGGACCAGTATCTCACACACTTTCTTAGTCATTCCTTTCAGGTACAAAGACGTAACATTGATCAAAATTGGGAAGGGAAAGAGAACAAGCATTAATAAGTGCCTACAATGTGCCCAATAGATAGGAAGGTGGCTCAGTAGATGGAGCACTAGGCTTGGATTAAGAAAAATCTTAATTCAAATCCAGTCTCAGACATCAGCTGTGTGAAACTGGGCAAGTTACTTAACTGTCTGTTTTAATCCATTAGAGAAGGAAGAAAAACCATTGTAAAGGGAGTTACTTTGCTAAGAAACTCCATAATATGATCCACAGATTCGTAAAGAGTTGGAGATGACCAAACAAGAAGTTCCAGGCACAAGACTAAGCTCTTTACAAATATTATTGTATTTGATTTTCATAACATTGTGTTGGCAATATTATGATCTCCACTTTATCACTAAGAAAAACTGGGACGGAGGTTATGAGTTACACAGAGGGGTCTGATACTGGATTTGAATTTACATCTACCTAATTCCAGGCTTAGGACTATTTATTACACCAACTATCTTTACAAATTAACAAATATATATTTTCAATAACTTTAATTGTATACATTCTAAAACTTTAGTTTGCTTCTTACTTCAACAAAAGAATAACTGATTTACAATTCAGCAAAATACTGAAGCCCTTTCTATTGTTGAGTTCCACAGTACCTGAACAGAACAGAAGTATGAGTTTCAAATTACCCACATGAACATGAAGCATAATAGAAACACTATTTGGGGAATTAACTATCCTCTTGTAAAATCTCTTAGGAAGGTATATATTATGAATAGCACTTTTTTCACATTTCCATATAATTTTAAAATAATATCTTTTGTTCTTATTATCAAGAATGAGAATAAGATCTAATTTAAATATAGACTAATGAACTCTACCTTCTGTTCTATTCTCTAAAAATGTTTATGTTGATAACTAATTTAGACTAGGCTCTGGGCATGTACTCTGCTAAAAGTGATAGCATAATTTTATCTATATAATTTTATATATAAAATTTATTGAGCATACTCTGCTAAAAGTGATAGCATAATTTTATCTATATAATTTTTATATATAAAATTTATTGAGCTTAAATGGTAAAATGTTAGCTATTATTATTATAAAAGTATTATTTATTAATTAGCCCAACATAGTGCCTGGCCCATAGTAGGTTCTTAATAAATGCTTTTTGAATTAAGTTGAATTAATTTAATTCAACTGTGTTAATGAGGTTGAGGCAATGGCCAATAACTTTGTTGGGGCTCACCTCCTTTTCTGGCCATATATATTCTCAGTAATGTCTTTAACACTATTTCTTACATAAAAAGTCAGGAAATTTTTTGTAGTAATATTTGCAAAGTAATGCCCAAGGAAAATTGGTTAAATAGGGGAACTAGGAGAGAGTATGAATAAATGAAATGAAATTCTCTAACACTACTGGGAAAATGACAGACTTCATGTCTTGATAGATAAGATAGGCTAGGGAATGAAAACAATTTGAGTACAAGTCAAGCTATACTTTCAGTGAGGCTCATAGAAAGAAAAACATGTATAAAACAAAATTCAGGAATGGAAAAATGGATTATAGAATACATGTTTTTAATTTTAGTAATTTACATTTCATAAAAGATTTTAACTATTACTATGGTAAGAGACAAGAAGGAGAATAATGAAAAATGCATTTTATAAAGAAATGGTATAAAGGAATGTTATTCTAACAAAATAGATGGCAAGGGAGGGTATTCTATGTCATACTTCTACCTTGTCTATTGGAAAATAAAGGACAAAAAAGTAAAAACAATGTATAGAAAGAATATTAATAAAAGTACTATTAAACTATTTTGGACACTGCAGAGAATTTGGAAGGTTTGGGGAAGGGAGAACTTGTGTGAGAAAATCAGTTTTATACTATCACAAGGAGAAATAATCAAGAGATTAATTGCATATCTAAAGAAAAAAATAGGAAAGAAATAATAAATAATAATAATATGGATATTCAAGTTATAATCCTAAATGTCAATGGATTGAGCTTTCTTCTAAAAAGAAAGAGGATATAAGAATGGAACACTATAATCTGAGTACAAATTAGCCCATAATACTTAAGCTCTCCAGGTCAAATCATCGGTACATTATGTACTCCCATACATCCATCCAACTCAGCCATTTTGTATTTTTTTTCTGTTGCCATGCAAATTTCTCCCTCCTTTTTTATTTGTATCTTCTTACTTTCTATTCTTATTTTAAAAATAGTAATTAAAGCATTAATACCATTATTCCTGGAATGGCCATATCAGTTGGCTGACCTATAACTCAAATCACCTTCCTGAAACTTCCCAGATATGCCTTTCTCTGACTATCCTCTTATATGTGTTGTATAAAAATTAAGCTATTAAATATAATTTTCTTGAGGGCAGGGATACTTTTGTACAATGCATATAAGCATAGTTCCATAGTAAACACTGCATACATGAAAAAACAGATGGATCCATTATACTACCAAGATACTAAAAGAGTAAAAGGAAAACCCCAATGTACTGGATTGATTTTCTATGGAGGATTTATAGGAAAAAAGAAAAGAATCATGCAAAGTGAAATGTGTTAGAAATTTTTATCTGTATCACTAATGAAAACAGAAATCTGTCAAAGTAGCCAAACACTATAGCACATAGACGTAGGAAGTAAATGTTCCATATCAGCTCCTATGAGTAAGTATGTATAAATTAGGAAGACTACAGTAAATCTTACACATATTCTGATAAAACAGCTGTGCAAGCTCATTTAATGTGCTGTCCACTTCATTAACACTGATGGCTTCTGATAGACAATGTTTTTTGTTCTTGGGGTTTTCTTAGAATTTAAAAATTGCTTCATAAAAATGGATGATTTTTAAAAGAGTTTGTTGTCATATAAAACACACTTGCAAAAGTGAAGATGACAGTCTTTGAATTGGAAGAAACTATAGTTATTCAGTTCAAGTTCCTTGCAAATGCAAAAATCCTTGTATAATATAACTAATGGAGAGCGATTCATATTGAGCATACAACAATGATGGGCATTTTACTCTTTTACAAGGCAGTTCATTCCATTTTTGGACACTACAATTTTAAAGGAGTTCTCTCTCTAATGGAATCTGAATTACCTTAATCCAAGAGCTTAAACTAGTTTGAGTTTTCACTGGGGAGTTTTTCTATGGAAGAAAATTTTTAAAGACTCCCCTACTTCTTTGGTTGATGGGTACATTCCATTACATTGTATCATCTCTGTCAAATTTATCACAAAACTTTAACAAGCTTGCAATTCATTAGGGATTTACTTTCTAAATAATTATTTCTGTATTCATTCGTATTAATGTTTTCCATTTTCTAATAAAAATAAACTTCCATTATACAAATGTTAGATGTGGTTCCTCACGTTTGAATTTCTACCTTTTGATCTACACACCTTAAATTTGGTGATCATATAACATAATACAAAATAATGCTCTTACCATGGCAATAGTATAAAATATCACAATCTTACAGACATTTCTAATGTCTAAAGTCTAATCATAGAACAATAAATAGGACTAAAGAGTAATGGACTTTAAGTACCATTTATTGCAACTACTTCATTTTATAAATGAAGAAATGGAGGTACAGAGGCTCAGAAGTAGCTTATACAACTTCTCCTAGGAAGGAAATAGCAGAACTGGGTCTCAAATACACATTTTAAAATCTAAATACATTGATCTTTCTACAACATCACATTGAATCTGTTGACATACATTTTAGAGATGCCATGTAAAATGATATTTAAATGAAATTTACATAATTCTTCAATAAGATAAATTTTCAACTCTGAAAATTGTATTACTTAGTTGAATCCAATAGCTGATTTTTCAGAATGAAGATTTTACTAGTCCTATATTAAATTTGCATAAATTCTCTAACTCACTGAAAAGTTCATAGCACATAAAGTATGTAACAATTTAGTGAAAAAAAATAAGTTGGACACTATTGAAAAAATTAAGGAAATACACTTTCATTTTTTGCTTTTTCCTATTCTCCTTATGAACAAACAAGCATGCATTTATCCTAATTCTTAAATCTTATTTTACTACTTTTTATATCATCATATGGTTGCCTGATATGTTAGAGAACACAATTATAGTCTTATGGGAAAAAAGGATTCCCATCTTGGGCCAATAATTATCCCAGTGAACTATTTTCATGTCTCATTTTTACAATTGGTGAAGACATAAAATTTCAGGAGTACTTTATTTTAAGTATATCATTATAAGTTGATTTGGTGTTCATTATAATACTATAGATAATAATGAGTTCATTTGGTATTTATATAGATGTCACATGTACTTCCAGAGGTGTTACACCATAATTTAGCATTAGTTAATGGATACTTAAAATAAAATGTTATCAAATTTTCTAACAGGCCACTTTTTAAATGAAATTAATCCAGGATGATTAATGAATGGATTATACTTCTGACAATTAACTCTGATATACAATGAGGAGAAAATTGATTTCTGATTTATTGAATCCTTTTCACTTGAACAATATGCTTATCTTTTTTTCAAAAAAAGGCTATTGTGATTTTTTTTTCATGTAATGGCAAAGAGACATTTAGATAGTACCATAAATAATAATTGTATTACTTATGTCATAGTAGGTTTATTATAGTGCTAGATCATTTTCAACAAGGGATCTAGTTTAGCACAAATACCACAATTGTTGCACAATTTTTATCATTTCTTTACATAATCTATAGTCAAGGTTTCTTAAGAAAACTATTCCATTATTTAATTAATTAATTAAAATTATTTTTATTTATTATTTAATTATTTTAAAAATAATTTCTGATTTCAATGAACTCCTCTTGAAGGGACCCCTGTTAAAAAATTTGACAACATGGTACCATAGTAAATCCCTCTAATTTTATAAACAATTCACATAAATTAGTCATTTATTTAAAGATTCTTCAACAACCCATTGTATATGTTACCCAAAGAGAACTTTTGATTCTATTTTTGTATCTTAGGCTCCTTCTGGAAGTAAACTAATTTTTTATTACATGTGACAAATCTAATGACATATACCTATTAGCTTTTATTGTCTTTTGAAGTGATGTTTACTTTTTATCATCTTCTTGCAACAAAAGTTTTCTGTAAGTTTTTTTTTATTACTTTATTGTGTAATTTGAACACTTTTATTAATTAGTAGAAAATGTGATATAATGAAAGGAATTTTGGACTTGAAGTCAAAGTAATAATAATAATATTAATAGCTAACACTTATACAGTGCCTTCTAAGTGCTAGGCACTGTGCTAAGCAGCTTAAAATTATCTATCATTTGATTCTCATGAGAATTCCAAGAGTAGGTGATATATATATAATTTATATTACAGATATATGTATACTATATATATATATACACACATGTAGTATACATATATACATACATATATATATATATTACATATATGTTATTTAATAGGTGAGGAAATTGAGGCAAACAGAGACTAAGTAACTTGCTAAGAGTCTCACAGTAAGTATTTGAGGCTTCATTTGAACTCAGATCTTCCTGATTTGAACTCTATCTACTCCATTATCTAGCTGTGAAAAGGTATCTGGAATAAAATCCCATCCCTACCACTAACAATGCAAGATAAGAAAACACAGGCAAATCACAACCTACTTGGGTCTCTGTCTGTTGATCTGTCAAATAGTGACTATAATCACATTTATTCAAAAAGGTTGTTGTGAGAATCAAATAAATTAATCTATGTAAAGCATTTTAAAAACCTTAAAACACCACATAAAAGGCAACTATCACTGTTATTCCCACTACAATTACTGGATCATATATCATGACGTACTGAAGGTTCATAACTAAGCAAAAACAAAAAAAAATGAATGAATGAAAGAATCTTTTATATTGCTAATGTAGTAAGAGAATTACATAGTCTTGGAATACTTTCACTTTAGGACATAAAGTTCAACCATAATAAATTGTATCCTGTGTTACTTAAAGGGAAATATTAACAGGAAAAATTTTTTTTTAAATTAATAAAGCTCATTAATGATGGGGAGTACATTCTCATATCTTTTCTCTGATACCAGACTTGATGTATGTATATACATATGCACACATATTCAAATACACATATGTATATCATGTACATTAGTAAAGGATAATTTAAGAAAAGGTAGAAATCCATACTTTTAAAAGTTTGAGTAATATTTATTTGTGGAAGAGAACAAAGTGACATACATTTACTTTCAAAACACTTTAGGTACAATTGTACATCTACCTGAATTGTAAAATTCTTCCATCCATAAACAATAGAGCACATTTTATTGTGCTTGATCACATTATAATGCAGCTGTGCTACATGCAAAGCAGAAATAAATGAATTTAAAATGAAGCTGTTTGCTTAAAATAACTTAGTTCTTGATTTTAATTGTCTTAGCTAATGAAAACAAATTGATATCAGTGCAGATGTATATCATGGTTGGGAACATAAATCAATAACTCTACTCAAAAAGTTTGTGTAGCCTTTTTCTAAGGCTCTTTATGATAGCACAGCCTGCCAACTTATTTTCAAATGTAAGATACCTATTATTCCATAAGCATTCAAGGATGGAAAAAATGGGCAAACGAATATGGAAAGCAGCATTATCTATGAGATAGAAGCCATGGTAAAAGACATATTTGAATTCTTGACTGAATTGACAGTTACATGGCTTTAGGAATATACAGTATATATATATATATATATATATATATATATATATATACACACACACACACACACACACACACACATATATATATGGGAAAATTTCTGACAATGCATTTCAAATGGAGCCTTCCCACTATATCCAGCTATGGACAACAATAATGTTTAAATGCTCCATTTAAACAACCTGACTAATCTAGGGTTAGTGGAGACTTGGCTCACTATATTAGGAAGAGTCTCTACTACTTGAGTACAGTATATAAGTACCTAAGAAAAGTGATTAAACAAAATCTATAGATTTTGAAAGTTTTATTAAGATTTTAAGACTTTGTAAGAGGTTTGTCTATATCAGATGTATATGTTGGAACTTATTATTAGATTGCTTATATTCTTTAGTTTAAAATGGATTAATAATAATTTAAAATGTTTTGTTTTTTACACATTACTTTTTGGAGCCAGCCCTGCAATTTTATTGATTTAAGTAACTGCTAATATGGAAATTCTTTCACAGATATAGTTTGAAAACACATAGGTTTTGGGGAGATGGTGGACAATGAGAGTTTAAATGAGCCACTTATAAATACCCTGCTGGTATATGTCAAAGGCAGGCTTCTGACATCTACAATTGTCCCTCTCTAATCTAATTCAAGAAATTAAATATTGAAAAGTAAATGACTACAAAAATTGCTTTTTAAAGGTGTCCATTTTGGTTTGGGAAGTTCTAATTAATGTAAAGTTTAACTAAGAAAAGCAAAATATTTCCCTATTAAGTATTTCAATCAAATGAAAAATCATTGCCAATCACTCTTAAAATCTCAGAATAGATTTCTTGTTCTGAGCAATAACAAATAATTCTGTCAAGAAAATTAGTTACAGATGATCCAAAATGTAAAAGATTGCATATAGTATAAATGGACTTATCTAAAAACTTGTTCAAAAATTAAAGGACATTAAAAATATAGCCAAAAGTTGAAAAGTAGTAAGACAGATCACTTGAAAGGCAATATAACAGAGTAGGTTTTAAAGTATAGTTTCCCCAAACCAACAGTTACAAATATCTATATCTATATATCTTTATAATAGCTAAAGATAATTTAATAAGACTTTAAAGCAGAAATAATGTAAAAGATAATGTTGTAGTAGAAAACAACAAGAGATCTAAAATGTCTAAATTTCCTATTCACCTTTCAAATTTTAGACAATCCTGTACTATAATTATAGAAAGAGCAAACGACCTCAAAGACCTATGTTTCTGGATTTGTCTGTAATAACACTCATCCGATCCCTTCATGGTAGTACCTAAACTAAAACACATTTACCTCATAAAAATTCAAAAGTACCTTTCTCAGGGATATGATGGAAAAGTATTACATGAATTGGTGTATTGTGTAAATGAAGGAATCTGCATATTCAAGAGAGCCCCAAGCTAGAGGGCTCAGGGCATTCATATTTAAGAGGAAGAGGATCATACATTTAGATCTAGTTTCTCCTCTTCTTCATTGAGTTGTCTCTGGAGCATTGACCCAGGTGTGGCTTTACCCCTCAGAACTTGAGGGTGGCTGAGAATAGTCAGCTGCTAAGATCAATACAGAAAGGAAAAAATAAAATTGGCTCTAGTTTTGTGGCTATTTCACTACTTCAGCATCAATTACATCATTTATAAAATGAAGAGATTGGAATACATGAATTCTACAATGCTTTATGATCCCATGAACTGTTTTTCTAAGTAGAGGAAGCTAAGTATGAATCAGGAAGACGACTTCAAATTGGGTCTCAGACATTTACTAACAGTGTGGCTCTGGGCAGTCAGTTAACCTCTGTTTGTCAAAGTTTCACTATTTGTAAAATATGGATAATAATAGCTTCTATCTTCCAGGGTTGTTGTGAGAATCAAATAAGTTAATATTTGTAAAGTGATTAACACAAGTCTGGCAAATAGTAGTTCCTATATAAATGCTAGATATGATAATAGAATCTCGGTCAAAAATCAGAGCTTTCATTGTGGAAATAAATACAAAACTAAAGACCAATTAACAAAACACACAATGGAAACTTTCTAAAAAGTAGTGGGGCCACTGAAAAAGAAGAATTATGGATTTGGAATTTTAAAACACAGAAGTGAAAGAAAATTTGACAAAGCTGAAATACTTTGAAATAATACAGAAATTTCATACAAGCTAAAGTGCATAACTGAATATAGGATAACTAAAAGATAACTCATTGCTCTCCCAGGAAAAATATGATAAAAATTTTAAGATCTAAGCAAAACATTCTAGGAAGTGGTAGAAGAAAACATTCCCAAGTTTTAATCACAGATTAATCTATGTATTGTTAACAGAGAAAAAGTCCATGCTTGGCATATAGAATTATTTTTCAAAATTTCAATGCTAAACAGCAAAATTTGTTAAGTCTTTTAACTATAAAGGAATATCAATTTTATTGGCTAAGCTTACTATGGGGTCCCACAAATATGAAAAAAATAGATTTGAATAAGCTATTTCAAAAATAAAGCCTAATTATGAAAACAATGATTTTTAATAAAGAAAAAACATTTGATGTATTACATGAAAAGAAATCAGAGAAAGCAGAACTTTTTTTTTCTGAAAATACTTCAGATAAGAGAAAAACAAGAAAGGTAAATACAATCATCAAGAAAGCTTAAACAATGAAATAAAGTTTCTTATCTTTACAAGGCTTAAAAAAACATAGGTTTTGATGGATTAAAGGAAGGACAAAGAATAAACATTAAAAGACAAAAATGAATCTTGGGACAAATGGAGAACATAATTTACCAAATTGAAGATGGCATGATGGCTACTTGGAAAATATCAGAGATAATGAATAAATAACCTAGCCAAGTTAAAAAAATTAATTTCAAGTAAAATAGCAGCATACAAAATAAATCTTCTAAAATCACAAGCAATTATATGTAAAACAGTTTTTTAAAAAAATACAGGAGGTAGTGATAAAATGTAAACTCTCATTCAGCAAAACAAAAAAAATGAATAAAATACCTGGAAGTCAATTTACAAAGACATTTATGGAAATTCTTTTATAAAGCATCCTATAAAAGGGAAGGATGACTTAAGTAACTGAAAAAACCATCCATTTTTTTTGCCTGTGCAAATATAATAAAAATTATATTACCTAAATTAACTTAGAGATTTAATGCCATGTAAATTCAACTAAACAGGGGGCACTTATAGATAGTTAAAATAGCAGCAAAATTCTTTTAGAAAAAGGTCTTCTAGTGATCAATGGCTGTTAATCTGGAGTCCATGAACTTTTTGGGGGGTGGGGCAATCGAGGTTAAGTGACTTATCCAGGGTCACACAGCTCAGAAATATTAAATGTCTGAGGCTGCATTTGAACTCGGATCCTCCTGATGTTAGGTGCTGCATTCCTTGCACCATCTAGCTGCCAGTCTATGAACTTTTATAAAATAGTTTAGATACTATGTTTTACTTTATTATATATTATATATGCTGTTTTATTTTTATTTAGATATTATAATATATTTGTAAAATATCAATGTAATTGATTTTATTTTGCATTCTTCTGTATTTTATTTTATGCATTTAAAATATTGTGAGAAAAGGTCCATAGGTTTTCTATGGTTCCCTACTACAGGGAATTAATTTTTAAAAAATAGAAGATTCAAGCATAAGTTCCCAGTAGAAATGTGGTTAAAAGATATTAACAATTTTTTAATTTGAAATATTTTTCAAAAAAATGTAGAATTATGATTACCAATAACAAAAATGCAATTTAAAAGAACTGAGAATTTACCTTTTTGTCAGAAAATTAATAAAGATAATAATCAATGTTACAGGGGTTATAGAACACAGGTACAATAAGACATTGCTAGTGGAGCTGTTTAGTAGTCCAATCATTCCAGAAAACAATTTGAAATTTTTCATATATACAAAAAGTGACAAAATTCTTCATACTAATCAATCCAATGATCTCACTGCTAAGTATATACCTATAGGATATTAAAGACCGAAAGACTCATAAAAACTAAAATATTAATAGAAGCAATTTTTATAATAGCTAGGAAATCTAAACCTAGTGGGTGCCTCCATATTGATGAAGGACTACACAAATTATAATATATGGATAGAATATAATATTATAAAGAAATGAAAAATTCAAAGGATGACTTGTATGAAGCTATGTAAATGGTGATTATACTAAAAATACAAATTAAAATAATAAAATAAAACTAAATACTGCATAATTATGATGATCCAATTTTTACCATAGTAAAGAGATAAAGGGAAGTATCCTATATTTTTTTTGAAAGGTGGGAAACTATGGGTGTATAAAGGTGTCTATATTGCCAAAGCCTACACAAGCATTAGTTCTGCACAACAGTTTTATCTTTTACTTTGTTACAAAAGGAAGAAAGCTTGCAGAGGAGGGGGTGAGAAGAGAAGAGGAAAAGGATCATGAAAAGGCATATTTCTGGGAATGACTAGTATTTAAAAAGTCATTAATAGAATTTTAAAATTAAACAAGAAAAGGAAAAAAGAGAGGAAGGTGCATGTAATTTGCAGAAAGCAATCATAGATCAATAAAATTTTCACTCATCAAAGGTATCAAGTGCTGGCCATTAGAAAAGCGAGAGAACAGAAAGAGAAAAGTGTAGTATAGTGGAAGGAACAAATCTTATCTGCTACATATTCTTTGTAGCAATAGTCAAATAATCTTTGGGCCTTAGTTTTCTCATTTGCAACACAGGAGGAATAGATTAGAGAGCTTCTAAGCTTCCTTCTAGTACTAAATCTATACATCTATGTTTTTTAAGATAGACAACAAGAATGATATAATTCTGTTGGTAGAATTGGAATCTCCAAGGCAATCAAGGGACTCTTCATCTGATCAAAACTCTAAAAGTACTCGACATGAAAATGAGTGAAAGAACTGGTCTATGGAAATTCTTAGAAACTATCAATTATCTTTGAAAGGTTATAGAGAACTGAAGAAAGATGGATATAGCCCAATATTTTTTAAAAGGGAAATCAGTAGAGTCTATAAATTAGAGTCCATGAAGCTTTCTTTGAATTCCTAGTAAAATTCTAGAACATATTATTAACAAAACAGTAGAACAGAAAGTAGTATTCAGAATGAGCATGGCTATATTGAGAACAGGTCATTCCAACCTAACATTTTTCAATAGGATGATTAAATGAGAAGCAGCATAGTAAGAAGCAGCATGGTCTCATGGATACAGAGTTCATTTCAGAATCAAGAATTTTTCTGGGTTCAAGTATCACTGTGATATACATTGGCTGTGCAATCCTAAGCAAGTCATTTAATCTTTAAGATTATAAGAGTCCAGGTATGTTGTTGTTTCCATTTACCTAGGGGTCAAAATACTTTGAGTTTTGAAAACACAGGTCTAAATCCCTATCCCTACTAGATAAGTAGTTTACTTAGATTTTAGGAGAACACTTAACAAAGCCTTTCCTGTTACCTTTGTGGAAAAATACTTGTCAATGATGACAAGAGGTAGATGAAATGACAGTAGAGTTAAGTGGATTTGGAATTGATTTAATAGCCAGACTTAAAGAGTATCCAGTAAGGACTTTATATCTCTTTAAAATTAAGTCTCTTGTGGAATGCCCTAGAGGTTTATACTTAACTCTGTTGTTTAATGTTTTTATTAATAACCTGGATACAATATAGATAACATACTTGTCAAACGTTTAGTTGACACAAACCTGGGAAGGGTAAGTGTCAACTTGGATAATAGTGCAAAGTTCAAAAATGGTCTCAAAAGACTAGAATATTGGCCCAAATCTAAAATTAAGAAAAATCAAATTTAATATTAAATAATATAAAGGATCATATTTGAGTTCATGGAATCAATTTGACAAATACAAGTGATAGATACTTGTTTTCTGGAAAACAAAACCAAAAACTCCACAAATTTAGTGGATGGTAAGCTCAATGTGAGTCAACATATCAAACAAATTTCACAGTATCTAGACCTGGAAGATAATTTATCCCAGTTCCTTCATTATATTAATTAGTAAACTGAAGCCTAGAGAGGTTGTTTTGCTCACTGTAATACATATTTAATTTTAATTACACCTGAAAGAAATAGCAAGGAGTTGTATTTTTTCTGACTTTGCAATTTTTGTCCTCCCTCATTTGAGCTATAAGATGATAGATATAGACTTTAAGACCATTTAGTCCAATCCTATCATTTCATAAGTGAGGAAACCACCTTGTAAAATTACCAAAGGTCACTTCAGTAATACATAGCAAAGTAGGGGTCTGAAATCAAGGAATGTTGACTCCATAATTGGTATCCTTTGCATTGTACCACATTAATACTTTACGGGGAAAAAAAACCCAAACAAACTGTGAGATAAGTCCTAGATCTAGCAATTGAAAGAAAAAAGGAATAATAATAAAGGACATTATTCTAGGCAGGTATTTCTGTCCTGAAAACTTATGAAAAAAGTGTTTTAATACCATGTCTCAAATTTTCATTCCACTTCATATTTAAAAACAGAGCATCAGAAGACCAAAATACTTTCAACAAGGTCAAATAAAAAATCAATTCCTTTTTGAAGTAACATTAGAAAAATGTATCTAATTTATCTAAAAATATGTGTCCAAAAGATCATTTTTATAGATGGGGTAAAACTGAAGTCAGGTAGAAAAACCTGTTATTTTACCTCATTGGTTAAAACTAAGTTATTTCTAAATTTCTAACAAACATATCAGCATAGAATTGTCATAGATTCATTTTTAAAATATATGTATATGTATTAGTATACATATTTGATTGGTTTTTTCTGACTATAACAACAAGCTGTAATGATTTTTTTAAAAGACAGGATAATCCATTGATTAGATTCATTCACAAAATGGTTTATCAGGTCCAGAAATAACAGTTTTTCATTTCTTAGATAAAATTTCTAAAATATATTTCAATTCTTAATTAGAAAAAAAGATATGATTTAAAAGCCATGCACTGAAGAATGTATAATTATAATTTAAATAATCAGTCACCCATAACAAAATATATAATTTCATAACTCTTTAAAAAAGACAGTGACATTTTTACATTAAGAATAAAAAAGGTTATAAATCATCCAAATTATTGCTAGAAACATGCAAATGCATTGCTATTTGCTTTATAAGTGTGACATATGAAATCACATAGAGTAGAATTTAAGAATGATTTTTCACATGGAATTGGAAATGTAAATGAAATCAAGGGCATATGTTAGAACAAGAAGGATTTTCAAAAACAAGAGTTGCATCCTTATAGTAAATATGATAGCCAGAAAAATTATTTTTTTCTATTTAATCAAAGTTCCTTTATACTCATAATGATTTTGAACAAAACTATAATTTACTTAGCTTGATCCCCAATACTCATTCATGAATCTGAATGGCAATTGAAAATTTTCAAAAAGCAAATCTATTATTAAAGGACAAATATTGTTCTATACCTTAGAATATGCATTATGTAGATAAAATGTTTATATGTATTTTATATTTATATACTATGTTATATATGTTACAAACCATGAAGATTAATAAAAAAAAATTGAGCAGGAATAAAGAAAAAGGAGGAAGAGGAAGAATAAGGAGGAAGAGGAAAGCAAGTACAAGAAAAAAGAAGGAACTAGAAAACTTTAGGGACACAGGTGACGTGAAACTTTTTCTTTTTGGCCATAGCCAATGTAGAAATTTGTTTTGCTCGATTCTACGTTTGGAAAAAAGGAGGTTTTTTTTTTTCCTTTTTTTGTAAATGAGGGTAAGGAGTACAGTAGAAAGGAGAAAAGGAAGTGTTTTTTTTAACTGAATAAAAGAATAAAATTTAACTAAAATCAAAATGGATAGAGAAAATTATATATGTGTGTGTTTCTCTCTCTCTATACATATGTATATTTATATTCTAGCAGTGATATTATAGTGCATAGGAGTGTACAACATAAAAAGAATGACAAACAAGAGCACAGACAATACATAGTATTCTATATTTAAGAGATGGGGAGAACATTGCACCTGTGATTTCAGTGGTTTAGAAAATTATCAGATGAGGAAACTTTACTACTGGTTGGCATTTCTTCTGTTATTTGTAGCCTCAGAGAATTTTCTAAGATACCCATATGCATTAATTGATTCATGTAGGGTCACGAAGTATTTTTGGAACTTGGACCCAAGTCTCTGTGATTTAGAAGTCATGGATGGAGTTTACCTAACATGAGACAATAAAAACTCTCTCTCCCTTCCTCCCTTCCTACTTCCTTCTTTCCCTCCCTTCCTCCCTCTTTCTCTGTCGTCTTGTAACCAAGATGGCTTTAAAAATGAAAGAGCGACAACTTCGGAACTCTGTCCAATGCAATGATTCTAGAGAACTTATGGAACAGCTGGCCACCCAACTTCTATTATATCACAATTCTTTTCCATCATAGAAGATAAGCAGTAATGAAACACATGTTGTCAGAAATCTCTATATGAATGCACAAAATATAGGCAATAAACTTAGTGAATAACTGATCTTAATTCAGGTAGAAAAATTTGACTTCAAAGGTATTTCTGGAACATGATGCAATGGGACTTGTGAATAGACTATGATTCTTGAGAATAATATCTCATTCAAAAGTAAAAAACATAAATAATCTGGGAACATACAAGCAGGAATGAAGCATGAAAAACAGAGAGAAACCATAGCATTATTAATTGTGAGGGTATGCTATGGACCACCTTTTCTAAAAGAGGTATTAGAAAAAGGAAGGGGCCCAGACCATCCATCTTTCATTTCTCTTATGTTGCTCTATTTCTGCCTCTCTGGATTTTATCACCATGTTCCCCATCTTAGCCTATTCCTCCTCTCATTCAGTTGATGGACATTTCTAAAATTTTTATCATTTACTTGAGAAACAAGAGGCAACATAGTATTGTAGAGGCAGAGGCTGCCTTACAGTCAGGAAAGAATAAGGTTCAATTTATACCCTAGAAATAAGGTGATTTTTTTTTTTGACCCTTGGCAAATTACTTAATTTTTCATGGTTGTAAGCACCTCTCTATAAGTTGCAGAATAGCTGCTGATCTGCCAGAGTACAGATTTTTTCCCCCATCATTTGTATATCACTATCCAATCCTTTCCACAGTGCGTGGGACTAAGAAAGTACTTAATAAATGTTGATTCATTTACTCCTTACTGACTTGCATTGGTAGAGAGAATTTCCTTGTCAAGAAAGCTAATGAAATCAAAAGTCTGGGCCAAAAAACAACAAACATACATTTCAAACTGTTCTTTAAGAAACTTCACAGCTTCAAGAGAAATGGACAAAGCATAAAGAATGGAAGTAGAGTCTATATAAAATTCCAGGCATTCTGTCCCCTCAACTGCCAGTCATTTTGCCAGGGTGAACTGGGGAAATAATCTGTGGAGTTGTTGGTGCACAAAATAAGGATCTCTACCTTTCCTTCCTTGATACTGAAGAACTGCTCCAGAAGATATAAATGGAAATGATCCAGGATCTCTGCATTTTTGTTGCATGAAAGACCAGGTATGATATTTCATAGGTGATTTATACATATACACACACATACAATCATTGACAAAAATTACAGTAGTGAATATAAGAATCATAATTATCTAATGATTTCAATTTCACAGCTAAAATTAAAAAGAAACTTATAATATTGTTGAAATAGTTACCAAAAGTAATTATTTTAACAAAACAATTGAATTATAGAACAGAAGTTCAAGGTGTTAGAATGAACTGAAAACAGAAATAAAAACAAAAATCTTTGACATATTTAACCATGTCTTTGTAGGTAATTTTTCTATGGTTCAGTCAAGTCTCAATGGCAAAACAAAAGAGTTTTTGCTGGGTTAAGGTACTCTAATAAGAAAAACAATCCTAAAAAAAGTATAGAAATATTCAAGACTCATTGGAATAAATCAGGATCTTTTATTATTAATTTCCTTGATCTAATCTTAAAAGCCCACTCTACCGAGCAAATTAAAAAAAATCACATTAAAACAAAAGAAAAAGCAAGTCTCAAATTTTAACAATTCACCCAGAGCAGGCAAACTATTGTAAAGAGCCAGCTGTTTCACATTAACAAAGGTTGGTGCAATTTCACTGGGAAAGCTCCCAAAACTCATACCTATGGTGCAGGTAAATGCTTTGAAAGCTTGTTGCATCATGTAAATTAAATTCAGATAACTCTAGGCTAACCTAGTGAATGTGTGGTATGCATTTTTGGGTTTTAGAAAGGGGGAGCACTGAAATTCGTACAGAGAGGTGCTGCTACAGGTTTCAGCAAGGCTTCAAACAAGTTTGAACGTATTAGATTTTAAAGGATTATACTAAACTAACCAGAACATCTGATTTACTCCATTTTAGGTAGAAGTGCTAAGGTTCACTATGCTAAGAAAAGACATATAAATAAGCATGCTTTTATAAAATGCAAAGGACATGTGATCCAAATAAGAAATGTGTGTACTTTTGATGCCAAATAAAGATTAAGGAGTTGTTAACACTGTCTAGATATTGGTAATGTTGACATTCACATAAATCCAAAAGAGTTAAGAACCTGAAGATTATAGATAGAAATTGTTGTCTTATTTTAATTATAATCTCATGAGTAGCTGATATATATATATATATCTATAAAGACACCCCCCAATATATGTATATATAGATATGGGTGTATAACAGCAAAATATGATTTAGGAAAAGAATAATAATCTAATGAATATGACATTA
This sequence comes from Myrmecobius fasciatus, assembly GCA_023553655.1. Taxonomy (NCBI): domain Eukaryota; kingdom Metazoa; phylum Chordata; class Mammalia; order Dasyuromorphia; family Myrmecobiidae; genus Myrmecobius; species Myrmecobius fasciatus. The sequence continues at coordinate 170,305 of JAJPUD010003232.1, forward strand.
GCTAATCGTGAGAAAAATATTTACATATATATGTATGTAGAATATTCTGTCTCATGGTGTATACTGTTTAACTATCTTGTTCAGTATAGTGGCATTATTCCCTGTGTTTTGTGTGACTATTACAATCTCCGCTATACTTAGTGAACACCTTTATTATATCTAATAAATGCCTTTAACACAGATAATATGTACCAACAGATGGCATGGCAATTCTTGACCAAATTGTTCTTCAATTTGAGAATCTGTTTTGGTGAAAATGAAATTTTCTTGAAATATCCATTTTTTAATGCAAGAATAATTTCTTCCACAAAACTTATCTCACTTTGAAAGGATAGAAAAACTGTCCAAATTGCAGTTTTCTAATGAAAACATTAGTTAAGTATATGTTTGTGATTCTTTGACATATTTTAAAAATATTTAGATGCATTTTACTATTCAGTCAATTCATAAACTCAGGAAGTTCTTAACCCTTTCAACTTTAAATCAGGAGTTTTCAACCTTTTTTGTTTGTTTTATGTTTATCCTATGGAAACCCTATAAAATTATGGACCCCTTCTCATGATGATTTTATAAATGCATACAATAAAATATATCAAAAGAATTAATTATATTGAAATAATTATCAAAATGTTGAAAAACAATTTCATAATTCCCAGGTTAAAGTCAAATAAGATATTTGTAAGGAGCTTAACACAATGGTAAGTAAATAATAAATACTTGTTCATTGCTTCCAACCCCTATCCAGCCCTTTCTTAAGACCATTTGTCTTTAGACAACCCATTCCACTTTTGAACAATTTATCACTTCAGAAGGAATCTCCTTCTCTGCAGTTTTTATTCAATGCTCTTTTTTATGTTCTCTGGGGCCAAAAAGAAAAAGTCCCGTTTACTCCTTCACATGGAAGCCCTTCATATATTGAAAACAGTTAACATGTTACTGAAGATTTCTTTTTTCCAGGACACACTCACTTCTCCACTTCTTTAAAGTAATCATCTCCACCCTTACAATCTCCAATGGTCATTCGTCTTAGGCCAAACTCTACAATTTGTCTTCCCTACCCTCTCCACCCCCCACCCCCCAGAATGGGGGTAAAAAGAAATAAGCAGTATACTGCTGATGTGTTTGGACTAATTCAGAGTAAAGAGAAACTGTCACCTTTCTTATTTTGAACACAGGATTTCTCTTTTGGTAGAGTAGTCCATTTAAACCTCTCCAAGCCAGAAACTACTGTATATCCATTGCATTTGTGAGTTTTGTTTGTTTGTTTTTTTAACTGGAACCAGGGGCTCTTAAGTTTGTATTGTAGACTATCTATTTGGCTGACTGGTGGAGACAACAAGCTTTTATTCATTTGGACCCCAGATAGGTGCTGTTATATTCTATAGTTGAGGAAATGGAAATAGAGGTCAAGTCATTTATTTAGTTTATATAGTTAGTAATTAAATTTGAATTCAGGTCTTTCTGACTCCAGGTCCAGTATTCTATTCATTATGCTACTAAATCATTATGAACCTTTTATTAGGATAATATTAAAAAATGCATATAAAGAAATATGTAGGATTGCAGAGGAAATCAGTTGTATTGAAAAAGTTATCAATATTTTAAAAAAAATTTGGTCATAAATCCTAGATTAAGTATATCTTTATATAAATCATGTAGAGAGATTATTATTAACTAATAAAAATTACTCTAATTAAATTTTATTAGGTTCATCACATTATTACAAATAATTGTGACCCAACAATAATCCTTCCCAGCTTTGTATCACATAATTATCAAGAGGTTTCCATCTAGGTCTTCATCCTAAATTACTGATAAAATGTTGAGATGCACAAGGCCAAGAATACCTTTGGAATACACTCTCTTAAAATCATCTTTCCAAACTGACACTGACTTATAAATGATATTTCTTTGAGTCTGTAGTTCAAATGGTTCTTAATTCACTTTTCTGTATTATCAACAAGCTCATTTCTGCTATATTGCCAATAAAGATAGCATGATTCTGTCAAATGCTTTGTTGGCACTTCTAAAATTTAGGCCTACAGCATTTCCCTGATTTCTCTAGTAAATGTTTTAAAACCTGAAGTTGCCTACCAATATCTGACCTTGATGAAGCTATACTTCATGAAGCCATTTGGGATTGCTGCTTCCTTTCATAAATAAAGTACTCATAAACCATCCCTCTTATAATGTTGTTCCAGATTTTTGTCAGGAAGTTAAGTTTACTTCTTTGTAATCTGTAGATTCCTCAATTCTCTCTATTTTAGAAAATGGCATTTGTGCTTTTCCAGTCCTATAGCACCTCTCCAATTCAACAAGATTTTTTGAAATTATTAATAATGACTTAGCAATCACACCTGCTACAAAATTTTGAACTTATCCATCTTTTTTTTGAAGAACAATGTAGAATGATTAAATAAGAATTATAAAATTTGCATTTCCCTTAATCCAGTGATTCTATTAGATTAATACATATCAAAAAGTAGATTGGAAAGTAAACTATGTAATAATATTCCTAGCAGCCCTATTTATAAAAGCCATACAAAACAAAAATATTGAAACAAAATTGTTTAATGATTTGGGAATGAGTGACCAAATTATGCCATAACAAAAAATAGAATATTATCAAGCCAAGAAATTATGAAAATGAAGACTGAAGAAATGTAAGATTTTTATGAATTATTAGAATAAAGAATGCTAAATTAAGAACAATCACATAATACATTTATTAAAATTATGAATTTAAAAATTACAATAGCAACAAGCCACAATTATTTGATGCCATCCTTTATTCCAAATTTTCTTCTGAGTTTCTTATTGGTTGTATGCTATAGACTGCTCATACGTACCATATACCTTTCATTTGCCTTCTATGTGATGTTATCTTTAATTCTTCCAAGTCAATAGAGGTCTTTATACAACAGTGGTACAATGTTTATAATGGAAAAACTGACACAAAAAATTCCACTGTTATAGACATTTTCCATCCAGTTAGTCTTTCCTGTGTAAATGGATAGTACAAACTTAAATTTGTATTTCTTCTATATGTATTTGGTCAGGCCATACTAAACTTCACAACTCACCCTCTAAGTTCTATTTCAAGGCACGGAGCTACTGGAATCCAAATGGGTTATATGGTTCTATGGCCATCAATGATTAAAAAAAAAGAAAAGAAAAGAAAGAAAGAAAGTAGTAGATGCGATTGACAAATCTGTTCTTTTTCCCATCATCTGCAATTGTCTTTCCAGTTCCACCACAAAATTTTCTTGGGATGAAATGACAGTGTTACAGTTCTCAGAATCACTCAATTTGAGAAGTAGAATTAGATGATTTTCTCAGAGCCAGTATTCATAAAAGCACAAATTATTAGATAAACACAGAAACAAAGGGGTTGCAATGTTCCTTAGCCAATTTTTCTTTTCCTAAAAGTCATTCCAAGGGACTGCTGCTTTAAAAATAAAAATTCATTTCTCTTCCATTTTCATTTCTTATGCTGATATAATTTTATAGCACTGATTACTTATAAGTTTATTACAGATTAGAGGAAGTCCTACTTATTTCTTCTAAACTTACTGTGCTCACATCTTGGAGCATAAACTTCTCATACAAATATTTCAAAATTTCATGAAGATATCTTTTTTTTCTAACTCATGTTCCAACTTTTTAAATCCATCCTATTATTATTATCCAGTTAATATCTCTCATCATTCTAATTATCTTTCTCTACTTCCATTACATGTTTGCTGAAGAATGAATACTTCTGATACTGAAGAATGAAAAAAAAATGAGTACTTTTTCATACATAAACCTGAGGAAGATAATATTCTATGTCTGTTCTTGTGGAATGTTTTAATTTAGAGATCAAATAATTTGCCCTAGGACACAGTTAATAATGAAGGCAATCTAGATCTACTGATTTTCTAATTCTATATCACTTTCACTAGTACTTTTCATAAGGTCATATCTGATGCCTGCAAAACACTTTTTAACCATTATTTTCTTGAGGATTCTAAAGTAAATGTTAATCTTAGGAACTTCAAAAGAAATACTTAAAGTTGAGGTTTCTTCTTCAATATCTTGAGTTGCAATTTTATGACAATTCTTCCTCAAAGTAATATACACTTTCAATATACACTTCTAATTTAACTCATTTCTGAGCTATAATGCCTGGTCATTTCTCTTTAAAAATGCCTGCCAGTTTTCAAATTGTACTTAGGTCTTCTTAATAGGTTATATATCTTTTATTTTGAATCATAAAATTCCATGTTAACATTAAGTTGTTTGATGCTTTGGGGGATAACATTCACTAAACTTGGTTATATTATGTTAAAGTAATAGTAACTGGGCTCCTCTGATGGTTTATGTTATACCTCAAATAAGGTAACCTTCAATATTTTGGTATAATGAACATAAAGCATGCAAGTGCACATTGAAAAACTTAGAAGCAATTCAAATAGAAAATAACTAGCCTATAAAGCCCAGTTAATATTTGGTTGGCAATGTTAGAAGAAGTAGTTATAAACATGGTACAAATTTATATAAAATGCTCACATCAGCTAAAGACTACACTATTCTGTTACTCATTCACACAACTATAAAGGGGAGGGTGAGGGACTATGCCTGACTAGAGATTATCACAAAACACAGAATATATCAGTTTACTCTGACTTAAAAAAATCACTAGAGAGTACTTCTCTGACAAGGCTGATTTAGAGAGTAAACAATGATCTATACCTATTATATACACATATTTCAGAAAGGATATCCATGAGTTCTAGGTTAACAAATTATAAAGCACATTTTTATTGCTTAAAACAGCAATTTACTTTTGCATATTATGATGCAAAAGAATTCTATTTTAAACTACTGCTACATTTAGAATTGCATTTTCAATTTGTCAGACTACTTGGGGAAAAGAAGAATTTCATAGCCTGATTAGTGGAAAGCAGAATTCTAGAGAGAGAGAGAAAAAAAATTAATGTATCAATGGTATTAAAAGCTGGTAATATCTGAATTTTAAAAAATGGAACTCATGCTGGAACTGTATAGAAAGTTATATGGTTATATGATTATTTTTATTTGACAGCCTATTCCATTCTTTCTACTCTTTTCTACCATTATGGTTCAAGCACTTCATCAATCCTTGTCTGGACTATTGTAATAATCCTCTAATTGGCCATCCTGCTTCAGGTTTCTCTTTTCCAATCTATCCTCTCTACACATTAACTAAAAGATTTTCCTTTTATGACTATTTGACCCTCCAACTCAATAAATCCCAATGTTTCCTACTACTTCTAGGACCAAATACTTACTCTTCTGTCTAGCATTTATAGTCCTTCACAACATAGTCAGCTTTATTATACAATGTTTTTCTTCCCATATTTTATAGTCTATCCAAACTTGTCTTTTTGAGGCTCCTTGCTTAACAAGGATGTTTTGTGAAAATTACTGAATGATCAATAAGTATTTATGCATCAAGTACTGTGTTAATCTCTGGGGACACAAAACAAAAAAAAAGTTCCTGCCCTCAAGGAGTTTACATTCTATTGAGGGAGACAATATATACACATATGGACACAAAATAATTACAAACATTACAATGATTACAAGATGAGAACATCTCGATTCTCTGTGTAAAAAAAAAGCATTCTTTTGTTTCTGGAAAGCATTTTTTTCTTCTCCGCTACTTTTAAGAGTCCTTTAAAAATACTCAAGTTATGGGGCAGCTAGGTGGCGCAGTGGATAGAGCACCAGCCGGAAGTCAGGAGAACCAGAGTTCAAATCTGAGCTTAGACACTTAACATTCCCTAGCTGTGTGACCCCGGGCCAGTCATTTAACCTCAATTGCCTCAGCAAAAAACCAAAAGAAAATAAAAAAACTCAGGTCAAGTATAACCTTCAACATAAAAACTTTTTCGACTCTCCTTTCCCAAAAGCTAGTGCTCTCACAGCTAGTATTATATTTTGTGTACATTTTTATGATGACTTTATGTGAACTCTATGTAACTCTTTAGGTCTGAATATTCTTTGGTTTCCATAAAATTCTGAAATAAAGGATGCCAATGCAAATACTGTGATTATTGCACACTTTCTATGTCATTGTGAAAAAATTATGTTTACCTATTTCAGGGTAACCTCTTTATTCAAGAGACCATATAGATTATTAAATTATTAACTAAAAAAAGGGGAAACTCTTCTATGAAATCTAAGTTACGCATTTAATAATATACTGCCAGTGAAGAATAACAATATGAAAAAGATTTTGTTTCATGGAGCACACATGTGCCCCATTTACATTTACATTCTTATAATATAAAGAAACAAAACTGAAATAAAAAATAAAATTCAGGTACAAATATATATCATGAATAGTATATCTTCATTTCTGCATTTTTCTCCTTTCAATTATATATTCTAAAGGAAAAATACTAAGTTACAAAGCAAAACCTAACAATTTTATTACCCAAGGCAAACAGCATGAAAGGTACCTTCAAATCAATTTTATAATTGATGCAATAGAAATAATATACCAATACATGATGGATTTTGTAACACTGGGATCATTCTCCACTACAGTAACTCAAATCCTTATATAATTTAGTAGGAAAGCCGTAAGAATTTTCTTAATCTCAAACAGTTAACTCATTTTCCCATGGTCTTATTAGCTAGTAAGCCTCAGAGTTGCGTTTTGAAGTTAGATCTTCCTGATTCTAAGGCTAGTAACATGTGCATTATGAAAAACTGCCTCTCATGAAAAAGATTCAGTAAGAAATTAACTAAAATTCAGCTAAGTGGAGAAGAAACTTGCAACATCAGTGCTCCAAAATACGGTAAAGCCATTCTAGATAATTCTTGATTAGGGGAAACAAGAAGGTTCAGAAAAGAGTTGTTCCAATGAAGAGTTTACCTGTTATGTGGCCATTTGCAGGGAAGAAACAGCATTTGGTAGTTTTTAAACTGATTGTTTCATTTGGATCTTTATTTAGGTATTTTTTTGATTTGGGGTATTTATAGTATTTTAATTTTAATTAATTAGTTTTGGTAACTATTTGTTAAACTTAGTTGATTACATGTTGCTGAAGGATAGTGTCAGAATGTAAATGTAGCAAATTTTTTAAAAATTCCATAGCCTTATAAATGATTATGTAAAATTTTTGTACCTTTTAAATTATGAAGATCTGGGGAAAACTTGCACTTGCCTCTCTCTAATTGGTTTAGATGCCATACACTAATGTTTTTGTTTAGTTATCTTCAGTTATGTCAATTCTGTGATCTTTTGAAAGATTTTCTTGGCAAAGATGCTGGAGTGGTTTGTCATTTTCTTCTACAGTTTATTTTATAGATGAGGAAACTGAGACAAACAGGTAAAGTCACTTGCCCAAAGTCATACAGCTAGTGTCTGAAACCAGATTTGAACTCAGGAAAATGAGGTCCTGACTCCAGGGCCAGCACTGCATCCATTACACCAACTAGCTGCTGCCTCTATACATATATACATGTGTATCTGTGTGTGTATGTATGTGTATGAGACACACAGAGAGACAGACAGAGAGAGAGAAAGAGAGAGAGAGAGAGAGAGAGAGAGAGAGAGAGAGAGAGAGAGAGAGAGAGAGAGAAAGAAAAAACATATCTATTTGGCATAGTTCTAAGAAAATGTTCTTTAATTCCCAATAGGCAATGTCAAGCCACTGTCAGTGACACAGGATTTGTCAGAACAAAAGCAATTGCCCACCTTCATAAATGTGGGACAAGGGGTCATACATGATAATAATAAAGAGGATATGAAGAATCATAATGATAAAGCACTATTATGTGATAGTTGACCTTGAGTCATAGAGATTTGTTTGTGGAAATGAAAGGGCTTATGTTGACAAATCAGGGCCATCACTACTATCTTCAGAGCAGTATTTTGTCCTTACAAAGCATTTAAGATACTGAAAATTTCCATAATGAATCACTTCAGAACCTGCTGTGCTATATAAGAAAGTGGCAATGGCACTTTACCACCAACAATCATGTTAGTGATAATAATTTTTATTATTTTGCTCATTTATCAAAAGAAATAGGGAGTTTTTAAAATAATTTACTATTTTACTAAAAAGAGAATGACCCAGCACTCCATGTGTGATGAAAATGTACACTGACCGGATAATCCAATTGGATGGATAGCTCTTGATGCCAACAGCAATGAAAAAGGAGGAAAAAATGAAGAAAAAGGAAAAGAACAACAATATTAATTCATTGAAAGGAACAATGAAGTCAATAAAGATAAAAAAGAAAAATATAAGATACAATTTCCCTGAAGCACTATATATACACTAATCTTCCTTGAATGAGAACCAAATTATGGCTTAATCAAATTTACTGATGTTGTTCTGTGGCCCTTAAATAGGTAAGAATTTTCATGGAAGCAGAATTAAATTTGAAAAAAAAAGAGGATAAACTTGGTATTCACTGAAGCTGTCCAAATGCTGAATGGGCCGCCTTGGGAAACTTTGGGTATTCTTTCTTTGGAAACCTCCAAAAAGAAAAGTGATAGCCACTGTTGAGAATGCAATAAAAAGAATTCCTAACTAGACTGGAGAACTGTAGAGACCTCTTCTGTGATCCTATGATTTTTAAAAATGTTTCTATTTCATTTAGAAGGAAGAATATTCAAACTGAGAATGATGGAATAAAAATTGATTACCAGGGAATTAAATACCAAATTAATGTCAAGATGATAAGGGATTTCTGGTATCTTTATTTCACTTGATTCAGATAAACCTGAGTATGATTGCCATATTTCTGCCTTTTATCTAGAAAGAACTATGGAAAAACTATGGAAAATTGAGTTACCACAGAACCAAAAGAAGGGAAATACTATCCCAATTTCCAAAAGAGGAAAAAGCTAGCTACTCCAAGGAATAGGTGGTGAATATGATGTCATCTTTGCCATGATGCGAGATTAACTATGACAACTTTCAACAATTTGAGGTGATCACCAAGAGTTTGAATTGGTTGATTAAATAAATGTTGCTAGAACAACCTCATTTTCTTTTCTGACTGGATCCAATGAACTAACTTTGGGAATGACATAGACAATATATAGATTTTTATATAGATATAGATATGTGTATATATATATATATATGTCAGTAAGGTTTCTGATAAAGTATCTTAAGATATCCTTGATCAAGTCTATGGAAAGAAACAGCTTTGTAATTCATGATATGAAAACAATACAAGAAAAAAGGCAAATTCAGCATAGAATAGTAGATGGAAATCAGATTTCAGAATCAGGAACACCCATCTTGACAAAGATTGTGAAACTCCTTGGAAGTCTATCTAATATGTATATAAGATGCAATATACGTTGATTTATGAAACTGTACACATCAGTAAAACCTCATGTTGAGCAAGATTGTGAGATAAATACTATATGATAGTATAGTAAGATAAATTGAGAATAGTTTAATTGACTAGATCCATATAAAGATAGACTGATGTTAACCTGGAGGGAAATTTCTATTAGAAATCCACAGAGATCTATCTCTTGTCCAGATTACACAGCATTTTAATCATTTTTGTAGGGTGAAGATATGTATGGCATGCTTTAAAATTTTGTGGATAATGTGAAGAAAATAATGTGGATAACATTAAACAACATAACCAGGACTCAAAAAGTCTTGGCAGTGGAATACAAATAAACATAACAAACTGCTTTAGGCAAAAAATAATTGCATAAATCTAGATTTAGAGAACACAGCTAGACAATAGTTCATATCAAAAAGATCTTATTTGGAATGGAAACTTTTAGGACTAAAAGGGACCTTAAAAGTTTATCTAGCCTAATTGTCCTTCTTTTAAAAATAAGAAAACTGAGGCTGAGAAAAATTGAAATGTTTTACTGAAGGGTTATACAAGTAGATAATAGCAATTACATTATTCAGTGATATCACATTTTTGGTTTGCTAGCATTATTTCTGCTATTTAAACTCTATTTGGAACTAATAGAATTAGATCATAGTTCTCTGTGAGGTTATTAGATCACCTGCACAGCAAAGATTAACTCCAGGTTTTTATTTCACATCTTTCTTGGCAACAGACCTTTCAAAATTCTTTTTATCAACACATTTTGTTCCTTAATATGTCCTACTTCCTTTCTTCTTTTTCTCATGCCTCATATACCTTGACTATAAAATTCTTTCCCCACCTTGAGCATTATTAATTATCCAGCAAAATACAAGAAATTTTTCAAAATAATAACAGCCAAAGCAGACTTTTCTACCAGTAGAAGGGTAGACATCAAATTTCCCTCTATCTAGCAACAGCTCTCCTTCAAATTGAACTCCTCTATTAACCTATTTCAATTCCTTCATCCAAATCATTAACTAGAATTATCCCAGGTTAGTTAGCAACCACTGCATTTGTTTTATATAAAACTTGATCAAATTAATAAACTTAGCTAAATAGTTACTGTCATTGAATAATCAAACATTGAGATATGTCAGGACAACCACTTCAAAGACAAATACAACTAGGTCAGAAAACACACACACAGATACTATAATAATATATTACTTTCTTCAAATCTAATAGCGTTTGTTCAAAAAAGTTTTCATGAAATCATACATTTTGAATACAACATTATAGAGATCTGAATGTACAAGGTTTTACTCTTTCATCATTGATATTATATTATGGCTTAAGTAAAAAATGTTTTCCATAGAAAAGAAAAGATAGAATTTCTAATGGATGCTAATTATGTATAATACATCTCTTCAGATACAAAAGGTAATAATGCATATAAATGGTAAAATTATACTTATTTTGAAATATTCAGTTTGTATTATGAAAGATACTTAATATTATAAATCACCTCATTGTTTATTTTATGAAGAACATCACATAAGATCTTGGACTTCCTTTTTACTTAGTTATTTCTGCTTAGGGTACATTACTGTGTTGAGAGACATTTAGATATGATTGCATATCACAAGAAAAGCAACCCTTAGTGAATAAATATGTAAGTAATGCTAAAATTTTAATATTAAATATAGCTGAGAATGGTGGCACATGCCTGTAATACTTGCTACTGAGAAGGCTGAGGCTGACGCATCTTTTGAGCTTCCAAGTTCTGAGTTATAGTAGATTAAGCCAATCAGTTAGCTATATTAATTCAGCCTTACAATGATGAGTCTCTGGGAATGAGGAAGTATCATGTTGCCTAAGGAAGGGCAAATTGGACCAGGTTGCAAATGGAGAAGTTCCCTTACAGATCAGAGTGTGGACCTGGCCTGTAAATCGCTCCAGACTTCCAGCCTGAGTATTATGGTGATATTCATAGATCCACACACATACACAAAGAAACATTCTCATTCTCTCTCTCTCTCTCTCTCTCTCTCTCTCTCTCTCTCTCTCTCTCTCTCTCTCTTTCTGTCTGTCTGTCTCTCTCTCCATACACACACTATTATGTTGCACATATATATATATATGTTTTTATCATATACATATTTGTTGAATATAACATGCATGTAATATAGAACATTTTACATATATAAAAAGTTATTTAAAATAATAAGGCTTCTAAAAACAATCTAAGAACAGTAAGATATTTTCACTAAATATGATACTACTCCATTCAAATTTAGTATCATGCAAGTTATATGAATTTCATTATGAAATATTGAATATCAATGAACCACCATGAACCAAAAACTTAAAAGCAACTCACAGTTTGAAAACAGAAACTTCATTATGAATATATGTAACATATACATATAATTATGCACATATACATATAATTATGTAACATATACATATTATGGTGAATATACACATAGCTATATATATGTATGTATATCTATACATATATATAAAATATATAGACACCAAAAATCAAATATAAAAAAGTTTTAATTGTATTTGAGAGCATGTAAAAAAGTAGGCTAAAATGTAAAACTCATTCAAGAATAATTTCATTCTGTATTTTAAAATGTATTTTCTTTGTCTAAATGTCCTTTGCTATTTTGGGTTTGGGTTTTTTTTTTTTTTTTGGTCTGAAGTATAGTTTAAAGAAAAAATTGCATCATCACTTGACATAAATGTTTAAAGTTGCAAGAAGCCACTAAAATAAAATACATAACTTTTATTATTGAAAAATTCAATGTTCAATAATAAATAAATAATAACAATACCTTTCTAAGAGCATTTTGAGGCTCACAATGTGCTTTCCTCACCACTATTCTGTGAGATAGGTAAATGTTTATAAGTGGATATCCTTAGTTAATTGATAAAATTGGCTCAAAATAACAAATATTGTCACTTTAAAAATAATCACTGTTACTACTATCTAAAATCTATTAGGAAGCAACAGGATATTACAGTTCTCCTTAGAAGTATCTCATAAAATGTTCTCAATATTTAAAGCACAATAAAATGTTATATCTTTATTCACAGTAAGAAGTACTAATGTATCAAAGTTATCATAGTTGTATAATTTCCCTGGTATTGAAAATGTTTCAGGGAACTTTAAACAATGAACATTACGTAATTTGCTAATATTAAGCAAAACTCAAAAGAACAGTCTAAATTTAGTCTTAAAATAGTCAAATCTACTTCATATTTCAGGTAGCAAAAGATACCAAAAATAATGAGAAAGCATATGTTGCAATACTTAATATGGTTACTATGGTAATGGCTACTTTCTAATGGTTTGATGGAAATTTCCCTTTGCAACTAGAATTCTATAAAGAAAGTCATCAGTTAGAAATATGGAATGTATTGATATTTTACAGCCAAGTTAATACAACTGGATTGGCAGTTTCTTCTGAGTTAGATACTGTTGGAATAAAGACAGTGCATTCACTGAAGTATTTCTGAATAAAGACAAAGGGATACATATATTGTCTTTGGTCCCAAAACATTACATATCCATATAATCATGAGATTCCTTCCTTCTCCAGCCCTCAATTCATTCAATATTTGTAGTTACAAGAGTGTGCTAGAATCATCAGGTAACAAAAATCAGGATGGTAGGAAGATTATTTAAATTGCCTGCATGGACATCAAAGGAGGAAAGATTTTTTTAAAAAATGAAGTAAGGAAATAAATTCTACTTTTTTTTTGTTTTGTTTAGGCAATTGAGGTTAAGTGACTCGCCCAGGGTCACACAGCTAGGGAATGTTAAGTGTCTGAGATCAGATTTGAACTCAGGTTCTCCTGACTTCAGAGCTGGTGCTCTATCCATTGTGCCACCTAGCTGCCCCAGGAAATAAATTCTAGAAGTGACAAAATGAGCCCATCTATAGATTTGTGATCTTGAGATAATGCAAGGAATAGCTGCCAATGGTACAGGATACAAGGGATATCCTTGAGGGAAACTGAGATTTTAATTCCAATAAATAAATGAATAAAAATAATAATATTGCTTAAAAATTGAATATATATTCAGAGATGGATAAACTGTCTCAGCATGTCTGGAGACAAATAAAGTCAATTACAAAAGAGGTGAAGCTTCATTGAGTGATGCTGTGGATTGACAGTTTGTTTCTGAGTTGATGAGTTTGGATTACCTATATTAAAGTACCAAGATAAGAGATGATTTTTGTTTTGGATTATACTTGTAGGAAATTCCCCCTCTAAGTGTTTTACTCCAATGGATGATAGCTCTAGGACTTCTAACAGAGCAGGCTGAAAGCTTAAAGGACATTTTATTCTTGAATTATTTGAAATTGATTGGAACTATGCTCAAAAAGTTATCAAACTGTTCATACCCTTTGACCCAGCAGCATTTCTATTGGGCTTATATCCCAAAGAAATCATAAAGGAAGGAAAGGGCCCCACCTGTGCAAGAATGTTTGTGGCAGCCCTTTTTGTAGTGGCTAGAAACTGGAAACTGAATAGATGCCCTTCAATTGGAGAGTGGCTGAATAAATTATGGCATATGAATATTATGGAATATTATTGCTCTGTACGAAATGACCAGTAGGACAATTTCAGAGAGGCCTGGAGAGACTTGCGTGAACTGATGCTGAATGAAATGAGCAGAACCAGGAGATCATTATACACGGCAACAACAATGCTATATGACGATCAATTCTGACGGACATGTCTCCCTTCAACAACGAAATGTTTCAAACCACTTCCAATTGTTCACTCAAGAAAGCCATATACTCCCAGAGAGAGGGATGTGAAATGTGGACCACAACATAACATTCTCATACTCTTGATTGATGTTTGCTTACATTGTGTTTCCTTTATCTGATATGTCTTTTATGTAGATATGATTTTTCTTGCATAACAATGATAAGTTTGGAAATATGTATACATATATTCGATTTGCCAAGTATTTTAACATAATTAACATGTAGTGGATATCCTGCCATCTAGGGGAGGGGTGGGGAGCTGGGGGGAAAAATCTGTAACGGAAAGCTATGTAAGGGTTAATGTTGAAGAATTACCCATACATATGTTTTGCAAATAAAATAAAATTTAAAAAAATTATTTGAAATTGAGAAATGTAGAATAATATGATTTTAGTACAAACACCTTCCAATTGACAGAAGGTAAATATGAAGAAAAATTGACAAGATATCTATAGAAATTTATAAGTCTCAGGCATTATACAGAACTATATTCTGAATTATGGGACTATTTGCCCTTTCCCTGATAGTTTTTCCTTTCTTCTTCTCTGTATACATTTTTCTTTCTAATCCATGTCACACTATGAAGAACAGTGTTGTGTTACTGACTTTATGCAAATTTCTAGGTAATATTGTTAGTATGTATGACTCCTAGTTCACAAGTTAATATACAGAAGTACCACTCATTTCTCAACAATGAAATCTTCATAGAGACCCATTTTCATGACATAGGGACAAGATTAAACTTGGAATTGGTGGACATAGATTTGCATACTAGATTTAATACTTAACTTCTGAATGACTTCCCACAAATCACTTCACTATTCTGACTTTCAGGTTTCATTTGTAAAATACAAGTGCCAGAACACACAATTTCTAAGGTGTCATTTGATTCTAATGTTCTATTAGTTTTCAACTTATTTACTGAAAATTATATGATAACTACAAGAAATTTAAGACAAAATAGTAAGTTAAGAAACATTTTTTTAATTTCTTACTATATGACAGACACTTGGCTAAGTTAAGAATGAGTACACAAGGTTAAAAAATCACCCTGTCATCTGTTGCAATAGTACAGGTATAAACTGATAAAATCCTGCACCAGGGTGGTGGCAGTGTCAGAAGAAAGAAAGGAATACAGGAAGGATGCTACAAAGATAGAAATGACATGACTTGGCCACTAACTGGATGGAGTGATTGAGAGTGAATAATTTAGGATGAATATAGTTTGCTCGCCTGGGCAACTAAGAAAGAGTTGTCCTCTTGAAAATAATAAGGAAGTTAGAAAGAAGGGGGGATATTGTGGGATTTCCTTTTATATAGGAACACCAGAAAGCAATATAATTGTGCTACTTTTAATTAATGCCAGGCATTGATGCAGCACAATACATTTTCTTCAATAATCCTCATTAGAATATAAGCTCATTGAGGGTAAAGATTGTTTTATTTTTGTCTTTGTATGAGGGCCTGGAACAGTGTCTATTATGTAGAAGGCACTTATTAGATGTCTGATTGATTAGTCCTAAACTGTAGGATCAGTGAAAAGGTCAGGACTCATTTATAGTTAAGCAACATTCTTTTAGCTATAGTATGAGAATAAGTTAAGTTATATGCTTTGGAAAGTTGCAAGAACTAACTAGTTGTTTTTAGAGGTCTTTTTTAATGAGGGACAGAGAAAACAATATTTGTAGCAGAAAAAAAAACCATTAAATAGAGAGCACAAATCCTTGGTCAGTCATCCTGGAATTAAAACTTTAGTAGGAAGCTTGGACTTGTATCACAGATGTCTTTATTACATATTAAGCTCATTTTTGTACTTTTACTTCCTAATTGGGTAATTATCTTTCTGAATATATCAGGTAAAATTGAGAGTCTCTAAACTCATGATGTTCAGACCTTGAGGCCATAATCACAGCAATAATGAAAGATAATAAGGTGCTGTCCTACATTTGAACAGATTCCCTAAAAGTGCTTAAACTTCTCTTTATGTAAAACTCTCTCTGAAGCCACTTAAGAGTTCTGCCTAAGTGTGGGAATAGGGCTGGAGAAGGAGAACATGAAAATGCATTTGATTATATAGACCAGCAGCTATGAATATGACAGGCAGCGTGACATAGTAGATATAGAACTATCCTCAGATCATGGGTGACTGAGGTGGGGGGGAGTCAGGTTTCATCTCTTGCACTTACTGGATGTGTGGCCCTGAATAAATTACTGTATTTACTCTCAATGTTTGAGGGACTTAGTTGAAGAAAAAGTTTTCACAATGGTTGGAGAATTTTCCTTACCAGGGAGTTAATTATACCCCCCAGGCCCTAACTCAAGGAAGCCAAACTCCAACAACTTATCCTATTAAAGTTTTCTAAGATCTGTGACCAAGATCACAGAAACAAGATAAATAAAGATTTAGTAAAGGCTGCCAGTAATTTTGATGAGGGTACTACCTCCATCATCAACTCTGAAGACTACTTGTAGGCAAAGTTAGAATATCTGGGCTGCTGGTGATTTTGAATTGGGCCACTGCTGAGATACTGTCTTAAGTGGAGAAAGAATAGTGAGTCAAATGGGAAATCCTTTAATTAGAACAATGCAACTTGGTTGGTTGGACGTCAGAGGGTGAGGTTTCATGTCTTGCATTTACTGGATATATGTCCCTGGATAAATTACTTAAACTCTCAATGTACGAGGCTCATTTGATTGCCAATATTGTTCATAACTCTGGGGAAGTGTTGTAAATCAGTCTATGTTGAGAGGTACCCAAGATTTCAACCACTGAGAATACTGAAAAGTTTGAATCTATATAAGGGCAGCAGTATCCATTTAACAACACATTTCTCATTCTCTAAGGTAGTGTTCTCCAACTTTTTTTAGACCACATACCTCTATTAATAATAAAAAAAATTAGATCACAAACTTCCAGTATCCTTGTTTTTCTCCCTTTTACTCTCCTTTTCTCTCCCTTTCCTTTCCTTCCCTTTCTCTCCCTTTTAAGAAGAAAAGAATATTAATAGAAGTTAAAATGTTTTAAGTTGAAACTCATTCTGATTAAAGCCTCATCAACATATGCCCACAAAACATTGAAAAATTAGTTGACCTAGAGCACAATTTTTTAATGTATGAGAAATTCTTCATAATTACTTGTTTTAAAAAAAAGCATGAATGAAATAATAAATAGCTTAAATATTCACTTTGGTGTTGGTTCTTGATAAAAAAAAAAAGTAAAACCATAGAGAAAATACTAACCCGCTACAAGATTACTAATTTATATTCTTGTGTTATAATGAATTAAAAATAGATTAGTATAATTTGCTAATATTCTTATATTTGTAATAGCTACACCAACATTTCTAATACCAACTTCCCATCCTTTTGCATATTTTCAAATTTGATTTTTACTGTTTTTACAAAATGAATTCTACACTGAATTCTGCATTTTAAGGTATCTATATCTACTTTGTTGTTTGTTGTTTCTTATTAGAAGATATGCCAGATTCTCAGGTTATTGATCTATCAAATCAAATTTGTAAAACTGTATTTTTATATAAAGTACTATTGTACTTTCAAAGATTCCAAAGCACTTTGAAATATATGAGGGTAGTAGTGCCAGCCATTTGCTCTTGTTGGTATTCTTAGACTGTTGTAACTAGAAAAAAATGATGAATGACTGTTCCTTATTTTGAATTATTACATGCATATGCTAATGCTTCAACTGTTTTGCATTTGGGCAGGAATTCACATGCCAATATAACATATATAATAGATTTTTATTACTTTAACTTATAAGTATGATAAAAATTGCCTAAATAAAATATAAATGGGAAATGTGAATAAAATGTTTTTATGTTGAATATTGATTAAAGGACATATTATAAAATAAGTAAAATTATATGCCATGAATTCTAAATACTAGGAAAATAAAACATTTAGAATGACTATAGCATTTATGATAGAGAGCATTTATAAAAGACCACTTAGCTTTTATGAGGTAGACTGCAGTGAAAAGTAGCATCACTCTCAAAAAATTATCAAACTGTGCATACCATTTGACCCAGCAGTGTTTCTATTGGGCCTATATCCCAAAGAGATCTTAAAGGAGGGAAAGGGGCCCACATGTGCAACAATGTTTGTGGCAGCCCTTTTTATAGTAGCTAGAAACTGGAAACTGAATGGATGCCCATCAGTTGGAGAGTGGATGAATAAATTATGGTATATGAATGTTATGGAATATTATTGTTCTGTAAGAAATGACCAGCAGGATGATTTCAGAGAGGCCTGGAGAGACTTGCATGAACTGATGTTGAGTGAAATGAGCAGAACCAGGAGAACATTATACACGGCAACAACAATACTATATGATGATCAATTCTGATGGACATGGCTCTCTTCAGCAATGAGATGTTTCAAACCAGTTCCAGCTGCTCAGTGAAGAAAGCCATATACACCCAGAGAGAGGGATATGAAATGTGGACCACAACATAACATTTTTATGCTCTCTATTGATGTTTACTTGCATTGTTTCCTTTCTCTGATTTTTCTTTCTTGTAGATACGATTTTTCTTTTTTCTTTTTTTTTTTGCTGAGGCAATTGGGGTTAAGTGACTTGCCCAGGGTCACACAGCTGCTACGTGTCTGAGCCCAGATTTGAACTCAGGCCCTCCTGACTTCAGGGCTGGTGCTCTATCCACTGCGCCACCTAGCTGCCCCCATAGATACGATTTTTCTTGCACAACAATGATAAGTGTGGAAATATGTATACATATATTCGATTTGTCAAAATTAACATGTAGTGGACTTCCTGCCATCTAGGGGAGGGGTGGGGATTAGGGGGGAAAATTTATAACAGAAAGCTTTGTAAGGGTCAGTGTTGAAGAATTACCCATACATATGTTTTGCAAATAGAAAGCTTTTATAAAAAATATGAAACTAATAACAAACAAGTCATCCCTTCCATGTGTCTTTTTCTGGGTGTTTCCAAATTACATGTTTGGTAGACAAGCTTAAAAAATTGTTGCATAGTTGGAAAATTAACACTAGTTATTTAAAGACGACTTCTTTTACAAAGACGTATCCCACAAAAGTGCTATTTACGTGAGGACACTTAAACAATATTGACCAATGATGGTCTAGATTTGGTCATGTTGCTATCTGTAAACTGGTATATAAAAAAGAGGAGCCATTAGGGGTCTAGCCAGAGTAATTTAGTTCTTTTATTTGCTAGTGATTGAAGCTCAGCATCTAAAGAGGTTAATTTAGATTCCATAAAGGAGGATACGAAAGTGGAAATTAGTTTCAGGTATTAGGAAAGACCTGAGGGAGGCTATGTCATCCTTCAATAATGACTGCATAATGTTAATTTGTGTATTATTAAGTGACCCAAAAACAATTCCTTACTTAGAAGGAGGCTAAGCCATTCCCTAAATAATTCATTGACTGTATAGAGGAAGAAAGGCCAGGTATAGTGAACACTATTCACTGCGTGGCAGGGAATAGAAGGAGGGGAGGGATTCAGTCTGGCAATGATTTTTTTTTTTTTTTTTTTTTTTTTACAGATAGAGCTCCAGGTCTTCAGACTGCAGTTGAAAGGAGCTGGGACAAGGACTTCAACTCCTGGAAGCGTACTAATGAATAAACCTCTTCAAAAGAACAAAGCCATACCTCTATTTTTTCTCATAACTGTTCCACTCAGGAAACTTCAACAAGCTGATGCACATACAAATCCAGTTTTATGAGTAGAGTTCCTTTGACAAAAACCAATTCTCTAACTGGTTTATAATCCCTGAAATTTCTTTAACAGAAGGACAGAGGCTTCCATGTATACAAAGCTACTTAAAATGCATGTGCTGGAGTAGTAATATATAAATTGAAATTCCCTTCAACTAAAATATAAATTTCTTCCCTGTTTTGATGGAGAAATAGAGAACTTTCTGGGACTAGATATCTCAAAGACTTATGGGACTTTACAAATGAGAGGAAAGAAAGATGCAAAATGGAGAAACTGGAAGCATGTAAATCAAACTTTTCTCATATCATATTTTGTCTAGAGTTGCTTCTGTTTATCTACAATTATGAAAGGCTATCAATAGAAACTGCTTTTTGTGTGAGATGCTTTTATGGTATGTACAACTCTACGTAAGTACAACTTAGATGTAACACTGGTAGAGAGAGCAGATATTGGAAGGATGAAGAAAGGAAGCAGCAAACCTTAGGGGGTATACATAGCTCATCCACTTTGTTCTGTCATCTGTAGCCTAAAGAATTTTCTTCCTTCAGAAGTCTATCCAGAATTTTGGTTCTCAATAAAAAAATATGTAAATCATTGTCAGATGATTAAAAAAAAGTCAGGAATATGCTTATGCTAAACATTTATGTTCCAGTGACTGAACTGATAATAATTAACTTGGGAGAGTAATTATGTATTTAAAAATTTAAAGGCTAAACATTGCCCTTGGGCAATTCTATGAATTGCTTCAGTTTCATCAATTAATAGTGATAGGTCAAGGAAATCTGGGCAAATGTTCCAAATCAATTGATAAATATGTTTGAGCACCCTACTATAAACTAAGAAATATTATGCTATTACAAGAAGAATCAGAAAAATAACACTATTCCTTGAATGCAAGAATTATAACTCATTCAGTTTTGTATCTCTTGTACACATAATAACAGACCTGGAAGGAATCCTATAGAATGTTTAACATAATTGCCTTGTTTTACACAAGAGACTGAGGCCAAAAGAGGTTTAAAGTAAAAATCTTCCTGTAAGATTTCTAGTTAGCAGTTAACCAGTCTTAATTTGAAAAACCATTATTTCCCAAAGCAATCTAGTCTACCTGTGTATGGCACTATATGTTAGAAAGTTTTTCTCCTGGTGATGTCCTCTGATAATTCTTTAATATTTGAAAATAGCTACCATGCCCCTTCCTGCCCCACCAAGTCTTCTTTTCTCTAACGCCTTTAATATCCATAGTTTCTCCAACCAATTCAATTTTGACATTGTCATCACCATTTTGGTCTCCCACTTTAAGACACATTTCAATTTTCCAATGTCTTTCTAAAATTAGGAGGTCCAAAACTTTACAAAAATGTGGTTTGGCCATGGCAGGGTAAAATCAGACTATTTATTGCTTTCCTTGTTCCAGACACTATATATACATTCTAAAGAAAACATTAGTTTGAATTCTAGCTCCTATTCTTACTAGTTCTGTGACTGTACGCAGGTTATTTTTCTTTTCGAAATTCAATTTCCACATATCTAAAATGAAGATAATACCTGTAAGTAGCTAAATCGTAGAAATATTATAAGGGAAAATGAGTTAATGTAAACTGTGTAAATGTATATGATGTAATATAGTTATGTAATATATACCATATGAATGTAAAGTACCATATGAAGATCATCTGTTATCAACCTTTTTTACATGCTGCTCTCCTTCATGTTCTATGATCAAACCAAATTTCCTTTCTTGCTTTTCTTCACCCAAGGCTTTCTACTTCCCCTCTTTTGCCATTATAAAATCTGACTATCACCCTCAGAAAGCACTTAAAAACCTTAGTTTCCTTGGAAGCTCATGAGTTCAAATGATTTCTTCTAAATGCTCTCTTAGTTAATTCCATTCTTGAGAGGCTACTGATTCTTGTCCCCAGCCTGCCAATTTTTTTTGTACATGTTGTCCCTTTCAATAGCATATAAGGTCAATGAGGAAATAGATTCTCTCACTTTTGTCTTTTTATTCATAGTATCTAGCATAGTTCCTATTCCCTTATTTCATATCCTCTTCTTGTCTTCAATCCAGTTATTTCTAAAAATGTTCTAAGATGATCTGGCTAAATTGAGTATAGCATCAAACTTTCCACAGTATCTTTCCCTCTAATTTGAGTTTCATTATTTTATGAGAATATGCTTGATATTAGGCATTTTCATCCATCCTCCTCTTCCATAATGCTTAACAAATAAGCTTGTATTCTAAAAATGAAGGCTTCCTTGGCCATAAAGGAAATCAAGGATGTACATGACAAGAAAAGCAGAACACACATTCAAAGATTAAGGCAGGCACTAATACACAGATATTCCAACTACTGCATTGGTAGCCACAACATATTTTAAGACCTGTAGGAAGGGGTTAAGAACATTGGGGAGTTTCTTTATGGGAAATTTATATATAGATATGAATGAAAAGAGTCAGTCAGGTGGTATATTGGAGACAATGATGAACCTAAAGATGGGAAGACCTAAGCTAAAACCCTCCTAGGACACTTACGATATGAACCTGAGCCATATATTTAACCTTTTTGAATCTCAGTTTCCTCATCTCTAAAACAGCACCTATTTCATGGGGTTGTTGGGAGGATCGAATGAAATATAAAACATGTTGTAAATCTTAATGTGTTAGATATATATTCCCTTTTATAATCGTCAATTGTTTAAAACAACACATTTTCTGGTCTAAAGGACATCAATAGAACTCTTGATTCTTTAGGATAATTTGTACAATAAAAACTTTGAATAGTCAGAATCCTCAGGATAAGAAATGTTGCAGTTTTTTAAAAAATGCTGGGTAACTCTAAGTTATTAGGAAAACTTAGAATTTTTTTTCCTATTCTTGCCAAAAAAAATCTCTAAAATATATGACATATCAGTAGACTTCCAGTTTTATAAAGTGCATTTTACTAGAGAGTAATAATAATGATTAAAAAGAATTACAATTTGAAAGCACTCTCAGGTAGGGTGCTAAGGACTTTTAAAATTTTATCTCATTTGATTCTTACAACCCTGAGAGGTAGGTGTTATCATTATCTCCATTTTACGTGAAAGAAATAGGCAAACAAGTTAACTAACTTGTCCAGTGTTATACCATTACCTGGTGAGACTACATTTGAATTCAAGTCTTTCTCACTCTAGGCCCAGTAATCAATCTATTTCCTTGGTGAGTAGAGCTATTAAAAGGCCTATAGATCTTTATACTTAACAAATATAATTTCATTTCTTCAATATCAAAGTCATGGGAACCTGGACTACTTGCTTACTGACCTCAGAACATTCAATGGATATTTTAAAATTAATTTTAAAAATCAGCCAGCTTCCTGCAACTTGCTTCATTCTCATAAAAATAGGGCATAGAAAAGATTTTCTGCTCTACTTTGATGAGAACATATAACAGATAAAATAAACCAAATAAACTCCACTTAATCAGGCAGCAAGGAGGTGCTGGGTCTGATATTCTCAGCCTTGGTCAGACCACATTTGTTTTGTAATGTTCAATTTGGGAGGGGAGCATTTTAAGAGATAATTGGGAAAGCAACATGAATGGTTATGTGATATATAACAATGCTAAATAGAGACAAAAGTATGTTAAGTTCAGAGAAGATACAGCTTGGAAAAGATACAGTGGAGAAGAAGAGATAGCCATATTTCATTATTTCAAAGATTATATGAAGCAGAAGCATTACATTTGGTTTGTTTAGACATAGAGGGGAATATAAAGAATGTAGATAGAAATCACATGGAGACAGATTTCTGCTTAGTGTAGGAAAGGGGGAAGAAATCCACATTCCTAATTATTTAAACTATTTAAAGGTAGAATGGACTTGTTGGTAAGATGGCTCCTAATTTCAGTAGGAGCCAAGGAATTACCTACAATTACCCAATAGATTGCATTTCACATTATATTCTGTTGAGAGCAGTTATAGGGTACTACATAAAGCAGTCAGTTCCTGGTGAGCCAGTAATAAACATTTGCATAGTCCTAAGTAAGAATTCAACTTTTTCTGTGAGTTTCTGGGTTTTTTAGACTATCTTAGTGGGAATGGCATACATGTGTTCAACAAGAACATTTAACACTTAGTGACTGTTAATAGATTCACTTGAAATGCCAGATGTAATTGGTTTGGAAAGGCCTCAAATTCTGAACAGTTGTGGACTAGTGTATTATCAATCAGTTCCTAAAGTATCTGTGATGCTGAACCATGTACTGAGAACAAAATAACTATATAAAACAGAATCAGTTTGGACATGGTATGTATCAAATCAAAGATGTAAACAACAGGAAGTTCTCTATTCAAATACCAGGAATGACAGCCAATTAAATGAACATTTATTAAGTTCATGCTATGTGACAAGCAGAGAAGAAATACTTTGAAAGGACTTCTAGTAAGTAATGGCCTTCCATGTTTAGACTGAACATTTTTTAAAAAAAATTAATGAAAATTCAGTTTGCTAAAACACAGAGTTTTTAAAAACCATTCAAACCACAAAATGGGAAAATATAGGGGAGAGGAGTATGAACTCTATTAGAAAATAATAGAGGCATCAGAAAGCAGAAAAAGAAATGGTTGTGCATAGGCAGAGAACAAACCACTATTTGAAGGGGAGTAGTGGAATGGTTACTCAAATAGCCTAAGCAATCCATAAAAATTGCTCTTTGGAAAATCAAAGCTTTTGCTCCAAAATTAAATGAGATAACTTAGCTCTAGGCAGGAAACTATCTATCCTGATGCTAATTCCCTCACCTCTCTTGAAATGTAATCCTCCCCCTTTTTTTCCTATGGAGAGCAATAGAATAATCCACCTTTTAAGGACTAGAAGTGGTTATTGGCTCAGTTTCCCCCATATATCTCCCTTTTCTACTTTTATATACTATTTCCAGTTTTTCTAAGAGAACACAGAAATGGATACCTTCTAACGTTTGCTTCCAATTATTTTCATAAGATCATAAGACTTAGATTTAGAGCTAAAAGGGACCTTGGAGATCAACTAAGGACTTCACATAACTTTTTCATTTGAGAACTAATCCAAGTGTGAAGGAACAGGCAGAAGTATAAGGAACAAATTATCAATATATAGAAAAAAAAAGACATGGCAGGAGAGCTCACTCAATTCCCATTTTATAAATAATAAACATACACATTGTCTAAAATTTTAAAAAATGGCTGTTTCTGGGGGTTTCTTGGAAGAAGCAGACAATAGTAGCTGAAGTTTATAAAGGTCTTTAGTATATACAAAGTACTTTACCTGTATTAGGTAGTTTAATGAAAAGAATACTAAACCTCAAGTCAGGAGGACCTAAATTTAACCTCAGACATTTACTAGCAGCTTGATCTTTGTATCAGTTTTCATATTTGTGAAATGGTGATAATAAATAGCACCCATCTCCCATGGTTTTCATGAGGATCAAATGACATAATAATTGTAAAGTGTTCAGCACAGTGCCAAGTACAGAGTAAGTCTTACATGGATGTCAACACTTATTATTATATTTAAGCCTCATAACAACCCTTCAAAGTATGTGCAATAAGTATTGTCATCCTTATTTCACAAATGAGGGAAGGTAAAATATAAAGAAGGTAAATGATTGGCTTGTGCCTTACATAGTTTGTTGTATCAGAAGTATATAGTGAATCTCCTGGCTTCAAGTTTTATATATACCATTTTCCATTGCCTTCCTATCTTTTCTTAGTTCTAGGTATGTAGGAAATTTTCCAGGTTCATAATTGAAATAAACACAAAGAAATAGGTGAAGAGTAGAGTATAAAGGATACCAGAAGCTATGTGACTAATCAGGAAGATCATCCACACAATGTTCCTACCAGGTGTCAACTGGCACATTATCAGTAGTTAGGTGAGTATTAGTCTTGAAGTCAGAAAGAACTGAGTTCAGGCCCAGTCTGCTTAACCTTAGTAAAGATACTCAATCTCTCTTTTTCTCAGTTTCCTAATTTACAAAATGAGAAGGCTGGAGTTGATATCTTCTATACCTATGATTCTGCTGATTCTGAGGCTGGTGTTATTTGACCTTTCTCCCACTTAAATTGTTCTTTTAAAAACCAATTTCACTTTTTCAATGAATAAAAATATATATTTTCTTTTCCTTCCACAGATTGGGAAAGGCCCTTAAAATAAATATACATAGTTAGGCAAAACTAATTCCTGCAGTGACATTGTCCAAAAAATATATGTCTCAATCTGGACCCTGAGTCCATTACCACTCGGTCAGGAATGAGGAAGAATGAATAATTATGGGTCTTCTGGAAGTGGGTTATCATTTTGTTCAGAATTTCCAAGTCTTTCAAAGCTAAAGTATTTTTAAAAAAGAATTTCTAAAGTCAAGATCATATGGATATTGAAATAGAAAACATTCAGTTCTCAATTTTGATAATCTTAAGACTTAAGTATTTCCATAGGCAAATGATTCCTTAGAGGTTCAGTTTCACCATCCAGTAAAAAAAAAAAAAAACAACTAAAATGTACATTGTAAAGAGCATCACCCGCAAAATTAGATATATCAGAACATGTCTTGTCAAACTACATTTAAACTAATAAGCCATATTTTAAAATAGTGACAAAGTGATTTCTTAGTAATATATTGAGATCTAACAAAAAGTTCATCAACACTTTCTCAATAATTGTCTCTCCTGGCATTTCTCTATATCTGTACTAATTGAGTGCTAGTATATGGTAAGTTAGCAACAATAGTAATGACTGACAGTGGTAGTAACATTTATAAAATGCATCAAAATAGATAATTTTAAATATATAATCTTATTTGATCCTAACAACAGCACTATGAGGAAGATATTAGTATTTATACTCATGATATATCTTGTTAATAAATTCATGCTAAATGATATTTTAATAGTATTTTATTTTTTCCAATTATATGTCAAGATAATTTTTAGTATTTATTTTTACAAGATTTTGAGTTCCAAATGTCTCTTTCTCCCTTCCTTCTCCCTTCCCTCCCTTTTTTGAAAATGGTAGGCAATTTGATATAGTTTATATATGTGCTATCACAAAGTCAAACATATTTCTATATTAATCACAGCTGTGAAAGAATAAACAGATCAAAAGGAAAAAATACAAAAAATAATAAAGTAAATGAAAAAATATGCTTCAATTTATATTCAAAATCCATCAATTTTTTTTATCTGGATGTATATAACATTTTCTTCTGTGAGTCCTTTGTACTTGTGTTGAGATCAGTATTGCTGAGAAGAACTGACTCATTCATAATTATATAGTCACATAATGTTGCTGATGCCATGTACAATGTGTTCCTGGTTCTGCTCATTTCACTTTGCATCAGTTTGTAGAAATCTTTCCAGATTTTTTTGAAATCTATCTTTGCCTTAGTCATTCTTGCAGCTGGAGTATGTCCATTCCACTGGCTATGCTGAGGCACGGGGCACGTGGAGGATCCTGGTTTTAATATGATTTGCAAATTTTGAAGCACAATATAAATGCTGCCACTGCTACTTCCTCTGCTACTGCAAATGTGGCTGTTATACTTAGAGATTAGTAAAAACTGGTAGATAAGAAAATGCTTCAGCTAGAACTAGACCTGTGCTTTGAGAAATGCTAGGACTGAATTAGAGGTAGGAAGAATAAACATTCTAGAAATTGGAATGATACTAGTAGCAAACAACTGGCAGATCAGTGTGAGTTCAGTACTATCAAAAAGTCACTTGATTTCCATCTTGCTTTTCCATCTCTAGAACAGAGAATGGAGGAAGGCAAGCAATACTAAATAAGACTGCAAAGGTAGCAGGGTACCATACTTCAGAGGGCTTTAGCTGCCATCTTGGAGAATCTGTATTTTATTCTAGAGGAATCATGGAGTGATGGGTAATTTCTGAGAAGAGCAATAACATGTTCCAATCTGTGTTTTAGCAATGCCACTTTGGCAGCTGTGTAGAGGGAATGGAGGGATGGGAAGCATGGAAATCAATTAAGAGATTATTGAAATAGTAAGTGTTGTACAACCAGGACTGAAATTCAGATTTTTCTATACTTGACCTCATTTTACCACACTACAGTTGTCTATGTAATTAACTCTTTATATATTAGAAGACTTACTTAACTAAGTAAAACTATCCACTCTTAAATCACATCAAACAATATAGAGAATGACAATACTAGCTTCTTTATTAAAATAAGAACTTAACTTTGGAAAGCAAAATGATAAAATGAATGAAATCAACTAATCAATGAACATTGTATGTATGGAGGGAGGATGGACTGAGATATGGATGTCTGAGGAGTGATATGAAGAGACTTGTACAAGAAATAGAATTTTGCCAGGGATATCATGGAAGTCACCACACATCTTCCTATTGTGGAGACTGAGGAGGGGAAGCCACTGAAGAGAGGAGGCCAAATAAAGAGATTATTGCAATAGTCCAAAGGGAAAACTGCAGTAGCCAGATTGATGCATGACATACTATGACAAAAGAATTGAAAAGACTAATGAGGTCTATGGGATACATCAAAGATCACTTCAAAGTTATGAACCTTGCTGACTGGAGAGGTAGTGTACCCTCAACAAAAGTAGGAAAGTCCAGAAGATAGGTTAGTATGTGGGGAGCCGGGGGGATATAATGATTTCTGTTTTGGATACATTGGATTTGAAATGACTATAAAACATCTAGCTAAAAATGTCCAACAGCTGGTAATATGGGGCTAGAGGTCAGAAAAGAGAATGCAGCTGCATCTAGAGATACAGATCTGTGTACATCTCACTTCCTCAAAGTTTTGCTCTGACATCTCATTGTGGTGTGGTAGTGACTGGGACTTTCTAAACAAGCTACTCCAATATTGTTAGTTTTACCAAGATGAGAATACTTTTTGAAGGGCTACAATAACTTTCAGAAGATCACAGAGAAGTTAGTGATATCTATTAGTGAAGGAAGTATCCACATCAACAAAATCATAGTCTATATAAAGCATATAAGAACAGATTTATAATAAGATTTAAAGCTATTGATCTGAGTTTTCTCTCATCAGAATTGTTTTCAAAGGAAAATAACAATTTTGGTTATAATTTTGGAAGCCCCAGGCATATATAAGGGTACATATATGTCATTTCTTTTTGCTTATCTTGTTTAATAGTCCATGGAAAGCTTTCTAACCAATTTTTATACATTCATCTATAAGGTGCCTATAATTGAAATAAAGCAGCTAGTTACAAAGCATTGTTTTTGTTGATTGTAACTTCTCATCTATTCTGTATCTCTTGTATGTTGTTTCTCCCAATTGATTGTAAGTTATTTTTTGTTTTTGTTTACCCAGTCTTGTCAGAGTAGGCACTTAATAGCAAAATCCAATTGTTCATGAATTTATTTTTTATTCACTTAGTTACTTAGCTTTTTATAGTTATATCCTTATAATATATCAAGCTATTATTTGACATAGTTGAGAATTGGTAATTTTGCTTAGCCAAGTCTTAATTTATAATGAATTAAAGTATACACTATTGTAAAATGTGGTTTATACTTGGACTCAAAAAAAATCAGGGTTAAAGTTCTGGCTCTGCCACCCTTAACTATTTCAAAAACTTTCTAAGTGAACTCTCCCATTAAAATGTAAGTTTCCTTCAGGATAGGAACTGTTTTTACTTTTTCTTTTTCATTCCAGAATTTGGAATACAGTTGGTAAGGATTTAATGTCTGTTGATTGAATGTGAAAATATTTTGCCTATACTCAAAGGATAAAATTTCTAAAGTATGTAATGGAAAGAACTTGTTTCGAACATTTATTGGCTTAGTTTAAGTAGGGCATGGATTACAGTAATCCCCTTCCTTTATAGGCAAATTTATAATTTTACATAAGGAAAATGGATTTGAAATACCAAGATGTTTGTTATGGGGGGGTGTGGTGGAGGGGTATTGAAGGGAAGTCATGAGTGTGTTCTCCAAAATTCCATAGCATGTCATAGATACATCAAATAATTTATAGTTTGGCAAGTATGTCACACATGGAAAGCATTTAATTCATATTATGTTTTAGGTGAGTGCAAAGTTACAGTTTTAAATGTCCTTTGCTGTCAGTTATAAAGAACATAAATATTCTCTGTGCAAATAAAAGAAATGCAGAGCTTTTATGAGAAGCAGTTCTCCTCCTTGCCTATTTGTTCTCTCTTTGATGCATGTTGACAGCTGATTTATAGGGAGTTGGTCTCACCTTATTTGCATCTGTATCAATGTGTTTAGAAAGCAAGAAGAGAAGCAAGATATTCAATTTTTATAAGGAAAGAAATGGCCTGAGTCCATATTCTCTCAAGAAACTATTTGAATTCATCTTCTGCTTTCTTCTAAATGTAAATTATTCAAGGATAGCAGCAAAACAATGATCTAATTATTGCTCCTTTTTTACCAAACCCTGAATTGCTAGGAGTCTTGATCCTATACTTTGGAATTTTGGAAAAACATATTCATGACTTTTTTTCTTCTCTGCTAATTTGAATTAAACTCTTAAATATTAAAAATACTTTTTGAAACAAGGTCATACTAGTATTTTTCTTGAAACATGGTAGAAAAAAATCTATATTAATCAACATTTTTTTCCCCAACTGACTATTGATTACAGGTCACAGAAAAGGACCATATATACTTCATATCATCAAGATAATGATAGGGACATATGAGAGATTCTCACATTTCTGTGATTCAATCTAAAGGGTAAATATAGTTGCTTTGCAGCATGTAATCTTTAAAGAAACTTTCTTACATAATTATTTACTATTTTCTCTGAGTCTATCATAAATATAATTTATTTGAATAAGACTCCTATGTAAAACTGTGGAAATCATTTTCCTAGTAATACTCTAGAAACTCAATTTTTCTTTTTCTAGATGTCAGTAGCAAATGAATTGCTTTAAAATCTACAAACATTTTACAGATTAGTTTTAATAATTTGCCACAAAATCTTTTTCCATTTAGATTTCACTGAAAGTGAGTGGGGACAGTGAAAAGAAGTATAAGACATGCCCAAAAGCCAACAATGCATATTCAAATGAAACAATCCCATATTAAATTTCCAGTTGTACTAATTTAAATAAGAGATGCTTATTTCCTGTAAGTTCCTCCAATGTAAGACAAAATAATGAAAATTTCGTATCTAGAACTGTTGTGGTAAATTGGGAGGAGAGATGGGAGGACTGAATCTACTAAATATTTATAGGGAATGTGGGACTGCATAATTTGATGCTTACTATTATCTGACTAGCCTTTCATTGTGCATTCCTCACAGTGACCCTGTCAGTTTCATTAATCCACTTTCTCAGATGAGGGAACTAAGGTACAGAAAAATTGGCCCAGAGTAGGGGGAAAAAAAAATCAGCCTTTGACAGTGTCAGGCCTATACCAACTCTATCTCTAAGCCCTTTTGCTATCTATTTCATTGATCTGCAAAATATTCCCTTCTTTGGATTTTATCTTCATGTAGAGAAGCAAATAATTAGGATAAAATATAATTAGAACTTACTTTTTGGGTTAGAATATAAAATATATCTATGTATGCAAGAGCTAAAAGATGAACACAATTACATCTATTCTATAATGACGATATCAATTCTTTGAATAACTCAATAATTATTTAAAATTTTTCAGTAATTTCATACCAACCCCCCTACATATACACACACACAGACACATACCAGCAATGAGATAATGACAGGAACAAACGCCAAGAAGTTTATTTTTTCTAACATTCTGTCAACTTGCATTAAAAGCTGGTTCCAAAATGATTGACACAAAGGGAGTTTCAGAACGCTAGAAACTGTTGCATTCTTTTAACTAATGAAAGTGTGGACAACAAGGAAGCATTCTCATTCCTTAGATCTAGTCTATTAAAAACACCCTAAAAAAGAACAGAGCAAGCTGATCATCTGGAGAATTCAAAGCCTAAAGTGATTAATTAGACCTTATTTTGTCTTGAGCAGATTTACTAAGTTTTTTTTTTTTTCTCCAAATAGCCACATTGTTTGTAATTACCAAAATCGCACCTCCATTGGTTAGTTTTCCTTACTTCATGCATGAACAGCAATCTGATTGAGCACTCTTGTTAAGATTTCATTCTTCATTGTAATTAGCCATAATCATAGCCTTCCTGGGTGCATGAGAATGTGCAAACGAGGGATTCACAACCCCAACCCATTTGAATATGAATCTTCTCAATAAGTAGCTAAAAAATAGAGGAAACAAAGCAGTTTCTCTAGGGAATTTTGTAAAGCCTGCTTCTTTCTGTTTCTACACCATCACCACCGACCCCCCTTCTAAAAAATGTTCCCTTTCCAGTATCTGGGTTCTGTTTGCTAAAACAAGGGTTGCTTAATGAAGACAATGGCTTATTATTTCCTTAAGTGACACAGCAGGGCCCAAGTATTACAGGCCTAGTTCTTTCAGCCTCTGCCAAGGACACAAGAAACAAAAGGAACAAGCAGTGGTGTGTGGAAAATAGAACTCTTTGCTTAGGCTACAGTTGGTGAACACTGTCCTCTGAGTAAGATGGAGGCCTATGCTATTCCAGATCTCAAAGGCAAAGGCTTTCTCTTCTTTTTCCTGTAAATGACTCAGACGTTGTAGAAAAAGCTCAAAGCAGCAGAGACTGAAAACAAAGGCAAAGTGGAGGAGGGGTGACATTTCTGACACTGTCCCAAGCACATTCATAGTGAGCCACCTACTGGTAACAACACTTTTTCTTCTTCTTTTTTTTTTTTTTTTCAATGCCTGATCATCTAAAATCCTTTTTGGAG
This sequence comes from Myrmecobius fasciatus, assembly GCA_023553655.1. Classification (NCBI taxonomy): domain Eukaryota; kingdom Metazoa; phylum Chordata; class Mammalia; order Dasyuromorphia; family Myrmecobiidae; genus Myrmecobius; species Myrmecobius fasciatus. Next base: position 202,955 of record JAJPUD010003232.1, read on the forward strand.
AAACTTGAAAATAGGTGCTGAAATGAATTCAAAAACTAACTGAAATGAAGATAGGGTAGGAATAACTTTCAAATGAGTTCTTTATTTCTAAATACATTATTTTAATATTTGTATTAAAAATAAAGTTCTAGCATGCAAGAAAGAACATATAAAGAATTATTTAAATTGTATGCTCTGAGACAAATTGAAATAGTTATTTATATTGCATCAAAAAGAAAATACTCTGACTTTGGGAATAAATAACCAATTATTTGATTGTAATGAGAAATATATTAGAAATAAGGTCTTGTAAACTCAAAAATTCTTAGTCCCCAAAATTTTTTCTACTTTAAAAAATATATGGCATTTCCTTAACAAAGTATATGTTCCATTTGTTTTCATGAATTTAAAAAAAATGCTGTTGTATATATTCACGTACATTGACATGGAGTATGCAAACAAATTATTATAATTGAGGATAAAATTTCCTTTCCACAAAGAATTCTAGTGTATTGGGTACAAGCCTCTCAGATTAATATAATTTTTAAAACCTCTTTGAAAATCTATATTTGGAATGAGTCATAACAAGAATTATTCCCTGAAGGAGAGGGTGTGTTCATTTTATCATAACTAAAACTTATACACAAATCATAGAATATCAGAGTTGGAAGAACTCCAGAGGCCATTTTGGGTAACTCATAACTCTTTTTACCATATATCTAATAAGGAATTAACTGATCTTTGTGGGTGGCCTTGGGTAACTCATAACTCTTTTACAATATATCTTATAAGGAATCAACTGATCTTTGTGGGTGGCCTTTAATGAAGGGTAATTCACTACTTCCTAAAACAAGTTCATTTTTTCATAATGTTAATCTCTACAGTGGAATACACCTATTATCCCAAATCATCCTTTTTTTTTCCCCTTCTAAGATGATGTGTTGAAGCTCCATGTATCAATTTAAAATTCATGATAATTGCATTTCTTCTTTTAAATTCTTCTTTTAACTAATTTGTACCAAAGCATTTGAAGCCTAGGTTAGGATCCATAAAAATAAAGAGCAAAAAATAGTTTGACAGCTGTGTTGATCCAGTGTAAATTAAGCCTACATTTGAGATCAAGGAGACAGTCCTAAGTATCCCTCCATTTCCAAGTCAAGCAATATTAGCAGCACAGATAGAGATGGACCAAAAGACACAAAGCTACCTTAGTTTCAAACGTTTTTATACAATATTCATCTACAAAGGATAATGATAATGATAAAGCAGAAAAACTTATTTCTACAGTTTTCTACAAGTCAAAAAAATTGTAAAAACAAAAAAAAAGCTTATAATCACCTCACATTCAATGGAAAGAATGAGGTATAAAACATCTCATGGGATTTAATGCAGGTCATAGGAGGAATTCCAGAAAAGGTTAAACGTGGCAGAGTAAAGGAGGTAATCTATAATATAAATGGACACTAGACCAGTTACTTTTCAAGGTTGATGAACAATAGATTATCGCCTGAGTGACAGACAATAAGCAGTCACTTGGGAAACTGAATATTCAAAGGAGTGATCCAATAGTCCAGCTATTTGGACAAAGATAGAAACAGCAAGAACAGGAATGTTGATTCTGGTGTTCAATGAATCTGCACTCATGCCATGGAGAGTAGTAACAGAATGTAATACAATATGTTTAGGTCAAGTAGGGAACATTAAATCCCTCCTGAAACACTTCAGTTGCAGTTGTATGGAAAAATCTCAGTAATTATAGTCAGATCTTAGCCCTAATTAACCATGTGTGCTGGGGAGCCATTTTCCACCCTCCAATTGCCATATTACTGAGGTATGATCAAAACACAAAGGGGAGGAGAATTTATGATAATGACATTTCTAATAATAGTCACTTATATCTTTAAGATGATAATGACTAGCATCTGAAGCAAGTGCTCAGACAGTCTACAGGTTAAGATGATCTGCTCTAGCACTATTGGCATAAATATTTGAGAGTTCACTAGAATCACACAGTGTTAAAACTGGAGAGGACTTTTTGAGATTGTGGAATCCTTTTTTCCATTATTTTTCATATAAGGAATTCCAGAGGGCTTGTCCAGTATTTTTGCCAAAAAATCCTAAATGGAGTCACAAAGAAGCAGGTACAACTGAAATAAATAACAGCAACCAAGGTTATTCAGTAATTAATAGAGCATATTACATTTCTTGACTTAAAGTTTTGATTATAGACCAGGTATACAAAAAACTCTAATGGGGGAAGAAAATGCATAATGGCATATGGTAAAGCTGGATTGTACCCATAGGCAACATGGTCTTGTTATTTTTGGGGAGCAATATGAAGGCCTGGATACTGAGGAGGTAAAGTGAAAGCTCCCCTATCAGAAATCAGGATGGGTTCTGCTCCTAGAAGTGAGTTCAATCTCATTCTTAGATACCACCTTGACTCCCCAAATCAGTTTTTCTCCTGTATCTGTATATACTTTACTTTCTTACTCATCACTTTACAATCTTTGGCAATGTTTTCTAGGTTTTCTCTATCAGTATCATTTACTCCCTAACTTGTATCACTTAAAGTGGGCAAGACATGAGAGGTTTTTTGGTTATGTCTTAGCTACATAGCCAAGGGAGATAATAAACTAATCTATTTTTGTTTCCAAGTAAACAAATATGTGTAGTGAGTTATAACCACTCGTCTTCTCTTATTTTTGATTCATACTTTATCCTTCCTAGTCAGAATCTCTTTCCTTTTTAGAAAGGATTAAATTTTGTTTTTTAGTTGCAAAAGCAGAGCTGTCATTTTCTCTCCAATTTTCTTTAGTGTTATACTTTTTCATTCTCTACCTCCTGACAAGTTGGTTAAATCTTTCTTTTGCCATCTCAGTTACTTTTTTGCCTTTTTTAAACCTTATTTTCTTCTTTTTTTTTCTAAAAGAGAGAGGAGAAGAAACTGAGAGAGAAGGAAAGAAAGAAGGAGGAAGACACATTCACACAAAGACACACAGAGAGATGAGAAAGTGGTAGAGAGGTTGTTGGTTACCCAGATATGTAAAAGGCTGGTTGTCTCTCTCTGCCCCCATTATGGGTCTCTGTGAGCTCTTATTTTCAATGAAGCAGAATTTCTTAGATAAAAGTAGGTCATGATTTGTATTGCAGCAGGTTTTGTGTGGATTTACTCTTTTCTTTATGCAGATCTCTCCATGTCAGGCTTCCATGGAGAAGTGGGTATTCCAAGACTATCATGAGAATAGCTGATATTTGCTTGAGAACAAATGGCCAGTGACAAAGACCACATTGAGAATTACAGAGAACACTCTCCATTCCTTCCCCCCAACAAAATCATCCTGAGGTTGGATGCCAGGGGAATGAAACAACAAATAACAAGTAATGAGAGAGTTGCTGATAATAGAGCAGAGAAGGGACCACTAGTCATTTAAAGAAAAGATCCAGAGATGCAGCTATTGTGAATCCTATCTCCTGTGAGATGAATAACCCCATTTCTCTCATGATCTTCCTTCTTTCCCTTGTTTCTAGTTTGAAAACTGAGTCAGCCAACACTACTAATTACTTTCAACTATGCCTGAAGTTCTAGAAGTACAGTCAAGAAGAGGTTTTGGGAGGATTTGATCTATTTCTAATAAGTTATTTAATGAAAGCATACTTAACCTCTGTATTCATTGAATTAATTGGGCCATGAATTATGTGTATGTGTGTATCAGATAAGAGTAGAAAATTCATGAATTAGGTAAAGAAAGAATATTTTATATAATATTTTAATAGAGGTTCCATTTAGTTCTATGAATTTTGGGTCTGTCCATGAAGGGTTAATTCAAACTACATAGCAATACTTCTGAAGAGAACATATGTCTATAGGAGAGGAAAAGGAGCCTAAATTAAGCTGAACACTTCCTGGTGGCCAGTAGGTTTACTGAAGCCTTTAAAGGAGACTAACATGTTTGGCCACAAAAAAGCTAATTCATTTGACTAATATTTCAAAAAGAGAAGCAATAATGACTCAAAAATCACACTCCCTTGCTGAATAATCAATACAGTAGCATGCTGTCATTCTAAAAGTTTAACAAAGGCAATACCTAAACTACTTGACCCAAGGGCTAAAGGTGTGTTTTGAGAGTGGTGGAAGCTAGAGGTAATGATATACCCATGAAGAACTTTCTTGTGCACTCCTGACTATTCTATATTCTTTTGTTTATAATCACCTAGGTAATGAATTAATCTATGTAACCTTACTGCCAGTAGACTTTGAAACTGTTGATATAAATCCAGTGGTTTCTAAAACTCTCCAAGAAAATAATCAAAATGAGTAGATGGATGGTATCTTTTGAGGATTCTCAATAGCATGGTACTGCAACAGAATCTCTATGGCATACAAGACCTCTGTTCTACACCTAAATGAAAAATGCCTGATCCATAGAATGATTCATTTCTGGACTATTGTATCTACTTAACCTCTATGGTACTCAGCCTTCTCATCTGTAAAATAAGAATCATAACTCCTATGAACCTAACACAGAATTATTAAAAAGAGATAAATGAAATTATGCATATTATAGTGCTTTGTGAAACAAAGTACTCTAAAGCATTATATTATATAGTGTTTTGTGAAATTTAAAGTACTCTAAAGCAGCAATGATAAAAACTCAAGACTTGTGCAGAATGTTGACATCTTCAAGTACATATAGATATGTACATTATATGCAAAAACAATTATGAGTGGCCTTTCTGAGTAGGTATAGTCAAATGAGAGCATTGAAATAATACTAGAAAAATTAATCAATGGCAAAAGATTTTTAAGGGAACATGATGGATTTAAAAGCTATTATAAAATTCTGCTACCAGAGCAGTGGCACAATGAGCAGAGATGTTTGGAAAGAAAACCAGAACACCAAAACAAATTATAGCATATCAATTTAATTATCTCATAAGAAACAAAGAGTATAAAGTATTCAGAAATACAAGGAAAATGTAAAAAAAAAAACTGCTGCAGAGTGAAACAAAAAGAATTAGGAAAACAATATGAACAATGCCCGTAATGTAAAGACTAAAAAAACAATAAAATGAAATAAAATATTATAAGCTAATGAGCTTAAAAATGTACATTCATTAGAGAAATTGACATGGTTCAGGTGTTGGTTGATTTTGCTAGAAATTTTTTTTTATATTTTTCTTTTTAAATTTTTGCTACAAAGGAAAGTTTACTAGGGATGGAAAGAGTAATATTGAGAAAAGAAAGTGAGATTAAAAATAAAAGCATCAATAAAACAATAGCAAAAAAAGAGACAGAATTGTTGGGTTATATAGAAAAACAGCATGTAGCAGTAATAATTCCTCAAACTCCAGAGAAACTAAATAATAAAAAAGAATTAATTCTCATTTTGAAAATAGATACTATATCTACCATAGATACTATATCAGCCTTGACAAGTCTTTTCATGTTTTTCAAGCATGAAGTCATTTCCCTCACATTCCAATTTTCTCTTTTTCCTTTATGTGAAAAACACATATGTACAAAAAGGCATGGCTTGAAAATATATCTCCACACTCTTTCAGGAGAGAAAAGTGAATAGAAAGGAATAAGGTGGCCACTCAACCAACTCCACAGCAATACCTGCTGGTTATATCACTATTCATAATATTTATCATTTCTTAAAATACAGTAATCTTCCATTACATTTATGTACCACATCTTGTTTAACCATCCCAGAATCAATGGGCATCTACTTTGTTTCTAGTTCTTTCCTACCACAAAAGTGTTTCTATAAATATATTTCAAGTGGGCTTTCTCTTTTTTGTAATTGAGATCCTTGGGGTATATGGTAATCTCTGACTCAAAGAACATCCCAATCATTTCCCCCCATAGTTTCAAATTAATTTATTGGAAAAATGAATAACTCTCAGTTCCAACAACAATTTGTGTGGCCATCTTTTCACAGTCGTCTAGCATTGACTCATCTCATCTTTTGTCATCTTTGCCAATTTATTGGATGTAAAGTAAAACCTTAGATTTGTTTCATTTTGTAATTTTCCTTTTTTCCTTATCATAGAATAGTTGAAAAAACATTGGTTAGAACATTGGTTCTAACATGGAGTTAGAAAATTAGCATTCAAATATTGCATTTGATGTTCATAAATGACTTCATTGGGTAACTCATCTAATCTTCAGGACTTCAGGTTCCTCATTTTTAAAATGAGGGAGAAAGAGTACAGGACCTGTGGGGTTTCTATCAGCTCTATAAATTTACTAATCCTATTATAGATGAATTATAGTATTCTTTCATATACATAATATTTTTCTTTTGAATACTGTTAAACATATTTATATAGCACTTTAAGGATGTCAAAGTGCTTTACATCCATTATCTTATTTGATCCCTTAAACAATTTTGTGAGATAGGTACTATTATTATTCCAATTTTACAGACAGAGAAACTAAAGGCCAAGAGAAATTAAATGATGTTACCAGGGTCACGAAATTAAATGAATTCCTGAGTCAAGATTCAAATCCAAATCTTCCATGTTCTAAACACAATGCCCTATCCAAAGTACAATCTAGCTACATGTTCATATCTTTTAATGACTGATCTATTGAGACAATTGTTTTTGGTCATGTATATTTTGGCTAGTTCCCCATATATCTTCAGATATAGTAAGTAAACAAATATTTTTTTTAGTTGATAAATTCTCTTTTGACACAACATTCATTTTATTCAAGGAAAATTTTTTTAATGCTATGTAATTGAATTCACTTATTTTCTTTTTTATAATACCCTCAAACTTAACTTTTGTAATTACCTCTATCTTTTGGTTCATTATGAATTTACTTCTAAATATATTTAGAAGAATTTTATATGTTTAACTTATATTGGATTACTTGTTGTCTAGAGGAGGGGGGAGGGAAAGACAGAGGGAGAAAATTTTGGAACATAAGGTTTCATAAGGGTAAATGTTGAAAACTATGCATATATTTTGAAAAATACAAAGTTATTATAAAAACTTCTAATCATAAATGCTCTTAAAAAGCATCTGATATGTTTCTCTTTAAAACTTTTCATCATATGATCTTTAATATTCAAGATTATATATTTTTAATTTATTGTGGTATATGGTGTAAAATTTTGGTGTATATCTGATTTTTGCCAGACCGCATCCCAGCTTTTTTAAGCATTATCTACCAAATAGTAAGTTACTCTTTTCTCAACAGTATTGATGGAGTTATCTACCAATTTTCTATTACTTGGTCCCCCTTATAACCAATAGGGATTATTTATAATGTAATTGGCTAGGAATAATAGCACAATGTGAGTTCATAGAATAGAAAAAAGCTAATTGCCTCAATGAAATTAATAATTTCTTCCCAGGCCTCAGATAGGACATTTTGAAAACACTACAGCAATTAAACATATTGACTTAGAATTAATCCATTGAGAAGAAAAAAAAATACTACCCTTTCTATTCAAGTTATATGCATGGCTTACTTCTCTCCTGTCTTTCTCTCACCTCTCTGCTCTCTCTCTCTCTCTCTCTCTCTCTCTCTCTCTCTCTCTTTCTCTCTCTCTCTCTCTCTCTCTCTTTCCCTTCCCTCTTCCCCCCCCCATAGAAAAAAAAGTGAGAAAAAAATTAAATGTCATCACTGGTACATTCAAATATTGAATAAAAATACTTTTATAAATTGTCCAAAAATTTCTGTGAAGTTTCAGTATAGAAATTGAATGAAAAGTTATTAAAAAAATAAATACTCCTAGTTTTCATATTCAGAGACCAAAATTCTGCCTAACAAAGTAGAGCATATTTAGAATTTTTATCTGTATTCCTTATTCAAGAAAAAAACATGCATGTGTGGAAGCTTAGAGGTATTAGTCCTTTGGAAGGAAAAGAACCCTGAAACATTAAAATCACAGTACATGATGTAACAAACAATCATAGCTTATGATGTAGTTCTATATTCTTCCCTTTATGATGAGAAAAATTTATGCATAATCTTGTCCTTCACAGATATTAATTATCAAAAAAATGTAAACTACTTTCCCACACTTTGTTTTAAAGAACAAATTCCAGCAAAAATTAAGCAAAATAATGTGATGAAAGTTGTTTAGACACATAAAATGCCAATAACAGATTCTAATCAGTGCAATAATTTTTAAAAATGAATAGCAATACTATTTAATTGTCAAAAACAAATTAAACAGAGAAAATGTATGTGTAAATTAAAATAATATCTATTTATGGTTTTCTAGTTATTGGATAAGATTGATGTTAAATGACTTTTTTGAAATTTCAAACTTTAAAAACAGATAGTTTTAATGCAATAGGGGAGAAATAAAAAAAAGTATAAACTATGATCTTTTACTTATCATCTGGAACTCTTTAAATTCTGTGGGAAAATAGATAAATGTTGAATGTAGAACACTATCTTGTACAGAGTATTTCAAAAGTTCTACACCTTTTCTTTAATTCATAGAGATGTAACAACACGTATATACACAAACACACAGTCCATGGGGGAAAAAATAAAATGACCAAAAAAAATGTCATCATTGGCACATTCAAATATTGAATAAAACATCATTTTATAAAAACAGCTTTGGTAAAGAATTTCACTATAGAAATGGTATTAAAGACCATTAAAGAAATAAATATTCCTGGGTTTCATCTTGAGGGACCACTTTTTGGTCTATTTAGAGCTGTCATCTATATTCAACCAATTTTGATCTGACCATCAGAAAAGTTTTTGGATTTATGATTGGATAAACTGAATTTTCTTGAGTTTTTAATGTTAATATGTAGAAAAATTATTTTTGATCATTATGTGTATAAATTAGATATTTTGATAAAGATGTATTAAATACTTATGATTTTTCTACTTAAATTATTTTCCTATCGTCTGAAAATATAAAAAAACTAGTTTAAAAAGGTAAGAAATAAGTATCTCCACACAAACAACTGAAGTTATACTTTCTGTATTAGTTTTCCATACAAGTAAAATTTTAAGAAGCCTCCAATATCAGACACTGGCAAGACATTGGAATCAAATGGCATGTTTTTAGGCTGGACATGGTGACCTATTCCTGTAATACCTTTATGTGAAGAGATTTATGCTGATGGATGACTGTTTTGAGGAATTCTATCCAAACTAAATCTGGCTCCTCTATGAAGAGCTCTTGGGAGTCAGAAAGCTATCTAAGGAGAAGGGGAAATGTTTAAGTCAAAAAATGCTATACATTAAAGCTTCTATGCCAGTCATTATTAAAATTTGGTCTGTGGTTGACCCTGTACTTCTAACTTGCATGAGATAGGGAGAACTAGTCTTAAAAAATTAATCAATTGATTAGTTAAAAATAAGATTGTAACTTCTTTTTACCAAGAAAAGAAAATATTTATAAATTTACATTTTATGATTTTAATTTCATCAATATTCATCTTTCAGAGTAAGCTTCTTCCTTTTCAAAATACCAGACATTTGCTATTTTTAGACAATTTTTTTTCAAATTTCTATATTTTCTTTCCTCCATACTGATAAAATCCAAACCCTCAAAATAGTGCCATACTATTCTACTTTAGCTAAAGTTTTATATTCTGGGTTTTTATGGATGGGGTTCAACCTTGGAGATATTAGATGAACCCTTTTTAAAATTTAACCCCCCACCTAACATTATTTTAGGGGACATTTGCATTTGGTCAGATTTAGGCTTCTACAAAAATAAATAAATAAATTCAAATGCCCTCATTTCCTATGCAACCATTCCAGTTGATACATTGTCAACTATAAACCAGGCTTTATTTAAAAATACCCCAAACAACTGCAATATAGAAAAGATTCACACCTTAGCCAATAAATGGATCTTCTCTAAAGGATATTCACATTACCAACACCTTCCCTAAGATTGAGGCTTCCCTGACAAAGGAAAGCACTACAAGTGGCAGAAGAACCTATTAATACTGGCAATTATCATCTTCATTATTGTTGCTATTATTATTGTTGCCATTAAATTATTTTCTCCATATCATAGCTCTGTCACTTTATTCTTCTCATTCTAGTACATGTATCCAGATTTTGGTGTTAGCCAAGAATTCATCCTCTGTGTACAAGAGGTTTGGTCTTAGGATCCTTCACTTGTTCATAATTGCCTCCTCAATGCCCCACCTCTCCTATTTGCTGTTATCTTTTGTGGATCCCTCTTCACGAATCATGATGGTTTTTTTTTCTTCTTTTTTTTTCTCATGGATACAAACACATTCAACCCGAGAAGTCAAGTCTATCTCTGTGTAGTCCCATCAAAGCTATATTCTCAGCTCTGGTTGCTTCCATAGACTCTGTGTCTGTTTGCTCTTTCAAAAAACAAAACTCAGTTGTATGAGTACCTATGACTCAATCAATCAGCCTCAAATGCTGCTATTCAATTATTTTTTAATGAGATACTAATGGGATATTTCTCACTTATAATATATAAGGAGGAATCCTTATTAAAAGAACAAATGTCTCTCCTTTAACTTTCTTAAGACCAAGTTTCTACTGGCCATATTTGTCTACATGTGATTTTTTTTTACATCAAAATTTTTTTTTTACATTAAAACATAATAGCATGAAAACTGAGTAAATTATAGCAGTCTTTGAGAAACAGAAGATGCTATCAGTATTGAGGACCAAGATTTCAGAGAACAATAGTAATTCCTGTGATATTGTCAACATAGGCTAAGCAAAGATGACAAATGAGGGTTGAATGCTATTTTTTATGACATGAAAATTAAGGCATTTTATCTTATTCTTTGTATTTCTGGAATATCTATGATAGTAGATAACTCAAATGTTTCTATCTTGTTGGTAGAAATCTTTTTTTTTAAATTTGATTAAGTGGAATCTTAATTTTTGTAAACTCTTTGTAAGTCTTTGTAAACTATTTAAAGTTATACATAGTGTTTAGTAGATAATTGGTATCCTACAATTATCACTATATTTATATTTAGATGACTGAACTAATTTTGGGTCAAAGTAGAGGACAAGAAGGGAAAGGGCAGAATTTATTCTCTCCACAAAAGTACTACTTATTCCTAGAGCTGTTTAATTAGGTCAAATCAATTTGTGTACTAATAGATTAAAGTTTTTACACCTTCAATAAAAATAAAAATTTCAATTTTGTGACTGAAACTAATTAAGAAATGAGAATTACATGGGCTAGTTGCTAGGACTAAAATGAGGAAAATAGTAAAAATAGATCATATCTGTCTTTTAGGCCTTCTTTTTCCCTTGCCAGTTGTCCATCATTTCTTCCTTTTTAGAATTAATCCATCTTTTACTCTCTCTCTGAACTTCCCTTTAGCTGCCCAAGGGATGTCTTTTTTAAGTGTTATAATAACAACTCTTCCCAGAAGTGCTTTATGAATACAGACTTTACTAAGACCTGACTGAGTGCCCTTCCAAGGAGACCAATTTCTTAGCCTAAGGAAGGTTTAGACTGTAGGTATTAAGAGAAAAGTGGATTAATGCATTAAAATTCAATTATTATCTGGATTGTTTTAGACATAATGGCACACTCGAAGAAAGTCATTTGGCAATTTCAGGCACTATGGAGGAGCCAATGATGGAGGTATTTCCATGGAATAAGGTCTTTGAGCATCCCTCATGTAATTGATTACTTACATCAACATGAGGAAAACCAGCTTTGCTCACCTAAACTATAACAGGAAGCACTCTGACAAAAACATACTTAACAATATGATATTATTAAATATTCTATTCTAACTGTATCTATTCACAGAATCTTAGAATCTAGGGCTTGGGAGGGATTTCAGAGGCTGCATACACCAACTAAAACATAAGAGTACTCTTCAAATTCTTAAATAGATAGTCATAAGGCTTTCATTAAAGACCTGAGAAAATAGATTTAACTTTTGGAAGACTATCTTCCAAAGCAGCACATTTCACTTTTGGATAATTCCAATTGTTTGAAGATTTTTCCCTTGTGTTGGGCCCCAATAAATATCCCCAAAACTATACCTATGGTTTTTAGTTATCTTCTTAGGAGTGAAGTAGTCCGAATCTATATATCAGCTCTTACCCTTGGAGGAGCCCTTTAAATATTTGAAGGAGACCAAGCATTTATAAAACTCTGATGTGTTATGCATGGGCCAAAGTCTTGGATATAAAAATACAAACAAACAAGGTAGTCCCTGCATTTTAGAAGTACATTCTAATGAGAAAGGATAATACATTAAAAAAAAGGAGCTGAAAAGGGGAAGGATAGGAAGAGTACATGCATGATATAGAGACATTGAATCACATCAAAACAATGGCAAAACTGGGCTACAAGAGTTAAGGGATCCAGAAATGGAACCCATATTACCTAGTAGAGTGGAAACTTGGATCCCAACAAGATGGCAATAACTGACCTATCAGTGCTGTTTTTTCTTTAGCCTCTTTCCTGGCCTCATCATCCTCCCCCAGAAGAGACAGGATCTAAACTTATAATTTCATTAGCATAGAGAATTCTCAGGTAAAGAAACTTTCAAGTAATGCAAATCAGCTAGATGGTGTAGGAGATAGACTGTCAGCCTTGGAATCAGGAAGACATATTCCTGAGTTCAAATCTGACCTCAGACATTTATGCTATATGACCCAGGGTTTTAGTTTCCTCATCTATAAAATTATGTGGAAAAGGAAATGACAAACTACTCCAATATCTTTGCCAAGAAAACCCTAAATAAGGTGATAAAAGGTTGGACACAATTGAAAGACTGAACAGTCTTCCCACATCTTTAATATAAGGTCACAAAAAGTTAGACACAACTGAAAGACTGAATAATTCTGCGCTTTAAAACCCATATAGAGTTGGCTAAATCATTGAACAGTTAAGTAACTTTGCTTAGGTCACACACCTCTTGTGCACCTGAGATAAAGCCTGAACTCATGTCTTTACTCAATTCAAGGTCAGATCTCTTAAGCCTCAGTTTCCACATCTTTACATAAGAAGATTATGATCAAATGAGAATGTGATCAAAGACCCTGCTCATTTTAAAATGCTATAGAAATGTAAACTTATCTATGTCCTGTAATTCCCAGAGCTGAATTATTTAGTAATTCAGATGTGGTCTTACTGGTCAGAGTTATTACTGTCCTTATCACAGATACAATGTATTGATCATATTAGGTTTTTTTATTGTTGTTACTCTATGATATTGTTGACTCATACTAGCTTTACAATCCACCAATTCTACCCCCTACCCCCATAGTATTATTTGTTTATACATCTCCTATCTTCTAAAGTTGCTTTTTTGACACAAATATAAGATTCATTTAAGGATTGCCTCATATTTGGGGAAAGTCATGATAAGTATAATTCCTTACTAAACAGCATGTTAGAAAAGGCCTACTATCAGAGGAGTATGTTTTTTGTGTTGTTTTTTTAGGAGTAAGGATAGATTTGCACTGACCCATCATACTCTCACCTGGCATCACTCAAGAAAAGTGACATCAATTTATAAGAAGGCAGTATATTTTAATCTAAACCAAATGAAACTATTGGCATTTTTTTTGCCTTTTCATCTATACAATATATTTGTTTAATTCCACTGAATTACATAATACATTATTGCACTACATATTAAATATAGTCAGAGTAAATAGGAATACTTTGACTTGCATCAAACTTTGTTTCTAAAAGAATGAATAAAAATGTTGCCTGCAGAGTTTCCTTTATTTCATTCATTATACCACAATATTTTTTATGTGATCCATACTAAAGGAAATCTGTTAGGCTTTTTTCGATCTTTTTTCCAGATATACCTATTCATGTGTGTGTCACAAAATTTTGTTTTTCTAATTCTTCATTTTAATTAGTAATGATACTTTTGTTATTCTCTTTAAGAATAAAAATAGATAATAAACCAGTTAAAATGGTGGTTTGTGCTTTACTTTAAATTTAAAAGATGAAATATATACTTTTACATGAAGAAAATGTATCCTTACAAATGTTTATAAAACATTTATGCCCAAATATACAAAACACAGAGCTGTTCATGATTCTTTAATTAGAGTTTAATTAGAATAAGTCCTTAATTAAAACATAATTTGTTAATTCATTAGCCTTGGGTTATAACTCTGACACTGATTTTCAGGTAACTAATAGGTCCTGAAGCACACAATTTATTTTGTTATTTTAGAGCTATTTTTAGTCATTTTCCCCTCAACACATTTTCTGTCTTTGATGTTGCTAAAATTTCCAGAAAAGGATTCAACTAATAGATTCTTCTATACAAAGAGAATTTGGAATTTCTATCCCCAACATAAATTAATAAATAAGTATTTCAGACCAAGCCCACCAACCAGAGTATTTTTGCAAAAAAAAAAAATGGAGCTGGAGGAATAGAAGGAGAACAAGGAATGGGAGAAAGAAAAGAAGACAACAAAAGCATGTATAAGAACACCATATCAAAATTGCTAGCACAGAAAATAAACTGGTTTATTCAAGTAATCATGCTATGAGGAGAACTATTAAAAGCTGATCAAAGCACTAAGCAGTACTAAGGATATTTAGTTATGTATTCTGGTTGATTCTACCAGCATTAAATATAAATAACACTTAATGCAAAACAAAAAAAGTGTCATCTGAACCATATGAGAAATTTGCAAATCATATTTACCTATATCCTGTCTTCCTGAAAGTCATGATTCAAATTTCTATTATATAGGGTCAACTAAAAGTAATTTTTAAAAACCACACACAAATCAGAGAATGGCTTGGGACCAGAGAGCACATATAAAAATGGAAACAATGTTTGATACAAAAGATTTTTTTTAAAAAATGCAAAATTTCTTGCTAAAATATAGTTGACAACCTATGTGTGTTTTCATAAGGGATGTTTTTTCTCATGTTGATTCAGAGTTCTTTTTTTTTTGCCTTGTGGCCTAAACTATCTGTAAATAGAACATAATAATGGCAACACACTCTATTGCTTGATATTGTACCAAACCTATACCTTAATTTTCCTTTCTCTTTTATACATCACACAAAAATTCACACAAAAATGAGACAGATATAATAAGAGGGACCTTGCTTTTTTACAACATACAATGAACCATCTGCTAAATTGCCAGTAGCAAGCATTTGCTTATTAAATGTAATATTATAGTAATAAAGTGTTAAAATTATAACACATAGGAATTGAAAAGACAAGATTCTTAATTATAATTATAAAAATCTTAACTTTCCTTTTCCCCCCTCTGACTTATGATTTTATTGTTATCTCCACAACACATTAGTATTCTCCCTGGCGAATTCTACTTAGAATATAGGAGAAAAAAAGTAAGCATTTTATGTGATTGCTTCAATGACAATTAAAAATCCCAGATCATAATAAGGAAAGAGGCAAAACAATTTCAACAGGAGCTTTTAAATGAAGATCTCTCCATGTTGTCATTGAAACTCAGTGAAGCTGATCTCTCTGTAGAGATCAGCATAGGTTTCCTTCACAAAGATATATAACTTTCAAAATCAGAGTTTTAAATCTAACAAGAAATCTTAGAGATCTAAAGAGTCATAGTACAGACTGATGGAAAGAGTCCTAAATTTTCAGTCATAAGATATGCCTAGTTCTGCTATTTACAATAATTATTGTCTCTTTAAAAAATTTTAAAATACAAAACAGAGCATAAATGTAACAAGTTAAAAGTACTTAAGAGGGACATGCAATTAGACTAAACTCAGATTAAAGAAACAGGTATGCTCTAAACCCTACACATATAAAAGGTAAAAAAAATTAATCATGCCATATATACATCTCTCAAGATTAATTATGCGTTCATATTCTTGATCTCTTCTTGTGGGTGATATTTGGCTCTTTTACAGAACATAAATTCAAAGTACTTAAGAGGGATATACAATTAGACTAAACTTAGATTAAAGAAACAGGTATGCTCTAAACCCTGTACATACAAAAGGTAAAAAAAAAATTCAATCATGCCAAATATACATCTCTCAGGATTAATTGTGCATTCATATTCTTGATCTTTTCTTCTTATGAGTTATATTTGGCTCTGCCTTTAATTTTTTAAAATTTTATTTCCTGAAGACTCTTTCACATCTTTCTGTCCTTTTGTCTTAATTGCATTATAGTGTTTTATTAGATTAATACATTGATTTTATTTAACCATTCCCTTAATGTAAGTTACTTAGGTTTCTTCCATTTACTTTGCAATTACATATACTGCTTCTGTGAGAATCTTTGAATTCATAACTATTCATTGTTGCTATTTTATAACAATTTCAGGAAATATTCTTATTAAGTACTATATTCTAAATTCAAAAAGTGATCCAATATGAGTTTGGGGATAAAGTTTATTGATTACTGATATTTTCTAAAAAAAAGTTCACATTTACAACTCAATCAGTATTATAAAAGATAACTTATTTCTCTATAAACCTGAAGAGGGCCTCTGATAGTCTTCCCATGTAGAGAGTCTGGAGGACAAATTGTGGTGAATTCTAGTATAAGTAGTGATAAATTTTAGTGGAAATGTATTGAGAAAAATGGCATCTAATGAGAGACAATGCTGTAAGCTTACTTATAGCATTGTTTCTCTTATATCTCAAGGCTCACAGTTACATTATAAGAATTGGGCTTTCTTTATTAAGGACAAAAAATCATCCCATAAATTACCCTCAGTCCTTGGCCTCTGCATTTGTTATAGGCAAAGAAATTGTAAATCCTAAACTTGTAGATCAGGAAAGGGAGCATCCATGTACCCTATCACCTCAGCTTCCAAAGTCCAAGTTTTGCAGTTAATTTCAGCATTAATTCCTTGAGGAACAAGTATAATCTTCCAGAATGACCTTCAGGATCCACATCAGGAATAGGTGAGACAAGATCTCACTTGGCAGTGATGCAACAATCAGACAGGAACTTGGTAGAAATAAATGTTATACAGGTATTATACTAAAAGTGAGTCCAGTTCTCCTCTGAGAAAAAGGTGCAATAGGAGAAAGAGCAACACCCCTATCTCCTAATGGAGGGTAATATATGTATCTTTATTTTTACTCTCTCTTTGAAGTAAATATCTTCTTGTAAAGGGCTAAATGATATAAAGTAGCTAAATGGAACTGTGATGCTGATTACCAGCACCTCAATAGAGAAAAGGGGAGCACAACCAATAGCTTTAAAGAAGTGATATTTAATTTCTCTCAGGCTTTCCCTAGAACCTTGTGGGAGAAAGCTAACAGATCCTCCTTCTGGAACAGTAAACACATAATATGCTTACTATACTGCCATCAATATTTCTCGAGATTTTTTTGTAAAATGTAATGCTTTTCAGATAAAACCAGATAGTTTTTTTTTAATTTGTATCTCCTTGAATATTCATGTGATATAGTATTTAAAGTAATTATTTATATGTTTTACTCTTTGGAAAACTGCCTATTCATATTTTTTGACCCTTAACCCATTATAAACTCAGAGGTTTTATAATTTTAACAACTCCTCATATATTTCATATGCAAATGTTTTATCTGATGAATTTGCCATCAATGTTTTCCCCAATCATTTCTTGATCTTTTTTTTCTTTTAATTACATTATTTTTTTTGTGCAAGAAATTTTTTTTTGTTTTTATGTAATCAAGCATCTTTATCTTGTCCATTAAAGTTTCTTCTATTGCTTGAATAAGGGATTGATATAGAGAATTCCCAGACTGCTATTCACTAATGTAAATTTACAGATTCTCTTCAATTAGTAGCCTTATAGAGAGTTGCCTAAACTCTGTGAGTTGTGACAATAAATCACAATATTCTATCCAGAGTATTGTATTCCATTCTGGACACATTTAAAAAAGGGACAGTGACAGTTAAGAGTGTATTTAAAGAAAGATAAAGTTTTGAAAGGCATGAAAACCATTTTGTATCAAGATCCTTATGGAATCCTGGGCAAGTCATTTAAGCTCTCTGGGACTCAGTTTCTTCATCAGAAAAATGAGAGTTGAATGAGTTTTCTAAAGTCCTTTACAGTTTTAAATAGATGATTCTGCTTTTATTTTTAGCTAGTAATAAAAAACATGTTACATGAATATTTTTTAAAAAATCAAACGATTCAGAATTTCATGAATGGAACTATCATTAGAGCAACTCCCAACCCCTTTTAAAAACCTCAAAAGACCAAGGGAGGTTACAGTTTTATTTTACTCTTTACTATCAAGACTTTATCTGGAGTACTGTGTTAAGTTTTGGACACATTTAAAATGGCACAATAACAGGAAGATAAATAAAATTATGAAAGAATTTTAAAAACCATCTTGAATCAAGATTCATTAAAGGAACTAGGAATGTTTAGCCTGAATAAGAGATCCAGGAAAAACATGACAACTGTCTTTCCATATGTTAAGGATTACCATGTGTTAAAAGGGATTAGAATTAGTCTTTATAGCTTCAGAAAGGATAACTAGCACCAAAGGCTAAAAGTCGCTTAAATCTCAGCTCTGTAAACTTCCTAACTATTAAAGCTATCCAAAAGTGAAATTGGCTTAACTGGAGATAGAGTAAGTTCTCATTCACTAATTATTTTAAAACAGAAACTAAAGCCACTTAACAAGGATGTTGTTGAAGGCTATTTATACATCAGACATCCTAAATTGACTTCTAAGACTCCTTTTAACTCTGAAATTCTATTTGGAAAACTACTGATTTATAGAAGCAAAGTATATCTCTTGCATCAAATCAACTCTTTGTCCTTTTGGGAAATATACTTTTTTGTCTTTTAAATAAAGCTTTTATGTAATTTATTTAATCAGGAAAAAGTTAAAATTAATTTTTTTCAGGTAATGTTTAACTATGTTTAGAGTATTTAGAAATTATATAGGATTTTTATTCTCTGAGAAAATGTGTTTCTAAAACACCCTTTTGTATCACAAGAACTCCAAACCAAATTAACTAATTTCAAATGACCTTATCATTTAAGTTCTATAAATAAAAATCTAAGACCTCAAATTAAAATCAATATCATAAGTGTAGAGTAAAGAAAGTTGAGGCTGACAAGGGGTAGTATGGATAAAGTGCTAAGGCTAGAGTCAGGAATGTTTTAGTTAAAATCACATCTCAGATATTTTACTAGCTATGTGATTCTGGGCAAGTCACTTAACTACTATTTTACCTCATTTTCCTCATCTGTAAATGAGATTGTTAATCACACAAACCCCCTCCATCATTATTGTAAGAAGTAATTGTGATAATACTTGTAAAGCTTTTTTGAAACCTTAAATGCTATATCATTATCATCATTATCATGATATTTAGACTTGAGTAATGTTCAGATCCCATCTCTATGATTTATTATCTGGTCTATATGGATCTATTTCCTCATCATAAAATGAGGATCTTGGAGTAGGATCACTTCTGAGAGCCTTTCGAATTAAAAATCCTTGATCCTATGATCCCGGAAAAGATAATAGTTGTGGAACTTCCATGCTACTATTCTGATTTTTTTTTTATTACAAAGCAAATTTTTTTTTTTTGCTGAGGCAATTGGGGTTAAGTGACTTGCCCAGGGTCACCTAGCTAGGAAGTGTTAAGTGTCTGAGACCAGATTTGAACTCAGGTCCTCCTGACTTCAGGGCTGGCGCTCTATCCACTGTGCCACCTAGCTGCCCCAACAAAGCAAATTTTCAACAGACATAACACAAAGTTCAGTTGTTCACAATTTCTGAATGAAGACTAGGGTGTGGTTTCTAGGTCTGGGAGGATTATTCATAGAGCTCTTGGACCCATGGTAGTTAATGAAGTCATCATGAGAAAATATGAAGCATAAAAAGAAAAGAGAGCAGGGTAGAAACATGGATACCATAGTTATTTGGAGAATGGAGGGAATGGTTGATAATACAGCAAAGGCAATGTTTGAGAGGAGAGATAAAAGATTGCCAAGAGAGAAAAATGCCATGGAAACTCCAGGAGGAGACTGTCCTGAAAGAAGGGCTCATAAGTACTGTCAAATAATGGAAAAAATCCAAGAGGGATGAAGACTGATAAAGGTCTTTGAATTTGGCAATTAAAATAACATTCATTTTAAAGAAAGCAGGTTTAGTTGAGTAGTGAGGTCAGAAATCAGATTACTCTAGTTAGAGAAAGGAGAAGAGAGGGAAAAAAATGGGAAAACCATTCCAATGACTTTCTCTTAGAATTTTAGCTGTGAAAGGGAGGATATATATATTAAACATACTTATTTTGAGGGGTCAAGTGAAGGTTTTTTTAAGATGGGAGAAACATGGATATGTGTATAGGCCTCAAGGAAGAAGTGGTTAAAAAAGTGGTTAAAAAATTGAAAGATTACAGAAGGAATGATTGAGAGTTTGAGAGATCTCAGCATGCAAAACTCTGAGCCACTCCAATCAATCAACTGGTCAATCAATGAAAACACATTTATGAATCTGTTGAGCTTTATATGTTGAGCTGACTTTTTGGTGAGCTAGACACATGGAGAAAAAATGATTTGTACCTTTACCCCATCATGTCAGGCTCAAGTCTCTGCCTCTGACTAGCTACTTCACAAAGTCATATTTTTTTCATTTTGCTCATAAACACATGTAAATAGTTTCATGTCTTTGAAATGATGCTTTAGATATTATTGCTGAAAACATCAGTGATCTAAATGTACAGTAGTTATGACATTTCTTCATAATATTTGGAACTGGAAAGCACAATGTAGTTCAACCCCTTCATTTTACAAATGAAGCCAAGGGAGATGAAATAAGTTGATTACATAAGTAATAACTGGCAAAATTGTAATTCACACCTGGATCTTCTAACTCCAGATCTAGTGTCCCAGAACTGTAATGTACTTTCCCCCTTACCGTGACCTTATAATCTCCCTCTCTTTCCATAAGATGAAGCTTCAGCAGCATCATCTTCATGAAGTCTTTCCTGATCTGATGAACTACAAGTGTCATCCTTCCCAAACTACCTTCTATTTAACAACTTTGCATGTTTGGGCTTGCCTTGACATTTATTATGCTATATACATTTTTACACATGCTTGTCTCAGAAGACAAGCTCAATGCAGGTAGGGATGATATTGAGTCATTCAGTGGTTGAGCTCCAGATAAATGACTAGAAAGAAAAATTTCTCCTTTTTCCTATAGACTTTTTGTTTCACATCTGAATTTACAAATTGGAATTATAAAAAGTATAATCATAATAAATTATTTCATGCATGTGAAATTGGTGATTTTAGCCAATAACATGTCCACATGTATATGCATACAAAAACTTACATGGACAATCATACGCCAGTCAACAAGAGTACCCTTCCACTTGGGTTGTGAATTAAGGAATTAGCAAAGATAGAATCAGTGCAGTGCAGATTATAAACTATTATATAAGAATGAACTAATATTATTGGACAATTGAAGATATAAAATTTCATACACAAAGGAATTAAGATGGAAATTGCTGATATTCATCTATTTTCTCCCTTTAGTCTTCCCACCTTGTCATTCCATTCTTCTAAACACTCATTATTCTCTTATTTTTTACCTGTTTTTGTTGAATGGTGAAAAGACACAGGTTGAAAATAGAAGGTAATATGTATCTATGTGTGTATGTACCTGTGTGTGTATTACACACATACATACATATATGCATGTATACATATATAAAGATATATTTACAAATAACACATATAAATGATAACTTTTTTCCTTATTTGACATGTAGGCTTAGATTTTTTCCCAAAGATTTAAATGTTATCAATTGTATAACCTACAATTTCTGTTAAAGAATAATAGGGTTCTTAATGCACATATTCTTTAATATATAGAATACCTCATTATTTTGTTTTTTATTATCCATTTTTCTAATATTTTATTCTTTATCATTTTTAGTCTTTTTCTTTGAATTCCAGTACAGAAAATGTGCAATTTAACAAAAGATATTAGTTGAGTAACCCTATCCCTGTCCTCTAACATTCAAGATCTTGTCTTGAAATTCTCATAAGAAAAATTCTCTAAGCTCTCTAACTTGTTACTCCTTTTTTTCCTGGAATGTTTTCCATTTGCTTGACCCTCTTTCCTTCAAGTTCAACTGCAACTCATTTGATGCTTTCCAGTCAAATTCACATAGCTTTAGGAGCCCTAGCCAATCTCACAAATCACTTTTATGATTATAATTTTGGATGGTAGCTACTACTTTACAGCAAAACAAGAGACATACCAAAAAGTCCTTTTTGAAATGATGAAAATTTATATTTTCCTGTAATTTTTATTCCCTCCACACATTATTATATTCCTAATTACCAAATTCCTATGGGCTTACACACATTCCTCAAAATTTTGTGACCCAGACTCTCCTTTATACCCTTATCTCTAAAAAGTTAACTACAAGTGAATAGTTTCTTTGTAGATTTATATAGCTCCCCTAAAGCAATCCAAAAAACATTGCATTTCTCATTATAATTTTTTTTAACTCCTTACTACTTGTATATAGGTTAAAATTGAAATGGAATCTGATATCTTTTGAATGATCCTTCACAAATATTTGTTGGCATTGTGAGATGAGGAAAATCCATAACTTCTATTTTATTAGAAATTACCAAATAATTGGAAAATATTAACTGCTCAATGGTAGGACATACCAATATAATAAAAATGAAAATATTGGCCAAATTAATTGTCTTATTTATTGCTATACCACAATGACAAAGAATTACTTTGAAGAACTAGAAAAACAATAAATTTCATCACTAGACATAAAGTTAAAGAATCTAGAGAGGTAGGGAGGAAGAAGAAAGGAAATCTAGCAATTTCAGTTATACTGGTTAATAAATGGATAGGTCAATCAGTAGAACTTAGAGAAACATAGGGAAGAAGATGAATATAGGAGCATAGTGTGTGATAAATTCATACTGCAGTTATTAGGATAAGATCTCACTATTTGACAACTGTAAGGAAAATTGGAAAGAATTATACAGGTTATTACTTAGAGCCCAACACTTCACACTGTATAGCACGATACACTCCAAATTGATATAAGATTTAGACATACAAAATTACAGTGTCATGAGCTAACATTAATTCACTGAAAGAAGTTACCCTTTGGATCTTTGGATAGGGAAAGGAACAGATAGGATCACAGAGGATAAACTAAACAATTTTGATAACATAAAATTTAAAAGGTTTTTCACAAAGAAAATCAATATAGTTAAAATCAGAAGGGAGAAATCAAAAGGTAACTGGGGAAAAATCTGTGCATCAAGTTCCTCTGACAAAGATGTTATAACCAAGACAAAGAAATGAATCAAATTTAAAAGAATAAGAGCCATTTCCTAACAGATAAATGTTCAAAGGTCACTTCTCAAAACAAGAAATCCAAATTTGTTGTATAATTAGAGAAATACAAATTAAAGCAATTCTGGAGGATCTCCCTTACCAACATAAGATAAGACAAAGTCAACTAAAAATGAAAATAATAATACATGTGGCTTTAAAAGTTGAAGGATGCTTTATATATATTATATCATTTGTGCCTCATAACAACTTTGTGAGGTAGATACTATTATTATTTCCTTTTTACAGATAGGCAATACGACTTGGTCAAGGTAACACAATTACTTAGTGTGATTCAAACTCAAAAGTCTTTTTGAATCCAATACTCTATTGGGCTGAAGCAGTATCTAGGAGAGATGTTGGTCGAGTTTTAAAAAACCATGTACACTGGTATACTACTGGTGAAATTGTGAACTAGTATAGCCATTCTGGTAAAGCAATTTGGACTTATGCCCCTGAAGTTACATAAGTGTGCAGGTAGGTGCCTCAGGGTAGAAAGCTCTGGGGCTGAAATGAAAAAAACAACCGAGTTTAAATTCAATCTCAGATGAGTAAGTAATTTAACCGCTGTCTGCCTCAGTTTTCTCATCTTAAAATGAAGTAATGATATCATTTAACTCCCAGGGTTATTGTGAGAATCAAAAGGGCTAATAATTGTAAGGAGCTTGGTACAATGCTCATCACATAGCAAACATTATATAAGTCATAGCCATTATTATTATTATTATTGACAACCAATAGGCATATGCTCCTCTAAAGAGTTCAAGATAGAAAAAAAAAGGATTCAGAAGTATAAAATATTTTCAGAAGCTCTTCATGTAACCAAAAAAAAACTTCTGAAAACTAAGTGGATGTTCACCAATTGAGGAATGGCTAAACACACTGTGAGATAGAATATTATTACATTATAGGAAATGATGAAATGGTAGCTTTTCAAGGAAAACCAGGAAGAGTAGTGTGAATTAACATAGATTGAAATTACCTGAACTAGGAAAACAATTTATATAACAACAATATTATAAAGAAAAATACTGAAAGGTCTGAGAATTTCAATCAATACAATAACAAATTAAAGTTCCAGAAAACTAAAAATGAATAATGTTACCCATCTCCTGATAGAGAAGTGATGGATTTAAAATGCAAGTTAAGACATAAACTTTTTGCATGTGGTCAGTGAAAGAATTTGCTAATAAAACATATTTGTTTTTAGTTTTTATTTTTTAATTGGTAGGGAGAAAGAATAAATGCTGGTTAATTAATAAAGAAAACAATTAAAATCTATTTTATTCAATTATATCAACAAGCATTTATCAAGTGTCCTAATTGCTGGGCACTATGCAAGGCACTATAGTTACAAATAAAAAAATTAAAATTATCCCCATCCTCAAATAGCTTATATTCTAACAAGGAAGACAATATGCATATATAGAGACAAAATAACTTGAAGAGAAAATGCTAGCAATTGAAGGAACCCAGAAAAACCCAGAAAAAAGACTGTCAAGCAGAAAGTGATGCTTAAGCAGAATGTTTAAATGTTTAATATTTAAAATGGAGAAAAGGGATTCAAAAAGGTGGGAAGGAGAGAGGACCTAGGAATGGAAATGTTACATGTGAAAATGATGAGAAGAAAAAAATTCATTTCAGCAAAGGACAATTTGGACTATAGCGTATATAGAGGGAGTAGTAATGTAGAATAAGACAAGAATGATACATACGGATTAGGCTATGAATATCCCTAAATATAAAATAAAATGGATTTTCATTTGATTTTAGAAGTGACAGGGAGCATGTTAGTCCATACAGTCAAAACTATGCTTTAGGAAATTCTTTTTGGCAGTTATGATGAAGATGAATTGGAATGGGGAGAAATGAGGTAAGAAGACCAATAAGTAGGGTATCACAATAGTTCCAACAAGAGATACTGAGGGTTTTAACCAGGTTTGTGGCTAGCTGAGTGGAGAGAAGAAGATAGCTGCAATGTTATGTTCAAGAATGCAGTAGATTCCTGACACCACGTTTGGAGTCAGGAAGACCTGAGTTCAAATCCAGCCTCAAATACTATGTGACTCTGAGCAAATTACTTAACTTCTGTTTGCCTCTGTTTTCTCATCTGGAAAAACAGAGATGGTAATGGTATCTATCACCTAGGGTTGTGAGATAACATTTGGAAAAAATGCTTAGCACAGTATATAACATATAATAGATGACATAAATGTTAGTTATTATCATCATTATTAATATTAAAGCAGAAGAAACAATTTATCATTGTCTTCAATCATACATAATGCTATTGGACTTTAAATATTATATTAACTTCATTTCATTTTGGGTCATTTTAACAAATCAGATATGTATTCAACATTACTAATGGTATGGAGTTTTTACTACTGCTTTACTACTGCTTCTTTAAAGCATGGCATCTGCAGGATTGTGCCACTTACTACTACTGTTAATTTGGGTGAATTATGCCACTTCTCTAAGTCTTAGTTTTCTATTTTTGTAAAAGAAAGGGTGTTGGAGTAATTGATGTTATGGTTTCTGATGAAACTTTAGCTCTTAAATTGCTATGATGCCAAAATAAAGGACTTTCATGTAAAAGATCATATTTGTAGTATGTCATCTAAATAGTATTCCTCTTTTACAAAAGCTTATATTTTGGGATTATCAGATATATTTAATTTGGGGGGAGAGTATCAAAGAATCAG
The DNA here is from genome assembly GCA_023553655.1 of Myrmecobius fasciatus. Lineage (NCBI taxonomy): Eukaryota > Metazoa > Chordata > Mammalia > Dasyuromorphia > Myrmecobiidae > Myrmecobius > Myrmecobius fasciatus. The sequence goes on from JAJPUD010003232.1 coordinate 228,942, forward strand.
AAGTTGAGTACTAAAGAATCTAATACACAGAACTGAAAACATAACCCTTCTATGATCCAGTCAATGGATCTTTTTGAATCTTTTTAAAAATTTGATTATGATAACCAATGCTGTTGTCCTTTATTGTACAGCATTTTCTTCAGCTAAATTCCTTCATAAACATTAATGAATTTCTACAATGCCCTTGTGAGAAAAGTGTTCCTATTTAAATCATGAATATTTTAAGGTTTATCTTCTTTCTAAAAGTCAAAGAAAGAAAAAAAAATTAAGCTGAAATAGGGTTCAGAAGTTTGACATTTTGTTTCTAATATTAAAATCAGGTATGTAAATTATGACAACTCTGAAATTCAAAGGAAGTTTTGTTATTAACATGAAGTAAATCAAGGAATGTCCCCAGTTACTGTTTAGTCAAGTTTCTACAGATAGCAGGAATGAAGTAAATGATAATTACCTTTGGGAAAACTGTGGTCCAACAATGTAATAATCTAAGTAGTACATAACAGTTGAAGTGTGTGATAAATGAAGTTCTTACTACAATCTTTGACTTAGTTCAATATATTTAGGAATCTATAATTTCATCAATGTGGAGTTTTTGTTCACCAGTACAGCTCCCAATCCAATCAAGATTCTTTACTCTTCTCAATTCTTGTCCATGTCCTTTGATAAATCTATTGACTATCTGATAAAGGTAAAAGAGACCTTTCCCTGAGTCTCTTAATATATTATGAAATACACTTACAGCATTTCATTCTTTCTGTTGTTACTCATTGTCTAAGTGTCTAAATCACCTCCTTTTCTAGTCATAAAAATTCTTGGTGACTTCTATAATACTTCTTAAAATAATTAGAAATATGTTGTAGCCTATTTAGACTTACTATGTAGTTTTTGATTGTCTTTCTGATCATTTGAAAAACTTATTCTTCATAGATTATCGGGCTCCATGATTTGCAGATGTATAACATTACTAGGAAAATACTGATTATAAAAAAGATTAACCCGAGATGGTAGGTGCTATCTAGGGATCATTACAAGCACTATTTCAACTCCCAAATGCAACACAGCCTTCAACTTAACTCTGAGAGTGAATCATCTATCAACAGTGCTTGTTCAATATGTGTGTGTAAATATACATATATATGCATGTGTGTCTACATATATGTACACATATACAAATACACACATACAAATGTATGTGTGCAAATGTATGTGTGAATGAACTGATTCAATGAGCTGCCATATAGCTGCATATCAAAATTTGGGCAGTGCATCATCTACTTGGCTTTCCTTTCTGTATTTCTAGATTGATCTAATTTATGAGACTAAACACCTTTACAAAGTACTCCATTATAATGTAAATAAGCAAAACAGCATGTGTGGGGCACACCCCTGAACCCTCCCCTCCACATACACACATGGCGGGGCACAACTTCACTGTCAAGGATTCTATCAATATCTTCACAGGACATCTTTCATAACATTAGCAAAGCTGCTTATTAAGCATATATTACTTCTCCACTTAACATTAAAGAATGTAGTTTTTAACAAAATTACTTCTGATTGCATCTATTAAAACATCATGTGATTGGGGCAGCTAGGTGGCGCAGTGGATAGAGCACCAGCCCTGAAGTCAGGAAGACCTGAGTTCAAATTTAGTCTCAGACACTTAACATTCCCTGGCTGTGTGACCTTGGGCAAGTCACTTAACCCCAATTACCTCAGCAAAAAAAAAAAGAAAAGAAAAGAAAAAAAGAAAAAGAAAAAGAAAAAAAATCATGTGATTCTTGACAACATGAATGGAAGATATCTCATGGAAGGCAAGCCTTCAATGCAAGGATTACTCTGTGTGTGTGTGTGTGAGAGAGAGAGAGAGAGACAGAGAGAGAGAGAGAGAGAGAGAGAGAGAGAGAGAGAGAGAGAGAGAAAGAGAGAGACAGAGAGAGAGAAAGAGAGACAGAGAGAGAGAGAAAGAAAGAGAGAGAGAGGGAGGAGGAAGGGAGAGAAGGGGGGAAAGAAGGGAAAAAGAGGGAGGTATGCAGAGGGAGGGAGGGAGAGGAGAGGCAATGAAGGAGAGACACACACACAGAGGAGGGAGAGACAGAGACACATAGAGAAACACACACAAAGAGAGGGGAGAGACAAAGACAGAGAGACAGACACACACACACAGACACATAAAGACAGGGACAGATACCCACACCCACACCCAGAGAAAGAGAGAGATCTCTGTGGTAGTCTAATGAAGTTTATGGACTTCTCCTAATAATATTCTAAATTTGTATGGAATTTGCATCCTACATTAAAAAAAACACCTAGGATTACAAAGGAAACCAATGATAATAAAGTTACTGGTTCAATAGTTAATGAACTTGACTGCCAAAGTTAGTGGTGTTTTCCTCAATCTTTTCTTGACCTTTCCCCAAACTTTAACATGGTTGGTCACCATCTTATGAATACCCCTCAGTTTTCATTACAGTGTTTTCTCTTGGTTGTCTTCCTATTTCTCTGTCTGACTGTTCAGTCTCCTTTGTTATATCTTCCTCCAGGTCACATTCAGTAAGTCTGAGGTGCACCAAGATTTTGTCTTGGTCTCTTCTCTACACCCTCTATATTATCTCACTTTACCTTATCAATTTCTGTGAGTTAAATTGACATTTCTTTCCAAATTATTTTCAAATCTATTTAGCCAGCACTAACCCCTCTCATAATCTTTAATCTAAAGTCACCAAATGTCTATGTGACAACTCAGACTCCACCTTTGCAAGACAGAACTCAATATCTTTCCTCCAAAATGTTCCAAAAAACTTTTCTGTTATTTTTGAGAGGGTTCCTCCGTGTCATCCTCTAGTCTTCACCTGCATTAATCCTATCCATTGCTAAATCTTACATTTTTTACTACAAGATCTCTTATACATTTTTCCACTTACCAAGACACCACCCTGGTCTAGTGCCGCATAAGTCAACACCAGAACTACTACAAAAGTCTTCTGGTAGGTTTCTGTCTGTCCTCTACCCACTCCAATTTATCTTCTACTCACCTGTCAAAATACTTTTGCTAAAATAAAGTCTGATCATGTCATTCCCTCAATCCTCTTCCAGATACAGACTAAGTGAATTTCTTCAGTGATATTGCCATCAGGAGCAAATGTAAAATTGACTTTTAAAGCCCTTCATAACCTAAACCTTTCCTATTCTTTCCAGTTTTCTGAAACTTTATTCTTTCTAGACTTCAGCACAGTTTCTAGCATACAACAGGTACTTATCAAATGCTTATTGACTTGAATCCACATACTTTTAGATTCAATGATATTTGTCTAATTATTGTTTCTTGCACAAAAAATTGATCTTTTGATTCCATGTCTTATCACTAGCTATTCTTCAAGCCTACAGTATGTTTTTCCTTATTTCCACCTACTGACATACCAGTTTTCCTCCAAGTCTTGGCTCAGTCCCTGCCTTCTATGGAAGGCTTATCTTGGTCTCCTTGTCACTCCTCCCAACTACTAGTTTTCTGAGATTACTTCCTTTCTGTACTGTATTTATTTCATATGTATAAAGTTTTTTTTTTTTTTTTACTTTCTCTCTCCCAATATGTGAGCTACTTGAGAGACCATGTAAGTCTTTTAAAATATATTTCCAATGCTTAGCACATATCTAGCACATAGTAAATACAAATTGACTGACTCACTGTTATCATATCTTTGAAATAGCAAGTTTACAAATTCCATGTTAGGTACCCTTGCTTTAAGGCCATGTTTTATTTTATTTATTCGATTTTTTTTATTTTTGTTTTTAAGAGCAATAACAAGAACAGTAGGATCCTGTATTCTGTAAGTCTCTAACTGATATATATAACTTGTGAAGATGTGGTAATCTGCTTTTAAAAACTGATACTGTTAAATTATATTAATTCATTGTAGATCAGTCTAAAGATTTTTATAGGTGTATACATATATACATATATAATGTGTGTATATTGATAGATATGTAAGCAATATGTGAATAATTGTTAGTATATACTCTTTTATCTTGAGAATATATAATACCAAATAAGATCTTTTTAATTATTTTGAGATCTCTTTGCAATACCTTGAAAATTAATCCTAGGTTGTTTTAAAATTTATATCCTCTCCAGGATTTATTTCCTCTATAGAAATGTAGTTCAGTTGCTCTTACTAAATCTGATTTCCTGAGCATTATTTCCACTCTCTACCATAGCACATTGAATAGTGGTGTTAAGTTTAAATATGGGAATAAAACTGTCATTGAAATGGGAATAGATGACTAGACAAACCTTGGTAAATTTTGTTGCATTTTTCATCTCTTCATTGTCCTATTTTTAAATGGTATTGTGATAATCTAGTTTAATTGGACTCTAACAATAATAAATATTCATTAAATGATTTATTAAGCATTTACCATGAATAGAACTTGGGCCCTCTAACAATTTTTTGTGAAACACATGTATCGTTAGGATTTCCAAATATTCAATCATACCAAGATGATGGTATTGCTATTTCCCAGATTGTTATAATGCTGCAGATCCCAAAATGGGCTCTCAACTTTTTCTTTGTATATAAGAGGTGTATCACCTCTGACACATTAACTATACTAATTTTTCAGAGTTTCTTCTCTGCTTATCAGTGGGAAAGCAAAGCATTCACTACCTGCTTCCAGATCTATATACTATGGAATCTTTGAACAAAATAATTGTTTGAGGAAGATGAGAGTATGAGAGTGGAATATTTCTTGACTCGCCAAAGGTTAGTTAAGAAGAAGCATATAAAAGTTTTTATCTATGATAGCAGATGCTAAGGCTAGCTGGATACTTTTTGAAGTTAGGAAATGAAGAGGAAAATATCTTTGAAAAGCAATATTAATTCTTATGAGATACATGTTGATTAACAGACAAGTACCAGGAGAATGGCTTTGGTTCATTAAAAGGATGAATTAAAGGCTTACAAAGATATTTGTTTTCCTTTCTTTTTGGGATTCTACATGTGAAATGCTAACTAAAACTCTGTAGAAAAAGAGGAATAGACTCCTCATAAACAAGGATCCTAACATAGTAATATAACCTTAGCTTATTAATAGTATTCCTAAATTTGTATTTGTTCAGTATAAAAAAGTACTTCTAACCACAAAATTTGAAGAAGAAAAACCATACCTATCTATATACACACATGCATACACATACATATGTAAGTACATATATATATGTGTATATATTTGCTTATATAGGTATATGTATGTATATATATATATACTTTCATATATATATATATATCAATAAAGGGTATAGCATTAGAGAAACCAGACATTATAGAAAACATCAAAGACATTAAATGTTTTGTTAGCTCTGTCATAACTTAGAATAACTAGTTAAAATTTTCTTATGATAGGCTTACTGACAATAAGAAAGAATTTTCAGGACATTGATTTTCAGATAAAATGGCCTTTGGTCCTATGTAATTCTTCTTTGTTTCCAACATTTCCAAAGTGACTAAGCATCAAAAAGGGCAGCAGGGTGATCTAAACAACACTAAACAACACGCTAAACAACAGACCTTTGTCCAATGACCAGTCAAATTATAGGCACTTAGATTAGAAATACAGAGATAAAAGTAAGTCATTCCATGCATTCAAGAACCTTATATTCTAATAAGAGACAACATAAACATATAGGAGTATATGCAAAATACATGCATGCTTAATTTGTGGGGAATGAACTAGAAATTTGGAAACTGAATTTTGATTGAGCTGAATCTTAAAGGAAATTAGAAATTCTAAGAGGTGGAGGTGAGGAAAGGGTGCATTTCAAGTACGGATATCTACCCAAAGGCATAAAAATAGAAGACAGTATATAATGAACAAAGAAAAACAATCTGGTTGAGTCATAAAATAGATGTAGGGAAGAAAAGTATAATAAGATTAAAAAGGAAGGTTGGAGCCAGTTAGTGAAGAGCTTTAAATGTTAAACAAATGAGTTTATATTTGTCCTAGAACTAAAAGCCACTGGAGTTTATTGAGTAGAGAGGGATATGGTCAGATCTGCACTTAGGCAAATCACTTTGGCAGTTATGTGAGAGAGAGATTTGAGTAGGAAATCTTGAGGCAGGAGATTAAGAAGATATAGTAGAAGTTCAGGTGTTAAGGGCATGGAATCATAGATTTAGAGCTGACAGGGACCTGAGAGGTGATCTAGTTCAACCACTTCATTTTCAGGTGATGAAACCAAGGCCTTGAGATATTAAATGATTTTTCCCAGGCTGCACAGGTAGTAACTTTGGGGAGAACAGTTTTTGATTGATGAAGCTAGAAAGCAAATTGCAAAAAAAGTGAGAAATTCATGAGAAGAAAAAAAGAGAAATTGCATATGGTTAAAAATGAGTTAAAGGGAAAAGAAAATACCTTTTTTTCTTAGGAGTGTGGCTGAGAAAGGTAGAAAAGATATATGATAAAACCTTAAAAAGCTGGTAAGGTCTTCTGATGATTTCTTTTAAATAAGGAAGATAATTGAGTCTCATTTCTAAGAGGCAGAGAAGAAACCATTAGATTAGTCAGTCATTAGTAAGTGAGCAAGCCCTTATTAAATAGTATCCACAATATCATAAGAATCATACTAAGCACTTCATAAATATTATTTCATTACAAATTATAGAGAAAGGAGCTAAATGTAAGACTAATCAGAGAAAGATGATGAGAAGAGGAGAGACCAAGAATACATAAAGATGCATTATTTTTTTTTTTGGCGAGAAAAGGGGTTGCCATCATAAAATCGAGGAGAGCAGAGTATGATATCCAGAGTTTCTGAATATAGAGAAGGGGAGACCTCAGGTGAATAATTTCTTATTTCTCAGGAAAGTATGAGGCAAGATTAGCCAGTAGTTGATTGGGTAGGAGACAGGATGATATAAGAAGTTTGAAAAAAAAGTTGTTTAGAACAACTATTGCAAAAGTAGGATAAAGAATCATTTAAAAAGAAATAAAATTATTACATTGCTACAGTGAGATCAGATGTAGTTTATAGTTGACCTTGTCATCATGTTTATGTGCCTTTTCCAGCTTTAATTTTGTTATCAATAATGATGTTTCATCAATATTTTTCCTTACCTTGTGACAACTTAAATTCTATTGTCAACCCAAGGCCCTGTTAAGGTAAGATTTTTTTTTTAAAGTTAAAAACTGCTAAAATTCAACAAACTGTCAAGTGGCTATATAAGGCAAACATAAACACCCTTAAAAACACTTGAGCTTTCTCTAAATCTACTAACAAAGGAATGTAAGAAAGATGGTTAAGGAAGGAAATTGTGAAGAAGTATTCACTGAAAATCTTATCAGTTTTGTGGTATTACAATTTTAACATCTCTATATCCCTGACTAAAGTCATATTTAAAAGAAACATGAACAACTATCAAAATTCTCTAGAAGGGACACAAAATAGATCATTCTACTTTTTTCCAGTGATATTTTGTGATCAGAAGTTTTTTTAAAAATAAACTTGGATTTGAATCTAAATTTCACATCTATGACTCTCAACTGATTTTCATATCCGTTTTATGTTTTTATGTCAATCTTTTCAAATCACCATTTGACCTGTATTGATTGTTTTTTAAAGTTGTCTTCAACAGTTACCTTTGCCTTGCAACTAATATCCCCTTAATTTTTGAAAAGAGTAACTTTTGAAATTGTTTATTTTTGCCTCTCTTTTTCTCTTATCTCTCCTTACCCCTACCCCAGCAAGGAAATGAGAAGCTCTGTTCAATTTGAAGGGGTCTAAGATCTCAGTGTCTCTTTATAAGCCTCAAATCAGAAGAGACACTTTCTCCACTATAAATGAAATCATCAAACAAACATTGATTTTCTTATGGTCACACTGTTACTTTGATTTCATTTGTCACCTGTCAAAGAGCTTAGGTTCTTTGTAGTGCCTCAGTAAAAGGAAAAGAAAAATCATATGTGAAAGGACAAAGAAGGAGCCTTTCATTAAATTACTAATTGAAAGAGGCCAGCAGATTCACCTTCAGAGCAGATACAGAAAATTCATCAAAGCTCCATTTGTGGCCCCAACCAGAACTTTTTGACAGGCAGCAACAAGCATTCTTAAGAGTGATGTTTCTGGTTACAGTTTAAAGATTAAAATGTAATGAGCACTGACATTTCTAGATGACAACCTTTATAGCTGGATAATGAAGGGTGAGTGAGAGGGGACTGACTAGATACAGCTGGGTATCATCCTACTTCTTCCTAAAACAAATTGAAAATGGAATATTTTTTGCTATAATATTCCCAGGCTGCCCCAATCTTCCACCCACACCTACCAAACTTCCTCAACCCTTTCCAAGAGTTGGGGTTGTTTAACTTTAAGAGGAGGAGTGATTTGTTTTTCTCTTGGTTGTCAATCTACCAAGTTTTGAAGCTTACAACATCACTTGTTTCCCCTTGGGTCCATAGTAATGTGAATTGTCTTTATCCGAGTGCCTAACAAATCACTGTCACATAGCAGCAGTCGACCTTTCTTTTCAATCTATGCACTTTTCAGGAGTTATAAATCAGTTGACTTTCAAGCTCGATGAGATGGCATATGCCCCAGTTTGAAGAACAGATGGAGGCTTGGGGGAAAATTGTTTCTGCAGGCTTGCTACAAGCAGCACTGCTCCATAAAAGTGAACCATTCACACTAATTTCTCACATAAATTATACGGGCAGCAGGGAGCACCAGCCCATTCAGCAGAAAATCTTTCATCTAGATTTCAGAGGTCATTTAGCAAATTTTAAATTAAAGTTATTTCTGATACATGGTTGTATTTTCATTCTATACACTTTCAAGAGATGGTAATTTGCATCAAATAAAGGAATGGCTTTAATTGTATATGCAGTCCCCTCCTCTGAAGGAAGAGTAAATTAACTGCCAGAGGATTAGTTTTTCCAAGACTTCTGGATAAGCCTCAGTTATTAATTAATCACAAAGGAATTCGTAATTGAAATATGGCAGCTCTGTACTACAAAAATCAGGTAAACTGTCACTTTCTTTAGAAAAATCTATTTTAGAAATCCTACTAAGGACTGGCACTCAAGCTCAAGTGCTGACAGTTATCAAAAGAAAGAGAAATCTGGAACAGTTACAAGACAACATTCTTTATTTTTTAATGTGAAACAAATTATTCAGCTGTTGAGTAAATTTTCCTATTCAATTTTAAAATCAATATGGTGTTTCATTTCATGGGGCAGACTCTCATATTCATTTTTCTATGAAACATTAAGAAAGGGAAAACAGAAAAAGAATGAATTATAAATTAAAATTTCAAAGCATTACAATCTTGTGACCTATTGCTAGGTTCAATGTTCAGAAAATCATCGTAGTTGGGACTTTAATTATAAAAAAATTAGTGCTGAGCAGATTTTTAATAATTGTATTCAACAACTAGATTTTATTATTATGAAATAACCAGTTATGGTAATTAAAGACCGTTTACTCATAATTTTATTTCTATTAGTGAATAGAAGTTGTCGCAAGAAACTGAAAAGTATTTAAAAAGACAAGAATATAAGAGAAAAATGACTGAAAACAGTTTTACATTATTATTAGGAATTAGTGATCCAACACAGAATGTAGGTGTCCAGGCAAATTACTGTCTTTGGAAATTTTATTGACTGATTTAAGCTATCAATTTATGAACAACCCTTTCTTTACTTCTTTTCTGTTGAAAATATTTTTATTCTAATAAGAAAAATTTTTATGTGCTTCATTATTTTTAAAATAAGATTTAGGAAAACAACTACTTAGTGATCAGCAAAGTATTTAAGTATTAGCAAAGGACTACTTTTATCCAGAATGGTCAAGCTGATGAAGTTCCATCCCTATAAGGCAGTATCCTGTGATCAAATGAGAGTTCCAGTTGCTTCTTTTACAGCTTCATAAATCTTGTTCTAGTTTATCCTTTCTAAATAGCCTATCTTTTAGGAACAATCTTAAGGTGGTTTTCTCAGTTATAAATCAAAGCTTTAGAAAAATAAGATCATGTGTAATTTTAATGAATTTTATAGTAATTTAGATTTTTTAATGTTTCAATGGGAATAATTTAAAAAGGAAAGTCAAAAATGCAAAAAAAAATGATTCTCCAAATGATTTTAGGTTTTAGAAATATCAGGTTAATGTATTTATTCTAACATTAATTTTACAGGAAAATTAAAAAAAACTTTTGCTTTTAAACATTTTGTTACCACTTGGCATGATAATAAAAGATTATACCAGAGATCTGTTGTCAATTTATTTTACCAATCAGACAAATAATTAAATGGAAAAGATTCTCTAAACTGTAAGATATCAAAATTTCCTGTCGGGTTCTAATTTTTATCTATAATACTGAAAATGTTACCTACTATATTAGCAGATATTCATACAATTTTAAGTTTTATATCATTTTAAATGCACTTTTCCATTAAAATATTTATTAAATTGGATTTAATTTAATTTGATCATCTTAGCTACTCTCATGATATAGGTATAACAAAAATAATCATTTTGTGTTTTTGAATTGAATCACAGATCAAATCATTTATTCAGGAACATATTTGTTATATATATTAAATCTATCTTATGACAAAATCTAGCATCTTTCTATTATTATCTTACTGCTTTGCATATATCTATATACTTGCATATATACAAAATTCATATTTCATGTTACCTGATTTCTTTGATTGCCAATATCTTGATTATATCATAATTTTGGTGTCCTTTGAAATTATACATTTGGAAATGCTGTTCTTTATCTAATCAAAGACTAGATCACAGCATGATGATGATGTTTCCCTCAAAGCTCAACCCATGAGGTTATGTGGGGGATGGAAGAGGAGCAATAGGGGAATGTCACCCATAGCAATGAATCACAGAGATTTTATGTGCCCTTAGAGCATTATGGTACCTGTGAAGACTTTGTAGGAACATTGATAGGCTGACTAATTGGGCTTTATGAGTGCAACTGTTAGAGTTATCATCTTATATGATGTAACTACTCCAAAGTGTCAAAGAACAAATGGGAAGGCAAAAAAATCCTATTTACATCCATCATCATACTTGAGACTAACATAGAGGTGGGGCAGCTAGGTGGTGCAGTGGATAGAGCACCAGCCCTGAAGTCAGGAGGACCTGAGTTCAAATGTAGTCCCAGATGGAACTTTATCAGCTTGACCATTCTGGATAAAAGTAGTCTTTTTGCTGTGTGACCCTGGACAAGTCACTTAACCCCAATTGCCTCAAGGGGAAAAAAGACTAACATGGAGGATAATAGAGAAGGTGGTACTTCATGTTATGATAGCATAAGAAAGCAAAGTAAACCAGAATAAATCAGAAATCTCAATATCTGATTTAAAAAGATTTTGGCTTAGATAGCACTGACTATTAAAATAGTCAAATTGCAAGTGTGCATGAAATGGCCTGGATATATGAGTACTTCATAATGTTCTAATAGCACAACTTAGCAGAATTGGAAACAGATATTAGCAGCTATAGACAAGAGATTCATACTGTTTTGTCAATGTTATCCTCAACTTCAAGTCACACAGCTACATATTAATAGTAAGTGCAGGGAAATATTCAAGAAGAATTTTATCTCTAAACCAATATTAGACAAAATAAGAGATGACATCAAGAATTTAGGAAAATCTAAAGAGGGAAAACTTGAACTGGAGATCATGGAAAATCTTTACTTAATGAAAATTTGGGAAATTAAACATGCTAATGAAATTGATTAAAAAACAACAACAACACTTAGTGACTCAAATAATTTTGAAAACCAAGATGGTCAGACTTAAACTTGAATATCAAGGCCTTTTTGAGTTTGATGGCATTGAGCTAAGTAGCAGACTAATTACATTCTGGTAAAGTAATTAAAAAAAACAACATTAGCTTTAACTATCATGAACAAACTCCTTTTCCTGCAATATTGGACAGAAAGAGGAAGAACATTTTAGAACTACCACACAACAGTATATATGGTAGCTTTTGTCACCCTTTTTTGTCAGCTCTGAATAGAGTATAGAAAAGGTCAAGATCCAAAAATGGAACCAAAAGGGTCTATGTAGGCAACATTCATAACAATGTCAGCAAAGAAGAACAGAAAATATGGCTATCCAAGACCAGCTCATTGACACCATAAATTCTAAACAGATTTTCTTAAAGGAGACTAAATAGTGAGCAGTAATAGAAATTATACAATATATGACTGCAGAATAGAAAATTTTAACATTTGTAAAATTTCTAGCAACACATAAACCAATGGTTAGGAATAATCATCAGTAAAATCTCTGAGGTGATGTTAATTTATGACCATACAGTAATAGATTTACAATTTATAAAGGAATCAAAAAGTCTTAGTCAAACTCTTTTATTTTACAAATGAGCAGATAGAGACCCAGACAGATTGCCTTGTCCAAGTCACACAAGTAGTACATAATAAACCAGACTTTACCTAAATCCAGAGCTCTTTAACTATCTTGCATACTTTTCGTTAAAATCTTAATCTCCTTATGTTACTCATGAAGTTTTTGTTGGTATATAAAATTTGAGGTAATTTATTCTTTTTGACTATTTCCCTAGTTATTACTACCTGTAAATTACTAAATCCTACCATGGAATAATCAAATTATCAAAAAGCGTTAGAAATAATCTAAGATAACACTGAATTAATGGCACTTCACTGCTTTTCTTCCTTCCAGTATTTTAACTGCCTTTGTTCTACACAGAGTTGGGTTTTACAACATATTGGCCTTCCCTTTTTCATTTAAATAATAACAGTGGCATTTATAAAACATTTTAAGGATTGAAAAACACTTCATATAGAAATTACCTTATTTCTTCCTCATAACAAGGTAAATGCTATTATTATAATTTTACAAATGAGGAAACTGAGGTACAGATAATTTAAATGACTCATCCAGTGTGACAGAGTCAGTAGGAATCAAAAATAGGTCTGGAATTCAGGTCTTCCTGATTTTGAATTAAAGTCCTTTTGGTTAGTTTAGAAATATAGTCTTCCTAGAAGTAAACATTAATATACATTCACATAAAGACAAATATATATATATATTATATATAATATATATGTGTGTGTATATGTATACATATATAAACATATATATGATATATATATGCCAACATATATACAAATGTGCATGATTGTATGTATTTTTGTACATATACAACCAATGTGCTATTTCCCTGTCATTTTAGTTGTCCAATTCTAAGATCCCAGGAAAACTAGTGGAAAAACTATTCTCTTCTTACAATAACAGACAATATATAATCACTTAATGGTAGAAAATAAGGAAAGGGTCTTGTATGCACTTGTAGAGGAATCAACAAGCTTAAACTTGCTCCAAACTTCAATAATGACAGAAATATTACAGTTCATATGTCAAAATCCAAAGCAATTCAATAAATATTTAAATATATCTCATTTGCTCTATGGCATTAGTTTCTGAAAACAAAGTAGAGGGTTAGAATAGATAGTCTCTGAGGTCCCTTCATGTTTTAGATTTACAACATGATTTTAGGGAAGGTAATTTTCAGGATTAAAAGAACAAATTTGGTTTGAGATAGGTTGAGTTTGAGGTTCTGAAGGCATTTGGAGACATAAGTGTGAAACTCCATTCAGAACTACAGATATAGTTTTTAAGATGGATGAAACTAAGATAAATTGGGAAGAAAAAAGAAAAATTTCCCAAGGGCAGAATGTTCATGAACACTCTTTGTGACTGAGGAGTCAAAGAAGAATCATAGCTCAAGGAAACCAAGCAGTCCCCATGTTTAAGACATTTTTTACAATAGATTAGAAGAATGACAGTGTCAGAGATATAATAAAGTAAGTTCTGGTCATTGTATCAAGAAAAGGTGAGGAATAAGTTGATATTTTTTGTGGAGACGATTATTGTGATTTCCTTGAAGATTCAAATATATGTAGTTTTCCCCTGGTCTAAAGTGACATAGGTATGCAAAATTTTATTGTAATAATATGTAAATATATATTTAAATACAAGGAAGTATTATATAGTCAGAATGGTTTATCTCTTTTTCTTTATTAGGTTAGTATCATTTATATTTTACAATCACTGAGAATTTACAAGCCTATCAAATTTTTGAAAACTTTTAATATATTTACAAGACATTTATGATAACATTATCTATGAGTTTTTAAAGCCTGGCAAATGTACATATTTTTGGTACCAATATTATTAAATTATTATTTATCTCTACATTCTACAGTTTGCTATCTGATCAATAAATAAATACTATTGTATTTGGCTCTTTTCCTAAATATAGAAGATCATATTAGTCAAAGTAATAAGTTGGAATGAGTCCAATATTTATTTCATTATCTCAGAATGGGTATGTGATGTAGGGTATGACCATTTTAATTTAAAAGTAAATAATTATGCTCCTAAAATAACCCATGCTTCCTGTTGATATGACAAGCAAATCAAAAGATTAGTCTGCTCATTTCTAGCTTTGTTTATCCCCTAATTCTATGTTCTTAGCTTTTTCTACACAATTATACTGTATCACATTAAGTTGTCACCATTATTTTGTAAATGTTCCCTAGTTGTTTGATCAATGCAATTTGGCATTCCTAACTACATTTTAAAGTCCTTAAGGTAAGGGACCATACATAGTCACATGTGGTCAGTGGTCTAGACTCAGTGACCTAGACTGCTAGAGTGTGTTGGGGAGTGCCTGAGTCATAGCAGACAAACGCTCTCATGTTTATGGACCTATCCCTAGAAGGAACTATCTACCTGTAGAGCCAAGTCCTGCACAGAAAAATACAGTTGTCCTAGTTGAACTCCCACTCTGGGCCTTTGTCCCTTCATATACTAAAACTGAAAGATCCTGGCTGGGTAAGAAGGACACATTTTTTTCTCATGAAAAATGAAGTTGCTATAATAGACATAATATTTTTTCCTTATTCTGTTACAAATAAAAACAGTACAAGAGCACCTTAATGAATCAGGGATATTCTTTCCACCAATACAAAGAACCATGACTTCTTATTCTGTGTGATTCTTCTTAAAAATCTTTCTATAAATGCTCAAAAGATGGATCTATCTAATGTGCTAGAATCTTTGGTCTTAAGTCTTTTAATATTTACTGGAGGCCAAGGCAATACTATGGCTTTCTATTTTTCACCTCTTACTTATGGTACATGACTGGCCTGGTTTCTTCTCTGATCATATATATTCTTGAAGATGTCTTTTATTTAATTTCATATGTGCAAGTCATTTTTACTAACATATACTATTTCATTATGACACATGGAGCAGTATAGTGGTAAAACATAAGGAAAATTATAAAGAATATGAAATAATATATATGATAAGTATACATACACATACAAATACACACAAATGCATGTAAATATTTTCATAGGGCCACTCCTACTAATGGAAAATAATTTTTCATTTGAAAACTTATAAGCTACTTTTTAAAAAGTACCCAACTTTCAAACTCTTGGTTATATTATCTCTAAAAGGGTAATTTAAATTTCTAAATAAAAACCATAATGAATGCTAAAAAAAGGCTTGAAAATTATTTCAATAAATTTGAGCATATACAGAAATAGATAGACATCATGGAAAAATCTAATGTTGTATCTCATGAGTGTACCAAATACCATGCCTTTTTCAGTATGGCTCTAAGAGCAACTATAAGAGAAACAAAAATAGTCTAATGAATCTAACTTTCTAATTTAATTCTTATTAGAATTTTTTAATTTTAATTTTTTTTATTTGAAAAGAGTAAGAAAAATCAAGAAAAACAGAAAAGGAACACAAAACAAAATACAACAAAACAAAGGAAAACATTGCCTTGTGCCTCTGTATTCAGCAGAACATTGGGGAGGATTCAAAATACGTAACAACAAATTACCAGATCAAGAAAGTATATATATTAGTAGAAGAAATTATATTCATTAATGTCCATTTTTCTTTACTTCCTTGTAAATTGTTTTTTGGCTTCCTGCTGTGCACTTTATTTACTTTATTCTTTTTCCCCCTTTCATCCTCACCCCCCCCGGCAGAAAGCCAAAGTTAAGAAAAAAATTTATTTATGTATACATATGTAGATATACAAATACACACACACACACACACACACACACACACACACCGCACACGCAATGTCTTTCCTATCCCTGCTGAC
Organism: Myrmecobius fasciatus; assembly: GCA_023553655.1. Lineage (NCBI taxonomy): Eukaryota > Metazoa > Chordata > Mammalia > Dasyuromorphia > Myrmecobiidae > Myrmecobius > Myrmecobius fasciatus. The sequence goes on from JAJPUD010003232.1 coordinate 245,137, forward strand.
TCTTTAATTAAATTCAGCTCCATAAGTTACCTTGCTATCACTTAACCTCCCCACCCCTAGGATCTCTCCTTTGTCTTCTTCCCTCAGCCTTTGGTTTCTCATCTGCTCTTCCCTCCCCCTTATTTATTTATAGATCTTCGAAGGTGCTATAACATTCATGAGATACATGCAGTTCTGTTTATTGAATTTCTAATTCTATTTTCTAATCTAATTTAAATTTTGAGAATTTTATTTTATGCTTTGAAGTTTAGTTGCATCATAAGTAATGGCTATATTCTTCTATACACAGGCTAAACATACTACTCACTAGGTTCCCTTTTGAGTTAAATGCCTTAGCTGTTTAACTGGAGTGATATTTAACAATGATATTTTTATTTTCCTTTACCTGATATTCTATTCACACTAATACAAAACTATCCTATTTATTTTTTGGTGGAAAATATTTTTAGTTGATATCTCCCAAATCAAAATACTGTGGTGATAAAAAATAATAAAATTAAGAATAACAGGTTAAAGATCAGCACTCTTTTCTGAAATTAAATTTTAAAACCTTCTCTAGTTAGTTAAGAGATTGGCAAGTTTTTACAAATAACATCAGTGAGCCTTTTAGAGAGAAACACAGTCGCTTTAGAAGGGAGTCATTAGGCAATACATTTATTTTGAAGCCAATTAACCTTTTGTCAAAGAAATGGCGGTGCTGTAACGGTTTCAGCAGTGGAGGTCAGCCTCTAACAGGGGCACGTATGACAGCGATTACGCTGGCTGACATATGCTGCAGACTGAGAGTATGGCCATGGAATAAAAATCTATCTTCGTTTGTATTCCACTCTGCATTTCCAGGGAGCAGGCAATCTTGACCTATCCATTTAGGTAATTAAAGCTTCCATTTGGAAGTGTCCTGCAGGAAGGTGAAATTTGGGGGAGATAAATGGCTGTTGCTCACTGTATCCAGGCACCACTTCCATCATTTGATGGACTGCCTGAATCAGACTGGGCTGCCAGGTTCTCATAAAAATAGAGATGAATTGGGCAGCAGACAATTCTCTAAGGCAAAGCAACTCTGTCATCTTCTTTTTTGCAACCTATAATTTAATTGTTAGCCAAGGTGGACAGCTGACTCAGGGGGTCTTTTTCTAAGAGCTTTCCTAGTATCTTCTATTTGCTGAGAAATTACTCTAGTTTATTTACTTATAAGCCAAGTTTGTTTGGCAATGGGAGATGTCACTTCAATAAGCACAGCTGGCTCTCACAGCTGTGCCCTGACTTACCTTCCAGGCTATTTTGTTTCCTTTGGAGTCATGCTCAAGGGCAATTGGGAAGTCTCCTCGTTCATAAAACTTTCGAAAGGCGGTGGGTTTTGTTGGTCGTTCCTTAAATGCTCCTGCAGTTGGAGGGCCTCTCACCTATTAAAAACATACATATATCCAACATATTATGAGCTGATTTTAAACATTTATCAAAAAAAGTCAAAATTATTTCATTTTTTAGGTGGTGATCAGTTGATTATATGGCTGCCTGGATCAAGTAAACTACTAAGCACTTATGCAAACATAAATCTACAGGGTTTGAATTTTTCATATTTTTAATTTCTAGAACTCTGACATGTTTTATAAACATGATAAAAGAGGGGGAATTGTTTTTCATGTGAATATTAAGGACATGACATTATAACATCAATTGATGGCATATTAAATATTTAATGATATTTTTAAAAGAGATCTCAAGTAGCATTTTCTTCATTATTCCACTTATATAAATCTTACTGTATGTGTAGATAGCTGGTAAAGAGAGAAGTAATACTTTTCAATGAGGGTCTTATTTCAATAAAGGTATCATGGGGCTCAAGAGATTAAAATATTGTTCTTGTGAAAGTAGACACATTACATCATGATTCCAGGAAAATACTTTTAAATGAAACATGTTAATTTTTCCCCCTATTATTTACTTATTTATTGAGAGGCAATTGAGGTTAAATGATTTGCCCAGGGTCACACAGCTAGAAAGTGTTAAGTGTCTGAGACCAGATTCGAACTTAGGTCCTCCTGACTCCAGAGATGTTGATTTATCCACTGCACCATCTAGTTGCTCTGAAACATGTTATCCTTAACTTCATTGTACATAAAAACAGACAATGTGTTCATATTCTTTTTGGGATTTGGAAATTAACTATAAATTATAAAAAATACAAATCTTAATGATTGGTAAGTTTGCTAAATATATATACACATATATATGTATATATGTACATACAAATGTGTGTATATTGTATCTATATCTATATCATATACTTAGCATCAAAGTAGGCATGAGAAAATACCATAAAACAAATTTCACTTAAATCAATTATCAACACTCATGTATTTTTATCTAAAAGGAAAATTTTTCTAATGGTAATATTCATATCAGGGTAAATTGGTCAGTTCATCACTCAAGTAATCCATTAGGCTCTAAAATTTGAAGGGATGACTGAAATATTTAGCCTATAGTAAAATATATTGTTCTACATACAAACAGCTGAACCATTATATAGTCATGACACATACCTTTCACAAAGGTCAAATATTTTTGCCTCTTGTAGAATGTTATGAATAAGAAATACTATTCTTTTACTGATTTTATTTGGCTGATTCATTTAGTAGCATTGATTAATATTGTCTTTATCTTTCACATCTTTCCTTTATGGCAGTATTCTTATTAACTACTGCAATATAGTTATCTTCCTCTAAAGTTCTATTTTGATGATTAATTGTGGCATAGAGACGACCTAGTGTTCTATACGCCAAGAAAATAGAAGCTATCTACTAAGTTGGAAAGACTTCTAAAAATGTGTGACAAAAGACTATGTGTTTGACAATCAAAAACCAGATTAGTTATTAATTCAATGTATATCTGTTAAGCATGCTATAGGTACAAAAGAAGGGAAGACAAATAGTCTTTGCCCTCAAAGAACTTACATTCTAATTTGAGGGGGAGGGGAATGAGTGCTCTCTCTGTCACTGTCTATTACACACACACACACACACACACATATAGATAGATGTATTTGCACACACACATATATATATAATTATATGTGTATACAACACATGCACATTAAATATAAAATAGTTTGACATAATTTGGAAGGGAGGGCCAAATATTTGAAGCTTGGGGAATAGAGAGGAAGAGAAAGTGGTGCTTTGGTGAGTCTGGAAGGAAACAAGGGATTTTAAGAAACAAAGGTAAGAAACAGCAAGGTATTCGACCTGCTAAGGCTTCGTTATGTGAAATAGAGTAATTTATTAAAAATTTTGAAAAGGAAAGTTTCCATCTACTATATAATTTTTTCTATTTCCTTTCATTCTCAACTCAGTAGATGGTTTTCATGATTTTGCTGTAGTACTTCCCACCCTACTGCCTGCATTCTCAGGAAGAGAAGAATATGTTTTTTTGGATAACATATAGTTTGATAGAACATTTAAAAAAATAAGCAAATAACTAAACTATTTTTTAAAGGGGAAAGGAGAAATAGGTTGAATATTGTTATTTGAGAATTATAGTAAATTTTTATATTCTTTAAGTATTTAATCCCAATAAATTGCAAATAATCTAATAAAATAAGGAAATATAAATCATATTACAATTGTAGGAGAAATGCTGAGATTTGTCTCAATAGTGGGGCCAACTTTTAAATCACTTAGGAAGAATGGATCTAGCAGTGGAATGCTTTTAATAAAATCAAATGTACTTGGGAATTAAAATGCTAAATGTAGACTGAAATAATTATAATTGACAAAATACTTTATATGTTCCCATTTACTGAATAATGACAATAAATTTAAAATCTTAATCATGAAGTCTGTCACATAGTCACATGATAATAATAATCATTAGTAGGGGAAAAGATAAACCTCTAAAATTCATCTTTGAATATTTTAAAAAATTTCTTTGTAGCATTTTCGTCTAGGATTAGTACAGCTGATAAAGATTAGTTAATTTTGAGTAAGAAATACACATTATTTTATCTTTGGATTGTTTTTATTTAGATAAATCATTTAATTTTAAAGAAGTAAAATAGACATTAATGGTATATTTTCTGCTGCTCAAATCTTTAAGTCTGAGCTATTAAACCACTGCTGTTAAATAGCCAATAGCACAGTTTTACTGAGAAACAATAGCAATTAACTGTTGAGTCTAGAATTGCCAAAAACAAACAAACAAACAAACATTTGACATCATTATAGCTCTCTTAAGTAGCACTATGAGAAATTCTAGTCTTTTTTTTTTTGAGACAATCTGAGATCTGAAATGCTAAGGAAGTAACAATTATTTAACAACCAATCATACATATAATACTCAGTTTCCAACAACTTATTTTGTTTGATAATGTACAGTAACTTGCCTATGTTTAAATTAACTGTGAATTGATGAATCATTGAATGATCTGGATTATCTCCTGAAACTTTAAAATATATTAAAAATACATTCTATAGGTATTTCTAGGATTATATGCTTGTATAAAGTAGTAGCTAAGTAAAATAATATAAAATATCCTCTAATAGGAAGCAAAACTATTTTATCCATATATAGCATCACTAAAATTATATAGATGATATCTACATATATATTCATAGCTATCTAATTTTGTATTCTTTAATGAATCTATGATCTCATCAAAGTAGGTATACTCCCTTTCCCAGTACAAATTGAAACCTGCTATATATGCGCATCCCATGGGACTTTTTATAAGTCCTCTATAAAAGAGTGACAGTGCATTAGAGAACTTGTTCAGATTCTTTTAATGATGATCATTTCTTTTTTATTAGATAATACTTTTTCAATTTAATATTTTGAAGGAACTGTTATAAATGAAATTTGTCAACCTACTAATCTTATCAGATTCTTAGATTGAGCTGAAAGTTAGAATCGGTTTAGACTGTCTGTTTTATAAATGCAACCTGCCTTTGCACTGTTAAAAATGAATATTTCATATTAAGTCTTTATTCATGCATCAGCATTTGCTTGATGATGCCAGTTATGCCATTTGATTCCCATTTGTCAGTTTGTATTTCATAGTTATATAATGGATAAATGTCGCTCTGAGTTCCAAGTCAACTCTTTTGATAAATTTCATTTTCAGTGAAATTATACTGAAAATCCATGTTCAATTCAAGTAAATACAAAAATGAATAGAATTTATATAAATCATTTATGAACACTATAATTAATATTTCAATTCTTTAGAGCGGCTGAAGAAAACATTAAGAAAATCTCCCTACCTCTATTTAATCAAATCATTTCAAAAAATCTAATAGAAATAGAGCACTGTGCTAGTTAGTTCAATATCACCACAAATAATTTTATCTGATTATTATCTAGGAAGAATCAAGTAAGAATAAGAGCAATATCTTGACCTAAAATATGCTTTTTTCCCTCTCAAAGACAGATTTTGTAAATCCAAAAGTAAAAAAGCAGTGTTATAGTTCTGCTTTTTTATACCACTTCTATTCAATATGTTGTAATGTATAAGATTATAGATCTGCAGAATTTATTTAGAACAAAAGTGATGATCTGTTATTTATATTCATTAAACATATTTTGAAATACGTTTAATGTTCATTTTCAATGACAGATGAGAATAAAAATTGTATTGCAGCCTACATTATCAATTATTGAATAAGCTTTGATATTTTAAAAAGTAAATTTTATAATAGTTCTTAATATACATTTCATATATTCTTACATACATTTAGAAAATGTTCCCTTACCATTTCTGTCACATTAAATCTATTCCAGCTTTTATTCTTAAAGCCTGTTTAAAATAATTTATGTTAAGGAGTGTTGATTTAAGCCTCAATAAATACTTTTTCATTGTGCCTAAAACAAATTTCACTTCTCTTAGCATTCTTCTTACTTAGCATGTTTTTTTTCAGTTACACATATATATTGTCCAAATGCCACTAGAATAAAATTGCATTCCTGAACGCCAGGGCCTATAAAATAATTCTAACACATAAGTAATAAGAGTTTTCACAGAAAGAATAAAAGTTGTGAGTGGATAGACATATATGTTGAGAAACAATATTAATATCAAAAGGATAACAAATGATAAGTTTAAACAGGGATTGAAGACAATCATTGGGTGAAATTAAAAATGAAAATTTTCTAACTTGCATCAACATCATTTTAGAATGTTGGTCCACTATAATTTAGGATATCTTCATATCTTCAACTGGAATTTCAAAAATTTTAAATACATGGAAATGGATTTTAAAACTCAGTCGAATGTAGCATGATAAATGTGGAAATATGTATAGAAGAATTGCACATGTTTAACATATATTGGATTGCTTGCTGTTTAAGGGGGGTGGCGGGAAGAGAGGGAAATAATTTGAAACAGAGGTTTTAAAAGGGCAAATGTTGAAAACTATTTACATATTTTGAAAATAAAAAGTTAAAAAATATAAGTCCAAAATTATGCAAATTTTTATGCAGATATGAACCTATATTTCTAGTGTAACACCTCCCTTACTCCTAATCTCTGCCTTACTTATGTGGTTTTCTTAAAAAAATAAACTATCTCAAGTTAAAAGTACTCTGTATGTTCAAATCTATTTCAAATAGCTTACTTTTACTGATTAGCCAGAGGACACATTTGTTCAAAGTAAAAGCAATTAATGAAATAGCATAGTAAGAAGAGTAACCATAGAACATTTCCCCTATAAATCTGGGTCACAGTTTCTTAACTATATACATCAGGAAAAGTGGATAAACCTAGGGAATATGGATAAGGAGACACATGTAGTGAACCCATGAAGCTAGAATGCACACAGAGAGTGGTATACATACAGGATATAAGTATTATTAGGGCATATATGTGGAGAGGACAAATATACTAAATGTGTGAACAAGGAGAACTAATATTGGCAGAAAAATATTTAGCAAGACTTGGCTAAAAACAGTTTTCAGTTCAAAAAGTAGTAGAAAAATTATATAATTTAACAAAATGGAGAGATCTGTAGAAAATATTAATTAAAATATTGAATTAATGAAAAATAATTCTGCTGGATTATCAGTACATAATAATAAAAAATGGTAGGACTTCCAGCAAAATAGAATCAAAGTTCCACTCAGCTGGACAAGTTTCACATTTTTGTTTATTTTTATATCTATCTATATCTTTATTATATATGCATATGTGTGTATATCTGGATATATACACAACAAAAGTAAAGAGGAATGAAAAAAAGGGATTCTTTGTCTATAGGCATCATAAATAACCAATAAAACAAAGGTAGGGGGAGAGCAATTAAATTCAAAGTATAGCTTAGTGAATAGAATTTGCAAGGTTTGGAGCCTTGTAGACCTATGTTCAATTCTACCTCTAAAATTAGTATTCATGTGCTCATTAGTAAATTGTTTGACCTTTTACAGCTTCAGTTTCTTCATCCACAAAATAAGGATAATGACATCTATAAGCAGATACACCTAATGATGTGGCCCATATTTTTAAAGGAAAAAAATTCTGAATTGCAAAAAAGATTCAGAAAGAAAAATGATTAGTGAGACACTTTAGCACCCAGTTGATGGTATGTAACAAATCAAACAGATCAATAAGAAACACTTCATACCTAAAAGAGTACAGCAGTAGACAATATGGAAAGAGACAGAATGACAGACAGAGAGTGATCAAGAGAGACAGAGACAGAAAGACACAGAGAGATAAAGACAGACAGCACAAGACAAGAGAGAACTAAAAGAAAATCTTAAGAAAATCATGTTTTTTCAAGTATTCATGTAGTAAGCTCAATTTTTTTATATAAATAGAAAAGAAATTTTAAATACTTTTTACAGACATATCCCAATATTTCAATGCATATGATCATACCTATATGAATATTCCATCAATTGAAGAAGGCTATAACCTATACTTTCTTGTCCATCCTTGGTAAATTTATCCTTTGAACATGTCCTCATACAAGGTCACTACAGGGGACACACCCAACATGTTGGGTTCCTTCCTAGACACTAGGTCTACTTCAACTATTTACCTGATCTGCATTCCATATCCATTTTCTTAAGAAGTACATCTAAGACAGAGGTCTTATAATCAAAATATGAGTTAGTAGTTGCACCATTGGAACTTGATAGAGGAAAAAGTTGTTTATTAAAGAAAACTTTTATACTTTTTCTTAATTTTGTTTTCCTTGTTTCCCTTTAATACTTAAATGCTCATATTACAACTTTTCTTAGGTATTTAAACTATTTTTAAAAATTTCTGCTCTGTTACAAGTACTCTCATAAATTGCTATCATATTTTCCCATAATATATTATAAATTACTTTGTAATGTAGAGTAATTTTATCATGGGTTTCTTTATTCTTTTGGCAAGTAACTCATATGTTTGCTGACCAGTCTACTTTTTATATTCTTTGGTCTTATCATAATGGCAATTGATAACATCACTTAAGTTTTTATTAAAAATATATTCTGAACTGTATTCATATCTTTTCTTTCATCAAGTGAGATCTGGTTCATGCATTTCAACTTTAATAAAATAATTTTAATAAATTAGGTTGAATTTGTTGCATATAAGTTTTTTTTCTAATTTTTATTCTTCTGTATAGGTATTCATTTTTACCTTGGCTATAACAAATTGTCTGATTATAAACAACTAATTCAGTAATGGTTTAAATAGGGATTGATTTTCCTATTGTTTAAAATAAAGAGTTTCTTTTTTGTGATATTATTTGACCTGCACAATATCCAGTGCCTCCTGATATGTTCCTGAAGAAAGGTACTCATGATATAAAATATGAATCTCACATATAATCTACAAGTCCAGTATTTCTCATTTCTTTTAGCATTTTTAGCATTTTCTAACACTTTTAAAACTACCTTTACACTGGATTACAGAGTATGATGTGATAAAAATAATTATCAAAAAAAGAGAAATATGATTTTCTTTAAAAAAAATAAAGGCCTCAAAAAGACTGAAAGGTAACTGGCTTAAGACATATGAGTCAATGCATGAACAGATGCTAAGTGAAATGAGTAGAATTAGGAGATCATTATACGTGGCCACAACAAGACTATATGATGATCAGTTTTCATGGACATGGTTCTCTTCAACAATGAGATGTTTCAAACCAGTTCCAGTTATTCAGTGATGAAGAAAGCCATATACAGCCAGGGAGACGCCTATGGGATCTGAGGATGGACCACAAAATAGCATTTTAATGCTTTCTATTGATGTTTGCTTGCATCATGATTTCTTTCTCAATTTTTTTTCTTATAGATCCAATTTTTCTTGTACAGCAAGATAACTGTATAAATATGTATACACATATTTGATTTGTCAAGTATTTTAACATAATTAACATGTATGAGACTTCCTGCCATCTAGGGGAGGGGGAGAAAGGAAGGAAAAATTTGTAACAGAAAGCTTTACAAGGGTCAATGATGAAAAATTACCCATGCATATGATTTGCAAATAAAAAGCTTTAATAATAAAAAAAGAAGTATGAGTCAAAGACCAGCAAAGTTGGTGCAAAAGAAACAAGCAGTAGAGCCCAACTCTCCTCATGACAACTTTCACAAAGATTTTAGAAATCTTTAGACAGAGTAGTGATTGGGGAATCTAAGGAGAAATATCAGTAAAGCATTTATGCCCAAGACCACAATTTTTGCCTATAGTCAAATGATTAAGGTAGAAATTGTGAAAATATCAGAAGTGGGTGGCAGTGTAGTCTCACTGACCTTATAGATAGATCTCAGATGAGAAATGTTCCTATAAGGAACTATAGGACTGAATACAGAACTATTTTATAGACTCAGCTCTAGCATTCAGATAAGAGTAACAGCAGAAGTGCAGTTATCATTACTATATGAGTTAGGCAGAAAAATTGAGGAAATAAGCACAGGCAAAGAGAAAACAAAGTAATCATTATTTTGTAAATGATATGGTGTACTTAGTTTGTTAAGGAAACCTGAGAGATAATATTAAAATACATCAAACCAATTAATAACACCAACTGAGTTAGACAATGTAAAATAAATCCACAAAAATCATCAACATTTCTATATATTACTAATAAAACCCAGCAGGAAGTGATAAAAAGATAAATATAAAATGAGACTTAGTAAAATCCTTGGGAGTCTATCTACCAAGATATGTATAGGAATTATGTAAATACATGTTCTTTACAAAACTTTGCATTAAAAAGGATGCAAAAATTGGAAAAATATTAATTGCTTGTGGATATGATAAATCAATGCAATAAAAATGACGGTGTTACCTAAATTAATTTGCTCATTTTGTGCCATACCAAACTACCAAAGAATTAATTCATAGACCTAGAAAAATATCAACTTTCATCTAGAGATATAAAAGTTCCAGAATTGCCTAGAAACAAATATCAAATTTTCCTGCAAAATACTTAGCATCAACATGATTTCTCACTAATTAAAAAACAAAAAAGTAAAGCAGATTGGCGAAGACAACAGGAAAAATAACAGTAAGTTTTGGAAAACTGGGACACTAATGCATTATTGGTAGAGTTGTGAAATTATCCAACCATTCTGGAGAGCATTTTGGAATACCAAAGGACTATAAAACTGTATCGTATGTCTCTGCTGCCTCTGTATCCCAAAGAAATAAAAAAGAGGGAAAAGGATCCACAGGTGTAAAAATGTTTGTAGCAGCTCTTTTTGTAGTGGCAAGAAACCAGAAATTGAGTGGGTGACCATAAGTTGGAGAATGGCTGAATAACTTATGGTATATGAATGTAATTGTTCTACAAAAAATGATGAGCAGGCTGATTTCAGAAAAGTCTGAAAATAATTACATGAACTGATGCAAAGTGAAGTGAACAGAACCAAGAGAACAGTGTACATAGTAACAAGATAATCAATTGTGACAAGATCTTTTCAACAATGAGGTGATCTAAGACAATTCCTATAGACTTGTGATGGAAAGTGCCATCTGCATCTAGAGAGAGAACTATGGAGATTTAAGTAAATCAAGGCATAGTTATTTCACCTTTTTTTTGCTGTTGTTTGCTTGTTTTTTTTCTTTCTCATGTTTTTTTTTCCTTTTGATAAGATTTTTCTTGTGCATCAAAGAAAAATATGGAAATATCTTTAGAAGAATTGTACATGGTTAACTTATAGCAGATTGCTTTTTGTCTTGGGGAGAGGAGAGGGAGAAAAATTTGAAATGCAAGGTTTTACAAAGGTGAATATTAAAAACTATCTTTGAATGTATTTGGAAAAATAAAATACTATTTTAAAAAGACCAAAAGAAAGGACAGATTTAGAGATATCTGGGAAGATTTGATGAAAACATTCAAAATGAAATGAACAGAACCAGAATGATTTAAATAATACCAACTTGAAATATGTGAAATTCATTAAAGTCTACTAACTTGAAATATTTAAGAAATATGATCAACACAACAACCAACCATGATTCCATGAGATCTAATGATCATGATTTCTACCTACCCATTGACAGAGTGGTAAGGAGCTAAATAAGCAGAATAAAACATAAATTTGGACATGAATAAGATGAGAATTTGTTAGGCTTGATAAGCTTATATATATATATATATACACATATGTATGTATATACATATGTGTATATATATACTTATATATGTTTGTGTACATGTATATCCTCCCATGAATGTATGCAAGAATACATATATGTTTATATGTATATATTATAAATAAAATTCAATAAAATGATTGAATCAAAAACCAAATGGGAAAAGTAGACGTTTTAATATTTAAAAAATAACACATGTAATGTTTGTTTATGTATGTATGTACACACAAATATATGCATATTCACATATACATATAGCTACACACATACATATATACTCATAGGAATTCAAGAAACATTTTAAGGAAAAAAACTTAGAACTTGCCTATTAAGGAGGAAAAAATCCACTTTGTCCAATTTTATTAATACTAAATATACTTGTTGAAAAGTTAAGTATATCATATTATGACATATAAAAATTAAAGCAGCAAATATCAATAAAAGTGATAGTAAAATATGTCTGTGGACAACAATGGCTATTTCAGAAAATGAAAGAGAATTGACAACAAATTCGAATTAATAAAGTAGTGAGATATAATATAAACTCACCAAAAAAAAAACCAAAAAAACTCCAAAGTAAACCTAACCCAACCCAGAATATGTAATATAAAAATCAGTGCTAGGAATAAAAGTACCATTTAAATAATTACAGAGTATATACAATTCCTCAGAATTAAACTATTAGAATATATATGCATATATACACATTCTCTATATAAAGAATTTTTATTTTTTACATAATTAATAAAGGCACATGTTATATAAATTATAAAACAACTTTTGAAAGAATAAAAGCATTACATAATTTGTTCATGGCTGAATAGAGCTAATACAGTAAATATGAAAATACTACCTAAATTATTGTTACATCAATAACTTTCCTTACTTGGTACATATTTGTGTTATATCAGTGTGTTATTTCTTCTAAAATTATATGTAAATTTTTTAAGAGCAGGAAAATTTTCTGTTTTCTTTATATCAACTCTGTGCAAAATGATGGTTATATATCATAGAGATTAGACATAATTCAATAAAATAACATCAAATTTTTTATTATTTTTAAAATTTTATAAATATATCAAAGGAGAATTTTTTTAAAAGAAAGAGGAAAAGAGATGTCCAATGATGAATATCAAATTGTAGTACAAAGCAACAATTATTCAAAATATCTGGTATTTATGATTTTAAAAAGAGAAAATGACTAGTAGAGCAGAGGTCCTTCTTAAAAATCCTCCTCTGCTTAATAGTGTTAACAGTGAACAGCTGCCTGTTCACATCTACATTAGCAGGTCATTTCTTAATTATAATAAGATGCTTCAATAAGAATTATTTTAATAGCAAAAGATTAGCATAGGCCCTTGGAAAATAATAATAAGTAGCTAATTTTATAATAATTCTTTATACAAATGCCATATATAATAATTATAATATCTACAATTATTATAATGGATAATAATTATTATTGGTGGTGAGTTTTGTGGTGGGAAACTTATCTTTGTGAGGGGCATGTTGTGCTTTGGTACTGAAATCAAGTGGGGTAGTAGATGAAAAGTGACCTGACACATGTACAAGGTATTATTAGGAATGAAGAAATGAATACCAAACAGACAATTCACAAAATATTCTGAATTAAAGGTAGATACACACATACAACATTTCTATGAATCACAAAAGACATACAACATTTCTATGAATTCAGAGGAGATATTCCTGCTTTAGGCAAATTCCACGCAAAGTACTGCCAGTTTTCAGCAGCTCCAGACTGACTGACATATATTGTAACTATGGTATGTACTCAAATTTTCTTTTCAGTTTTGGAAGTTGTGAAAATTTAAATCAAATTTAGTTTGCCTGTACATCTCTGGGAGTTTCATATTAAAAATGATGTCATGTTCCTGTTGTGCTCATTGATTCCTAAATTCATTCCCATGTCAAGCAAATAAGTATAGAAAAAACCTAAAAGTTATATTACTCCTCAAAAGCATTCTATAGCATGTCACAATTCCCAAACCAAATATTTATAAAACTTGGGAAAGAAAAGACATGAGAGGAACTCAATAAATTAACAACTATATCAGATTAACGTTTTTTGGCTTTTATAACCAATTTGGTTAAAGGTATTTTAAAGACTCAATGATACAAATGCCCATGGAAGGAATTTAACCTGGGATTTCTAGAAATAATTTAAATTTCACAACACCCAAGTGAAGGTTATTTCTGGCACATTAAACTATAATTCATATAATTGGCAAGGTAATCTAATTTTTTTTCTTATTGCTTTTACAAGTTTGGAACAGAGATTATTTGAAAATAATTGATCTAAAAAAGTTACTGTGTTGTTTGAAGACTGTTATTAAACATGAAATAATATAAAACTATAATCATGAGATATTTGAGTTGAATGGTACCTTAGTAGTTTTCAAATATTATTCCTCCCAATCCATGAGTAAGGTGGTTCTCCATATCTCTCAACCTTAATTAATAGAACTGAGATGTTTTAAGCTTGGTTAACTCCATCAGATAATCATGGTTGCAGAAACAACTAATCAAAGGTATAAAATAGTCTTTAATCAATTTGGGAAGTGTGAAGTACTGAAAGCAGATGATACCATAGAAAATGTCTTCTGGTAACAGAAAAGAATCAATCATGCTCTGTGTATTTTAGATAAAATAGTAAGTCAGTTTGTTATAATTCTAACAGAAGGCTAATCCAGTGAAGCTGATCTAATAATAAGCAGATGAATCAATTTGGGTGTCCTCAATTGATATCCTTACAAAAAATCCTTGTCTGCTAAATAAATTTCCTTTTGTGAACTGCTGACTAGCTCATTTTGTTCCAATATCAAATATGAAGTACCAGAGGACTAGACTGAGTCAAATAAAATCCAGAATATCTATCCCCTCTTAACTAGATGATGACATTGTGAACTTTTAAGCACCAAAGATTGGACTTTCCATACATAACAAAGTCTCTGGATCAGAGACTGATTTAGAGAACTAAACAGAGCAAAAAGAATATCCTTAAGGTATCTATCAAAAAAAGAAGACTTAAAAGAAATCAAGGCTATAATATAGCTGTTTGCCACATATACTCTCTAAATTAATACTCTCAACCACAGAAATTTTTTGAAGAAAAAAGTATAGTTCAGAATTAAAATTTTGTTTAGTTTTTCTGTAAGAAATTTCCTTGTTATTCCTGTTGGTAAATACCACTTTCTAAAAGATAATTAACTCTGAATGTCTGATAATAAGTAGTGGACACAATAGATAAGGGCTCATAAATTACAATATTAGAAACTAAATTTAATCTTTAGTATTACCTCTAGAACCCCAAGAGAAGTAGTCAGCTATGATTTATAAAACCAAACCCTCTGTAGGAGCTGGGGTTGAAAAGAACAATCAATAAATTCTTCAGCAACATCTACAAAAAGCTGTTTTCCCATTTTTTGAATACCTTTAAGGATGGAAAACTCACTAAAAGAGGTCCACTCAAATTTTAGACAGTTCTGATTGCCATGAGATCATTAGGTTGAACTGAAGTCTGCTTGATGAGATAAAAAATCAGTGTACCTAAGTTGCAGTGATGAATGATGTAGTAAAGTAAAATAAAATGTAAAATTAGCAACATAAGCTATTTATCATTACTTTTCATTCATCTATTCACATTCTTTTTTTCATTTAATTAACAAATATTTATTAAGCATTAAATGGGGAAACAGGCTCAGAAAGATGAATACAAATTTGTCCTAGATCACAAAGTTAGTAATGGAATAAAAATTGAGAAAATATTAATGATTTGTATCCAAACAAGATCTAGCCTGATAGGAATATATAATATGAAATATTTATCAAATTCAGTTTTGATGTTTTATCACTGAATAAGTCAAAGGATAACAATTTAAGCTAATTTCAAATTTTATCTTATTGTCACTACAGTCTAAAATTGGGCAATTTTTTCTATGTAAATGTCATGATTATGTTGCACATTTCCTTTAGATTATTTTATTTTAAGACAAGGAATATGGTAACTTCAGCATATTTTCTATTTTACTTGACTCCATAACAGAAAAATAAAAAGTTATTTTTAGCCTTCTCCAACTAAGTAAAATGTAATAATGAAAAGAAAAAGGAATCTTGACAATTGACGGATAAAAACAATTTACTAAAAAGCTGCCCTATTCCTCTAGTTAAATATAAAAGGGTACACATTTTAGTGCCATAGTGTGCCTCTTGCTATCAACTTGTCTCCAGAGAGTCATCAGAGATTTCAATTTAGTCTATGCTATTTAGCATCTGTCCTTATACAGCTGATAAAATGCCTGAATGACTGAGACAGCTTGGCTAATGCACTGTCACAGCTAACATTAAGGCCAAAGAAATGAGTTGGCTGAATGTGAGAGGAGGAAAGAAATAAGTAAGAGCTTAAAACATATTTCATTTCTCTAATAACTTTAATGTTATAAAGACAGCAGAGATCTTATTTCTAGACTTTATGAAACTGTTGTTTTTTCATTTGTCTTGGATAGTGATCCCTTTGCTGTAGTATCATAGTTGAATTGTATTTGTGATTGTTTGTTCTGGAAAAGATGTCATTACTATTCATAGTTTACATTTTTTAAATGGTTTAGTCAAGTGGACACAAAAATTTTTAAATCTGCATAAATATTTCAGCCCATCAAGGCAGGAATTCTAATGGCCACTCAGGCAACTGATCAGCATGGGAGCTTTGACTTGCTCCATTCCTGTTCTGGATCTGTTTGTCTTAACTTGGACAACCTGGTATTCTATTCCTATATGTTACCCATGTTAGCGCTGGACTTTGTGTAGAAACCTTATTGCCTTGACACACTGCAGGTCAGAACTCTCAAATACTGAAGTTTTGGTTGCAGGGGGCAGAGCCAAGATGGCGGAGTGAAAAGGTGACTCTCTGTCTCTCCTCCGATCTTCTCTCAAATCAACAATAAAATAAGCCTCTGAACTGATCTTCAAGTCAACGAACTCAGAAATATTTGCACACTATTTTCTGAAGAACTTCATATCAGGTTTGTCTAACTCGGACAGAGAGATAAATAGACGACTCCTGTGTAGGCTGGAAGTGAGGGTGGGACTCAGCTCAGCTCATCCTGGCAGAAACTCCAAACTCCAAACTCCAAATTCCAAACACCTGGAGTTTATCTGAGGCACTCGGGACACTCTGCCCTGATTGGGGGCAGGTGTTCTGGCAGACTTGCCTTGTTTAAGGAGTAATTTGGACTTAGTCCTAGCCCCCACCGGCCCAGCACCCTAAGTTAATTCACCGAAGTGCCCCAGGGCAAAGA